>JAXFYN010000023.1:0-466681 GCA_036172215.1 Camellia granthamiana | reverse complement strand
AGGAAAAAGATGATCTGGACAAAACAACGACATCCGGGTTATCAACCCCAGGAATACCAGACTCTGACTCAGAAGAACTAGAATCTGATTCTGACTCCACAGACTCAATGGAATCAGATTCTGGTTCACTACCTGATTCAGAACTGCATGATAAAAAGCCCTCATCGAACTGCCAAACGAGGGAGGCTGCGATAGATATATCCAGAATGCCAGAAGAAAAACCCATAGCCGTTTGATCTCTAATGATGGAAACAGAGAAGTCACCCCCCAAGCTCTCTGGTTTGATCTGAGGATCTGACAGGAGACAAGCCAGCGCTGCTCCTATCTCGAGTTCTGTGCCATCAGACTCATCCTCTATGCACTGTTCAACGTCAGCTGGTAGGTCGGTCTGCTCTTCTGCAACTTCATTCCCTTGCAACTATTGGTCGAAAAAGATCTCGAAGCCGGGCAAACACCGCTTCTCAAAATTCAGCCATGGCTCAGGAAAGCCGAAAAATGGGAAATTTTTCGCCTCCCGGACAAGGCGATCGTTCAAGGTTCCTTGAATAGGTCTATGCACCAGCTCATAGTGCTTTCCAGTTTTTTTAGCTTTGGCTCTTCTTGCCATTTCCTTTCCCTTTCTTACCCAATCCTCTTTGGTATGCATATAACCTAGCCCAAAGGTATGAGGGTTGTGCGGTACTTCGGCCAACATAGCGACGCCCTTCTAGTAGCTCCTTCCCAATCCCATTCTGGGTACATGTTGTAGCTTATTCATGAGGTAGATGAATTGAGCACTAACATACAGTCCCTCATCAATAGCCAGAATATCTTGTACTACCCGAGCCTCGGCCAAGGTGAACCCAGACAAAAAGACATCCTCCTCGCTCTACACAATTTCCAATACCAGCGTAGTAACTTGCGGCGCAGGATGTATGGAAGAGTTCTCAAAAACAATAGCTACCCCCTTCCCAAGAGGGTACTTCAGCATCTGATACAGAGTGGAAGAGACAACTTTCACTTGGTGCAGCCACGACCGTCCAAGGAGTAAATTAAAGGTGGCCGGAACATCCAAGATGTGTAACTCAATGTCCTGTTGTGCCGGGCCAACCTGAGTTCTGATCCGAACTTCCCCATCACTTCCCAACTTGTATTGTCATAAGCCCAAATCACCTGGGCTGTTGGTACAAAGTCTGCGGGTTTTAAACCGATAGCGTATGCCGTGCGCGATGGGCACACGTTAATTGCAGATACAACCAAGACAACTAGTATTGACTTCTCTCTACATTCCACAGAGATGTATAGTGGCTTGTTATGCTCAAAGCCCTCAGGCGGCAATTCTTTATCTGCGAAGGTCAAGGTCGGTAAAGTGCCACCTGGGAAAACTAGTCCTACTAACTGCTCGGGGGTTGTGTCAATAGAGAGCTTAGCCTTGTCCATTGCTAATAGGATGGCTTGTCTATGCACCTGTGAGTCGATGAGCAATCCCCAAATGGAGATGTCTGCTTGAATCTTTTTCAGCTGCTTCAGTACAGCTTCCTCCTCTAATAGTTTAACTTTCTGTTTCTCAACTTCCTTAATCCTTCCCTGATGCTTCTAGTTGGTCTAGATATAGGGGCTTAAAGTACCGCCCACTCCGAGTCATGTGACTGACTTCCTCGGCATACCATGTATCATCTGGCAGATTCTGTCCCCAATCTTCATCCGTGTGGACAAGATGCAAATCATCAACTTCCCACCACATTCCTTCGGCAACCGATAAGCAACTGTCTGGTTCATTTGTAAGTATTCTTGTATCCACAACATAGTTAGTCCCTGCTGGGCCTTTGGTTTTTCTAGCCTTCTGAGCATTCTCAACTCTTTCATTCTCGATCTGCTTCAGCGCAACCCCCTGCTCTGTATCGGTTGTACAAACACTACCCAATTCTTGAGGAAAATTCTTAGTACCAGTGCTCTCCGGCAACTTCCCCTTGTTGTCGACCGTTCTGACCGTTGCAGATGTTCCTATTTCCAACTGTTCTTACTTTGGTTGAGACACCTCATCAACATCCGACTCATCACTAAGCCACCCCGCATTATCTGTTGATTCGTTCATATCAAACCAACCAATCTGTACATTTCCCAGATCATGTTCGTTGAAGAACTGCAAGTTACTGATGTCCTCCTCAAGCTCAGCTAAGTCATCCAGCCCCCAGCTTGGCCCATCCTCCCAGACTACATCAACCTCTATTTCCTTTGGCAATTCTATCCCTGGCTTGGGCCGACTTGTTGGCACGATGTAACGGCAAGGGTCGTATTCCTCTTCAGTTAAGCTCATAGAGCCCTCAGGCATGCCTTCTTCTATCACAGCCACCACCACGGGTTAGGGTTGGGGTATGGACGTGCTCATCATGCACAAGTCTGTGCTTTCTGGGATGAACAACGCCGGCTTAGGTAGGTGGGAGGGGATGATGTATATGCTGGGGTCGCATGGGACGGCCAGTGTTTGGATAAGGTTTACTCGCCTGGGTGACAGGGGTTGGTTATGTGGTGGGAGAGGATGTGTAGTGACGTTAGGCTTCTTAGGAGGCGCTATCACTTTGTTGTCAATGGGATCCTGAATCTCATGATGGAGTCTAAAGCATAGGTCAGTATCATGACTATGCTACTGGTGGAAGGCGCAATACTTAGCCGGGTTGTGTGTAAGAGGGAGGGGATTAGGCAATGGGCGCGGCTCCAGGGGCTTTAGATGCCCCTTTCTGATCAAGACCCTCAAGGCCACAGACAGAGACATGTAGAGTGGGGTGAAAACCCTCTGGCCTCAGGATGGGTACTTTGCAGGTTGTGAGGTGGCTCTGGATGCACCAGTAAAGGGGGTGGCTGTTTTCGGTGTGGTGGTGACCATACCTACATTAGAGGTCCTAGCAGCTGTGTTACTACTTGTAGCCGCATTCGAACTGCGTGTAAAAGCCCTCTTAGGCTACTCCATTTCATGGTCAATCAGACCCTATTTCATCGCATCCTCTATCTGTACCCCTATCTCATGAAGGTCAGCGAATGAAGGTAGGGGTAAGACAATCATCTTCTGCAGCAGCTTTGGTTGCAGATAACGAACGACCATTCTTATCTGATCCTTTTCAGCTGGCCGAGTTGTCATCATGGAGGCCTTAGCGCTTCACCAAGTGATGAAATCAGAGAAGCCCTTCTTCAGCTCTTGTCGAGTTGCCTCGAGATCATAGGTTGTGACCTCGATTTGAGTGTTATAAGAATATTGGGCGATAAAGGCCTTGGCCATTTCTTCCCAGCTCCTTTTCACAGAATCTTCCAGTTTAGCGTACCACATGGCCGCAATACCTGACAAGGTCCGGCCGAAAAGGGATAGCTTCTGCAGTCTAGTCAGGCCCATCGACCGCAAAATATATGAAAATAGCCGCAAGTGGATCATTGGATCACCCGAACCGTCGAAGTGGTCTATATGTGGCATTTTAAACCTATCTGACAATGTCACTGTCGAATATGTATAGCCGTCCTCTATGTCTGGGATCGAATTGATGCCTTGAGCTCGTTTGAAAAGCTTCTCAAGCTTGCTCACTTTCAGAGCAGTAGGATCGACCTCAAACTCAAATGGTGTGTCCATTGGGTAAGCTGATGCTTTGGAAGTCTAGGGTGGGACTGGCCCTGCTAGAATGTCCGTATTCTCTTGGACATTAGTTGTATCCCTGGGTATTGGAACCCTGACTGGGGGTGCATGCGAAGTAGAAGCTGCTGCTTGTTGTGGTTGTTGTTGCTATTGGAGCCTAGCACTCAGTTCAACCTGCTGGGCTGCAATCTCTATTTGATGAGCGGTAACTTCCGCTTGGCGTGCAGTGTCAAGCTGCACAGCCTTGATGGTTTGTTGAAGTTGAGGCATCATATCCTCCATACTGTCTGAGGGGTGCTGATCTATAAGAACCAGTGTATACTCTCTTTCTGAGGTGGAAGTAGGAAACTGGGTCCAACTGCGCACAGGTGACGTAGATAGTGACCGCTGAATTGGCGATTGCTAAACTGGTGATCTATGACTGACTCTCCTCCGTCTCGTAACCAGGGGTAGCGAAGCAAACACGGGTTGTCCTCCAATAAGATCCTCAGATCGGTAAATCCTCCGGACTCTGGTCCAGAGTGCTCGGGGGGGATTTGCCTCATCGGAAGCAATTTTGAAATACTACCTTGCAAAAAGAAAAATAAAGCAAAAAGGAAACAACAATCAGAAAACGCACAGCACCTCAGCTTGGACAAAGACAACACACAGTTGAAATCATAAGCTGGATAATCTGTACTCAAATACTGATTTCTGCCTGAAAACTAATACTCTCAAACTGATTCCCAGACTTGTAACTGATACATGCATTCCTGCAGAGTCACACTCTAAAAGCACATAGCAAGCAAGTGAGAGCCAAAACACCCCTATGATGGGGCAGGGTTTTCCTGTCCTAGTTTCATCAAGAACTAGGGGTTTGCTATGCAAGCAAGCAATTTCATACAATCTTGTATTCAGGTGAGCAACCTGTCCTAGTTTGGAACAGTCTCTATGGCTTCCGATATGCAACTAGGTCGATTGGTCGAAAAGGGTGCCTCAACAAGACCACCTAATATACCTCTTGCTTCTAAGACCACCTAATATATCAAACGGTACAGCGGTAGTCAAGATCCAAGGTTTGTATTCCCATCGTGGCAGAGCCCGCAACCGGTCAGCCTTATAGCATGCTTTTCAAGCAAACATCCAGCAAACCGTTCAGGAATAGCAGATGGCAAACACTGTGACTTAGGCACACCTATGCAAATGGAATGCAAAGAAACACATAAATGCAGATAAAACAACATATCATGAGTTCGAGTCAAGTTCTCTAAATTCCCAGCGGAGTCGCTAGAAACTGTGGACTCAACTTTTTCGCGCCCCCTTTCGGGGAGCTCGAATTGGTCCTACAGTTCGGACTCCTATCACGATTCTGAATCTAATCTCACAAAGTGCAATGTGAGACTGATAAACACCAAAGAGTCCAATCCGACATATCATTTTGGAAAATCGATTTGAAATCAAATAATGCCAAAACTGAACTACTTTGCCAGATTACGGAGTTGCCACCTAAATATTTTGTTTTTGGAAAATTTAGGAAACCCTAACTCGTGCCAAAGACCACGTGTCCGTCATCACCAAAGTTACCTCGGCTCAAGAACTTGAGTATGAGAGGGAAAGGTCCTGAAATGAACACCGCTGCGCGCCAGATCAAAGATCGGCCTCTACTAAACATAATATGTTGTTTCTTATAAAAGCATGTGTTCTCGTTCGGTTATTAGCTAACTTTACTATGTGACGCACACAAGCAAGTATAGACTAAGTCGCAAGACCTGGAACAAATTTGACTCATGTTTTGTTTTCGAAAATGGTTTGAATTTGCCATCCTCAGGTGGGCTAAAGTGTGGATTTGCCACCTCAAGTGGGCTTAAAACATGATTTGCCACTTCGCAAAGTGAGCTTAAAACACACGTTTGATGAATTGTTCCAATTCAAACAACAAAGCCTTCTTCCATAGGCATTCATGTAGTTTATCATATAAGCACATAGCCTCATGGCAAGCATGCGAAACATGGCATCATTCGCACTCATGCAGGTATGCTAAAGTGTAAAAGCTTACCGAGTATTCCGAGCCAAAACAAATGCTAGTTAGAAACAATGCATGATCCTAACTATGCAAAATGCCTAATGCAACACATGCAATATGAAATTAATAGGCTCGGCTACTAATATGGCATATGATTTTGAGTTGATAACATGTAGTTTATACACGTATTCAAATAAGTGTATTGAAATACGATGCAGCTTGAATGATGTGCCGAGCCCGGTTGTAACATGCCTGGGGAGTACCCGCGCACGTTAAACAGTTCAGACTCCCGAGATCTCTTTGATCTCAAGTTTCACGAGTGCAATGTGAAACATAGATGAGAGTCCAGATTTGGCAACTTTTATTGAAAATCCATTTTATTGCAATTTTGTCAAAAATGGACTGCGTCATCAGATCTTAGAGTCGCCACCTAATATTTTAGGAAATTAGGAAACCCATGACTCGGGCCAAGGCCACTGTTCATCATAACCAAGGATGCTTGGCTCGAAACCTTAGGTATGAGTGGGGAAGGTCAATAATGAGCACCCTTGCTCACCCGATCAAAAGATCGGCCTCTACTAAACCATGATATGAATTATATTTTCTTTATATGTTTATGTTCTGATACAAGTGTAGACTAGTTTGCTCAAATTGGAACAATTCAACTTCATGTTTGTTTCTCGAAAAGGGTTTGAATTTGCCACTTGACAAAGTGGGCTTAAAGTTTGTGAATTTGCCACTGCAAAGTGGGCTTAAAACGTACATTCTTTGAATCATTCCAATTTAAGTAACAAGCCTTCATCCACAGGCATTCAAACAGTTTATGTCACATAAGCAAATAGCCACATGGTAGGATGCTAAACATAATAAGAAAATTATGTACAAGCGGGATGCTAAAGCATAAAAACTCACATATTTACCGACGTCCCGCGAACAAGCTACAAAACAAAGTTAGTAAAATATGCATGATCCTATATACAAAATCCTAATGCAATTCACTCATGAGATGCAATTAAAGATTCGGCTTCTAAGATATGGCATGTGAATCATCTCAAGAACATGAGGTAGCGCATAGAATCACAGAAGAATTGATTAAATCCATACATGTAAATGTAGCCGAATCTTAATGCATGAGACATGAATGTAAAGCATGGATATGCATGGCATGTCAGATATATACATATGTACAGTTAGGGAAAGCGATTAAAGAATAGGATAGACAGAAACGGGGTGGGGGATTATTATAACACTTTAAATATTACAAATCCAAATGAGAGAGATGAGAGATAATAAAATAAAATAAAATAAAATCTCACAAAACACTCAAAATAAAAAGTTTTAAACCCCCCGCCATTCATCAACTAGTACATAACCAGTTGTCTTTAATCCAGCAGTCCACGCCACATTTGACATTATAGCAGCAGATATACGACTAGCCCTTGGCCCACCATGTTACCAATTACACAATTCGGCCCTTGAGTAGAAGGCCCAATAAAACCATTACTCAATGAGGCCTTCCACCAATAAAATAAATCAGCCCATGATTGACCCATTCAAAACCACCATCCAATAACCCAAAGAGTTGAATTGCCTTCCAGGTGAACCTGCACAGGATGAACCACAGAGTCCCACAATCTACCATCTTGGGCAGAATAACAACACACCAGGTGGTTTCAAGATAGGAAATGCAGTCCTATACTCAAGTCCCTTCCAACCCATTAACAGGCTTTGTTGCTTCAGGAAAAGAGAAATCAACCCGAGAGTGTGTGTGTGTGTGTGTGGAGAACCAACCCGAGAGAGAGATTAGCGAGAGAGAGCTGGATGCATTTCGGTGTGAACATTTTCATGGCTGTCAACCTCTCCCCCTTTCTCCCCTCTGTGTTGTGTTCTCTCCCTATCTTGCCGTGTGTGTGTGTATCTCTCCTGTGTGCCGTGTGATCTCTATGGGTGTGTATAGTGTGATAGCAGCCGTGTGTGCTGTCTGTGCATGTGGGTGATGAGTGATGTATGTGTGGGTTTTCCATGAGTGAACGAGAGATGTGTGTATGTTCAATGTGGGTGTGTGCGACTGTGGCAGTCAATCCCGCGGGTGTGTGCATGGGAGGTGTATGGGTGCCGTGAGTGAGAGAGTGGTGTGTGTGTTGCTGCCGTGGTGGTGTGGTGGTGCTGGGTGTGCATCATTCAAGAGAGCCGTGAGGGAGGGGAGAGAGCCATGAGAGAGAGAGAGAGTTTGAGTGGGTGTGTGCATGGGAGGTGTATGGGTGCCGTGAGTGAGAGAGAGGGGTTGGTTGAGTCGGCTAGAGAGAGAGATTGTGATAGAGTAGTTTCAGCCCACCCCTAGTTTTACCTTCACCATTTTTGTGTATCAAGAAGCATCGCCCCCTCCTAAAAATCTGCGTGCGTGCGTATTGAGTGTGGTGTCCCGGAGAGCTGTGTATTTGGTGTGTGATATAGCCGAAAGAGAGAGAGAGAGAGATACCATGTGTGTGTCAATCCTCCACTCAATACTCCACCCAAGAGAGAGATCCATCAGCCCATGTGCCTTGTGTCTTTTTTTTATCATTGTATTCTCCCACCATCCACTCTCACCTGCTCCCTTTTTTTTTTCAATCTTCACCTGCCCTCTCCTCTTATCTTCCACCGAAAACAAACACCAACCCCACTTTTTTTTCTTTCTCAATGTTATCTCTCAATAAAACACTCTCCACCTATTCCACTCATCTTTCTTTTTTTTTTTTTCTTTTTTTTTTTGTTTAAAACCGCCCCACTATTTTCTTCTTTTTCTTTTTTTTTTAAATTTTATTTTCTATTTATTTTGTTTTTCTTTTTATCATTTTCTTTTGTTTATAAAATATTTATCAATTTATATAAAATACACCTAAAACAAATATACACACACATAAATAATAAAATATTAGGGATGGCCAAAATGGGTGAGGTTTTGGAATTAAAGCTTCAATTTGATTTTTCTGCTGAGAATTCATAAAATGGCATATTCCAATTTGCATCATGGGCCGTTCGAAAGAATGTGCCCAAGTATTAGGGCTGGTCAAAATGGGGTGTCTACACCGGTGCATGCAAGACAAATGTATGATGCAATCGTGCAAGCATAAGGTATGCTAATTGAAAATGCCCCTAAACTAACCATCAAAAGCGATTAAGTAAAAAGGAGAAAGACATGGGGTTGGAAGATATGCACCCACACACGCACACTTATTACAACATTATGCCCTCGCGAAGGAGGGTCCGAATGAATAAGAGCTAAGCTAATCTAAGCTAAGCTAAGCTAACTAATCTAATTAAACTAATAGACTAATTATTACAAATCAAAATAAAGAAATAGCTAAGCTAAGCTACTTAATTATTACAACACTTAACTAATTAGCAACTAGTTAATTAAAGCAAATGTGCACTAACTAATCATCCAAGATATTTAAACTACACTGCCACAGCTCTGCCTCGAGAAGTGGAGGATGCATGCACTCGGTTTTCGCCCCAAAAGGCCCTTTGGTTTGCTCTTGAGAGGCTCTGTTTGCAGGGTTGATCATACTCCAAAACCATTCTGCTCCATCTTACTAAACACTTGCTGAGGATTGCACCAGTGGCCTACCGGCATTGGCAGGTTGCTGCCAGCCATCTGCCGGCCAAAAGTGTGCCTCGGCCGGCCAAGGGTGAGCCACTGCCGGCCACTAATGAGCCACTGCCGGCCACCGGTGTTTTGTGTCACCACACTGTAACAGAGCACAAACAGAGAAAAATGGAGGGTTTTCCAAGGGTATGTTTGTACTGTGCCCCTCCTTATCATCTCAAAACATCAAAGGAGTGGCACTCTTGGATCCAAAACCACCAATCAAGCATTTTCAATGCATGATGGCCAAAGATCCAAGTTGTACACTTTCAATAAATGCACAGAACAAGACTCTAGACCACTACCTTCTCATGAACGATCAAAGGCAATGGAGACAAAGGAGATTGGCTCATTTCATCACTTTAAGTATGAAATGTTCCAATCTTCCTTGTGTTCAACATAACGTCTGATTGAACACATGCAATGCAAAACAAAACATGCTTAACTTGCTCAAGTTTCACTTGTCATGTTATATTTACTCATTTTACATTACCAAGTCATTCTTTAACATGTTAAATCCAAGGTGAGTGTCCTCCAATAAGAGAGGGGTCAACCAAGGGATGACTTAAGACATTAGAGAGATCATGCCTTTGGCTGGTAGAAACCCTCAAAAGAGGATTAAAACCATTGAGTACAAGCTCTATCTCAACCTTAAACACAACCTTAAGGCTAACCAACCCTCAAAACAAGTGGAAAAGTGAAGAAATGAGGGAGGTTGTAGATATTTTAGTGCTGAAAAGGGATGAAAAAAATGATACTACAACATGCAAGCAAATTATGCACAACATGTTCAAAAGCCAAAAACACTAAACTAGTGAAGAGCACTGCACTATAGCCATGCAATATAAAGCTCAACTAACCATACTAGCTCAAAATATAGCTAAATCATGCCAAATCAGTAGCTAAAACATGCTGAGATCATGGCACAAAAGGCTAGAAAAACATGCTCACATGTTAGGCTACAAACCAGACTCGAGAGCAACTCTAAAAAGCAATGAAAGAGTGAAGCAAATGAGCATGTGACAGAGCTATGAACACTGAAATTACATGTAAAAAGACACTTCAAAATGCAAACATCTCAAGCCAATCAAGTTTGAAGGCCTAAAATGCCAAGCTAGTGAAGCCATTTGCACTACAACCATGCAAGACAAGGCTCATATGACCAAGACAGCCCAAAACAGAGTTAAATCATGCCAAATCAGTAGCTAAAACATGCTGAGATCAAGTCACAAAAAGATAGAAAAACATGCTCACATGTTAGGCTATGTACACTTGCAAACAAGACACAAGGAGAGGAGGCCAACCCCTCCTATTTTGGCCCTCAAAACATGGTTTTTACCACTGAAAATTCTCTGGAATTCAGTGGTTAAAAGGCCAAAAAAAGTTGTTTTAAAAGCTTTGAAATATGGCACAACACTTTAATAAACAAGCTAGAAAAATGGTAGACTATCCCTAACTCAAATCGAGCCTCAAACCACCATTTTAAACCATAAAAAAATAGAGATTTCAGAGGTCAAAACCAGCCTCAAAATAGCATGCAAAGATGGAAAAACAAATGTTTAAAATAAGCTTAAATTACAAGTAGTCTACCTCTTTGAAGACAAGATGCTATTTAGGCAACAAAGGCAAGTCAAACCAAGCCAATATCCTCTTTTTGAGCTCAAATAGGACCTCAAGCAACCTCAACACAATGGTGATCAAGTTTGATCAAGAGCTCCCAAGCAAAAGTGTAGAGAATTTTGGCTTAATGGCACAAAATATCAAGAGAGAGAGAGAGAGAGAGAGAGAGAGAGAGAGAAAGAGAGAGAGAGAGAGAGAAATTTTTGTCTTCAAATCTTCCCAACCTCCTACATGCAAGAGGAATGCTTCTATATATAGAAGATACATAATCCTCTCAAAGAGATCAAGCCATACACGTGCAAGCAGATGGCTCAACCTGTGCAAATAGCTAGCACAAAATATCAAAAATTATCTACTAATACATTTGTGGCCGGCCATTAGTGATGGCTGGCAGGCCAAAGTCCACGGCTGGCAGTGCCTTAACATGGCCGACAGTGCATCAAGAATAACATGCTGGAAGGACCAAATCATGGTCCAAGAGTGAGATAGAATTGATGCAGGGTTTGGAAAGCTCAAACTGGTGGCGCTCCATTGCAGAGTTCAAGCACTCGACGAGCAATCAAACTTGTCACTGGACGTACCTGCAAGAACATCCAAGGCTTGAGGACGGTCAAAAATGGAGTGTCTACAGTTGCCCCTCTTTGACAGAACTCAGAGTCACGAAGATGACGTGAGTGAATGTGAAAGCCCAGAGATAATCCATTTTGACAAGGCCGCAAGACTTAGACAGACATTCAAGATAACAATATAAAGTTACGCCCGCAGACTGGGGCAAGATGCAAATGGTATGCATGATGCAAGAACATAGCTTATGATCATGTAATGAGGCAATAATGAAGCATTTAAATACAAGTGTTATGTAAAGAAAACGTGACATTTTAAGCAAACCAACAAGCTACAGTAATCTCATACATGAAAAGAAGTAAGCAAGTAAACACGGCACATGTGAGAACCACAAGCCGAACCGCATCCCGTGCAGAAAGGATGTAAGAAAAATTATGCAGTCACAACTGCACCTTACACAAGAAAGGCTAAAAGCGATTGTCGGGTGCACCCGAGGGCTCAAACAAAACACATCCTAGTACGTCACACGCGAGAGGAGAAAAGGAAGTGGTATAAACACCGGAGGGTGGTATAAACATTAGAACACGTCCTAATGTTCCTAACCAAGACAAGATGTTATAAGCATCAGGCACACGTCCCAAACGCTTCTAATCGGGAGGTGGTATAAACATTGGGTGTACCTGAATATTTCTAACCAAAACAAGGTGGTATAAGCATCAGACACAAGTCCCAAACACTTCTAACCGGAGAGGTGGTATAAACATCGGGCGTACCCGAATATTTTTAACCAAAACAATGTGGTATAAGCATCGGACACACGTCCCAAATGCTTCTAACCGGGAGGTGGTATAAACATCAGGCATACTCAAATATTTCTAACCAAAACAAGGTGGTATAAGCATCGGACACACATCCCAAATGCTTTTAATCGGAGAGGTGGTATAAACATCGGGCGCACAACCCAAGTGTTTCAAACCAAAGCAAGGTATAAACATCAGGCACACGACCCAATGTTTCTAACCGAAACAAGGTATAAACATCGGGCACACGACCCAAGTGTTTCTAACCGAAAGGGAGTGGTGTAAACACCGGGAGTACTCGAGTGTTTCTAACCAACATGGGAGTGGTGTAAACACTGGGCGTACCCGAGTGTTTCTAACCAACAAGGGGCTCCAAGGATAGGAATGATCTTACCTGGAATTCCTCTAAATGAACCGTACATACAATATCGTGCCTGTATAAGAAAGAAACTTTGATAGGTATAATAAAATAAGAATGCATATTCTATGCAAGATGAATGACCGTAACACAATGGTAGAGGCATGCTTCATGCATCAAAAAACAAGAAACAAAATTGAAGCATATCCAATGCGGTGCGAGCGAAGGCATGTTCCATGCAAAAATAATCAACAATGCATATTCAATGCAACGTGCATACTCTATGCAAACATAGTGATGCATGTTTGGCGCAACAATTCAAAATGAAATGCACATTCTATGTAGCGACAAAAGCATGTTTGATGAAGACGACTCAAAGGCAACCTCCGATTTACCTCTCGGAAGAGTTGTAGTATATCAAAAAGGATACAGCTTGTTTAAGTCGATGAGCGATGACCACCACACACTGGAAACGCAATTCTGAGCTTCCGTGAAGGCATTTCTGAATCAAACATTGAGCATACCTTGCATTTATTAAGATCCAAGGACATAAATCAAAGCTAAGGATGCATGGGAATATTGTAGAAGCCTGCCGGCCATCAGGGGAGGCCGCCGGCCACCTGTCATCCATTGGTGGTGCCTGCCGGCCACCAATATGCTACTGCCAGCCATCGATGTGCCATTGCTGGCCATCGATGGCAGATTTGGGCATTTTCAACCTTTCACCCTTAGGTCTTTAAAAAAAAGTAAAGCCACTTCATTTCCTCTCAAACCCATGTTCGAAATTCTTCCCCCTTGCTCTCTAGGTGCTCCTTCTCTCTAGATCCACACGTTCTAGGCGTTTTCCAACACCCTAAAAACATTTTGTCCGTTAAAACCCTCTAGTTCTCTTCACTTTGAACCGATCAAAATTTGATTTCGATGCTTTTTTCCTCATTTCCACCATTCTAGGCTCATTCCCCTCGAGTTTCTCTCAAGGTTAGTACACTTTTCCTGGCTTTGACTTTCTTTGACTTTTTCTCTCTCCCAAGGTTGACTTTTTCAAAGTTTTAGCCTTTTTCTTCATTTTTCCTCATTTTTGCTTCTCATGTATTTATTTCAGATAGCAGATGATGTTCCACATGATGGGGCTCTCCTCGAGTTTTTTCCAGTAGAGTCCGAGGCAGACTTTGAGGCCGAGCCAGAGGCTGAGCCGGAGTTATTACCATTGAGCATTCTCCTCTTTGACCCAGCAAGGTATCATCCTCAGACTCATATAGTTCCCACCACAGGAGGCATCAAAACCTTTACTGACTTCGCTGAGGATGTGCTAGATGACCTCCTTCTAAGAGAGCCAGGGTTTCAATTATCGACCATTGCCGTAGAGGTACGAGCACTGTTTTTCTGCAATATTACCTCTCACTGTTTGCATTTCTTGTACTATTTTGATCTGATTGCATAGACTGCCTTGATCTAAATGCATCTCATACATTACTGCTTTGTATTCAACTGTACTTTCATTACTTGATCTGCTTGCATCTCGTGCATTACTACAGGACAAATCCCGCTCGTTTAGAGGCTATGACACGATGACCGCTCGAGACTGGTATGGCGAGCTCCCAGCTGGGGTTCGCGACATTATTGACGAGACAGGCTTCGGTATCTTCTGCTCTAGCCTAACTCGGGTTACAACGAGCCATCCTCTCTTAAGGGCTCTAGTGGAGAGGTGGTAGGACACCACCAACTCCTTCTACTTTTCCACCGCGAAGGAGATGATGATGACTCCTTACGACTTTGCTATGATCACTGGCTTGGGTGTAGGAGGTGATCTGATCCCTCTCGACCCTGATATGGGAGAGTAGGAGGCAGCATAGGCCGCACTGCTTGGGGCACACCCACCGACACTCCGGTTAGGCATGGTCCAGTACACATGGTTTGAGGAGCAGTTCAGAAGGACTGAGCCCGAGATGATCGAGGCGACAAAGCAGTACGCTAGAGGCTTGCTCATGTTCCTTTTCGGTGCCACCTTGTTTTCGAACAAGTGGAATACCGTGGGCCTGTATCTGCTGAGCGCCTTGGTAGTGCTTCATCGAGTTCAATTCTATGACTGGGGCGGAGCCAGCCTCACCACTTTGTATGGATACATGAGCTCAACTTCTCACATGAGTGGGAGCTTGATCGGCGGCTACTGGTGAGCTTGGGAGGCACACAGCCTAGTTCCTTTTTTTGCTTTACATTTTCTGCTTAGCATTTCTTGCTTTTCATTTGTTCAACACATGTACTTTCTACTCTACATTTTCTATATCTGCTCCTACACTGTATGCTTTCTGCTTTGCATTTTCTATATCTGCTCATACACTATATTGATTACATTCTATTGCACTTGCCATGTGGCCATAGGTGTACGCATACTTCCCGGGTCTTGCGCCGAAGCCTATAGAGGAGGTTTCAGCGATGGTTCAATTTTCTCGAGTATACGACGGCTTGCTCCCCGTAGGACCCGGGAAAACTTCATGTTTTTCTGCCAGTATTTCGATGTGGTCGCGGCGCATAAGGTAACCCAAAACAGAGTTATTCTGCTTTTCAATCAACTTGAATTCACATATTACAAATAATAGCGACTAATCATCTGTTCCTTTCCATTTCAGATCACATGGCAGCCCTTGGCCATGATACCATCAGAGCTTTGAGCCCAGTACGATACAACTCAAATCGTCGCCCGCTATCACATTCTTCTGGAGGGCCTGATTTGCCGTGCCTAGTTCTTAGGCGAGCGCTTCGCGCGCCAAACTTTGGGCTTGCCGGCCTCATTCATACCGATGGCGCCTCCAATATCCATGAGAGGGACACACTGTCTTTCTGCTGAGGAGGTGATCTAGTTCATGGTAGGACTGGAGGAGGACTACTTCTAAGTAGAGGGTGATTATGCGACTTTCATCTAGACACATCTGATGCCATCTCTGACCGGTGTTCGTGGAGGTAAGGGAGCGAGAGCTCCAGCTGCGAGAGAGAGAGGCAGAGGGGCTAGAGCGACCAGGTCCTGTGGCATGAGAGAATCTGGGGAGAGATAGAGGGCGGGATGGCCAGAGCTGCCTACTACATTGACTTACTGGCGACCCACAAGAGAGCCTTATCAGATACCCATTGAGCCCGCACCAGCTGGTCACAAGCTTATTGGAGTTCGAGGCCCGATCCCGGTATGTACCATACTTTACATTTTGCCCATTTAGTTCATTTCAATTATGCTTTATAGACCACTGATCATCTCACCACATTTACAGGCATCCATAGAGTACACCGGGCAGGCTCTCGAGCTAGCGATTTCTCTGATGGGGAAGGTTCAGACTAGCATGAACTTGCTCAGCCTCTACAGGATTCTTGTAATTTCTTTCCGTTTGCACTTCATGACATGAAATTTTCTGCTAATACATTAGCATTTCAACTGTAACCTGCTCCAAACTACACTGATCTGATCCATTGCATCAAAACACTGCATAGGTACTCTGCTCCCATACACTGCACACATATACTACACTCATCCTTGTATGTGATACACACCACAACTAATGTATTTTGACAAATTGCCCTTTTCCGATCCCCTTTCAGACCCTTGCTCCACCGGATGCCCCAACAGGAGCCGCAGCAGGACCTTCAGTACCTCCTCTAGCAGCAAAGAGGAGAGGGAGGCAGGCTCCATCACACAGCCGAGGTAGGGCTAGGAGCGATGGCGACGAGAGTGGCCCTTCAGAGCCCATCTTAGGCGATGATGATGATGAGACGAGCGAGGATGAGGGCGAGGCAGCAAGCCTATAGTTAGAGTCATCTGAGGATGGAGACGATGATGCCGGCTTAGATTCTGCTAGTGGTGAGACTGGAGAGACAGAGGAGGGCTCCGGTTCAGACTTTGATTATGATTCAGATAGCGGTGCTGATGGAGATAGTGCTTCAAAGTTCGCTCCGCCGAGGAAGAGGACGAAGAGAGCTTCTCGAGCTTGAGGTGGCTGGCGCCGATTTAGATGCTTTTTGCTTTGTTTTCTTTTGCTAGTAGTATTGGCACATTGTATAGCCTTAGGCAGCTTTATTTTCTTAAAAACTTGTACTCTTTTGCAAAAAGAAATCATGATTGGAATGAAAACTCAGGTTTTGATTTAAAAAGTGTTGCATTTTCCATTCTGAGCATCGCATAACATCGCATAGCATGAAAGGAAAATGAGATTGATCTCTTTTGAAAACTTCACATTCTAATGATATTGTCTTAATTAGGCAGTGAACTGACCAACAACTAAAAGAACGAACAAAGTAAAACAACTCAATAAACAACACAAGGTCATGACAGGCTAATCAAATCAAATGTAAATACAACTCGATAAGCAAAACCAGACGATTACAGCTTAAATAAACACATTTAAGCCCAAAAGGACTGAAAACAAGACCTCAAAAGATGCCAATAACATATTACAACTGCTAAAAAAGCAACTGAATCTTCACAAAGGAGGTCAGTGAGTTTGAAAGGGTGGCTACCGGCCATGGAGGATGGCCTGCCGGCCATCATTTCCCTTCTGTCAGCCATCAATGTGCCCCTGCAAACCATCAATGAGCAGAACCTCCGAAACGTTGACACCTGGCCTCCACTCACTACCTTATCTTCTACAAAAGCTCCAGCTTCATGGTTTCTTTATTCTAGCTCTATTTTTGCCTCAAATGGAGCCATTCTTCACCGAAAAACTCTCCAATTGGATTGCGACTTTAAATGGCTCGGAAAAGTTAAATTTTTAGGGTTTCAGGATAAATGCACTTTTCCCACTGAGTCATACTCCGTTGTGTTTTTCATTCCTTCATGCCACTGCTAGATGTTGGAATCCAATTACGCATGTTTTTAGCTTCGGGGGACAAGAGATATGTCCCACAATCGAAGAATTCCAAGTTTTGATGGAATCCCAGCGTGACGAAGAAATCTTGCCCCAGTCCCGTTTTGGACACATCCAGGCTTTAGGAAGAATATGTGGGCACACTTTACGCAATGCCCAATCCTTGGTTCACAACGGGGAGTTGGATATTCCCAATCTCATTCATCGGTTTTCTGATGCCAGCGACCGCGGTGACCGTCTTTGGCAAAGTTTTCGGCAGCATGCCCTTTGTTTATGCATGTTGGCTCATTTTCTGCTTGCCCCTGGCTTCAGAGGGTCTAGCATTCGCTTAATCGAAGTTGCCCAAGGCTTAAAAGAGGGCAAGAGCTGCATTGGCTTGACACTATCCGAGACTTTGATGGGTTTGGATGCTTTCCATCGCCGAGAGACAACCAAGTTCGCAGGAAGTCCCTACTTTTATAGGTAATGTTTCCCACCCTATCTCACATGTGCTTCTCACATCACTCGGCCCTTAGGCTCTGTTTTTCTCTCAAAAACCTTTCTCACTTTTCTCTCCACGTACACCTCTCTATTTTTAATCTCTCTTATTTTTCATCCCTCTCCAGATATGGCTCGTGGATAGGTTGAAAGTAGTGGACTCTTGCCTAGCATATTCAGCATGCGGCTATTTATTTCGCCCACGGCTAGTTGGTTTTCTGAATGAGGGGTGGTGGTGCCATTGGATATGCAATAGGTTTGCTATTGGCATTGCCCCTGGTTTGATCTACCTGAGATGAGTTACAGCATGTCCCGGCAGCCTGGCATTCAGTTGATTGGTTTAACACACTGTGTCTTCTATTTTCCATTTTAGTTCAGGAGTCAATTCAGACACAACCAGACTTGCCCAAGAGAGGGGGTAGAGTACCTAGCTTCATTTCCAATCCGATGCACACAGCTAGCTCATTATCCCACTAAATGGATGACAAGAGAACTTCTGGCCTCTGCTCCCAATTTCAGTTATACCCTTTCTGATGAATGCATAGCTTGGCCTGAAGATGAGGCGCAAACCAAGCCTACTTTAGCATCTGAAGCTTCCACGAGCTCTGGAACGGGGCGCAGGAACACCTGACTCAACTATGCCCCTAGTTTATTGCTTTGATCTGCACTTTCAAGTTTTCCTTTTCAATGTAATAAAAAAGAGCAACTTCGACTTGTATCAAGAGTTAAAGAACTTTGTATTGAAATCAATGAAATTGAAGGTTATGGGTACCGAAAATTTTCTTTTTGGTCCAAAAATGGTCTGAGTCGTAAAAAGATTAATTTGAACAAAATCAACTTTTATTAAAAAATTTCAAAACCATTTTCGGTATGGATCACAACTGGGCACACCCAGAATCTATCCTTGAGATGTACAACCCCAAATCCAATAACTGAAAGATTGCCCCTTGTCTGAATAGCACTACACTGCACTAAATTGTAACCAGCTCTCATACTGGAGATCACAACCGAACTCTTGGATGCAGAAAAGACAAAGATGACCAAAACAATCACATGGACACAGTTGCTTTGGAAGTGTTTATGGCTAGACTTCAGAATGAAGTTACTTACGTATCCCAAACATGGGAATCAAGCCTTACTGTAGACACCCCATTTTTTACTGCCCTTAAGAATTGGGTGCTACTAGTTGTTTATTTCGTGATGAAAGATGTGCGGTGCAAAGGTTCGATTTCTTCGACAAGAGGAGAGTCAAATCCCAACCTTACACCCCATTTTAGACCAAAACTATTTTGAATGGTTTTTAGACCTTAAAACCTTTCTTCCAAAATATTTTTGAAACAAAGTTCCTACGATGTTCCGAGGCTCGCATTTCGTTAAATGTTATGCTTTTCGATAAACTGAGCAAGGACAAAGTGGAAATGAATGAAAGAGACCTGAATTCTTTGAAAAATCTTTCAAAACACCTTATTTATGGTTTGGAGTTGAAGAAAATGGGAGAGGAGAGAAGAAAACAAGTTGGAGAAGAAGTTCGACATGAATCCGGTAGGATCGAAACTAAGCAGTCTTCACTAAAAGAGGCATAACTTTTTGAACAATTACAATTTTGAAGTGAGGCTGCCACCATTGGAAATAAGACTTCCAGGGCTTCAATTTGGGCTCAAGAATGACCTACAAAGGTGTCCAGATGAAGGAGTTATGTCCATTTGAACTTGGGCCCAAAAAGTAGATTTTTTTGTCCAACCAGAGATGGAAGTTTCTGACCATGAATGGGATTTTTTGGCCATGTGCCAGCCATGAATGGCCTATGCCGACCCCCTTCCATCCAAGAGTGGTCCATGCCAGCCAACAATGATCAAGTGCCGGCTATCAGTGAAGAAGTGCCGACCATTGATGCAAAAAAGCAGTTTTTGGCAGAATTTTTGCTCCAGTTGTTCCAGCTGTCTCTCTTGAGATATTTTCGACCAAAGCTTGTATTTTTCTATATATAGAGAGGCTTATCTATGGTTTTGGAGGTTAGAACAATTTAGGAAGAAGTTTTGGAGCCTCTCTCTCTAGAGCCTTCTTTCTCCCTTTTACTTAACCGCTTTCGATGGTTAGATTATGCATATTTTGATTAGCATACTTTATGCTTGCATGCGTGCATCATTCATTTGTCTCGCATGCACCAGGCTCGGTGCATCATTCAAACTGCATTGTATTTCAATACCTATTTGAATACATGTATCAAATTGTTGCATTTATATGCCATCTTAGATAGCTGAGCCTACTTAGTTGCATTATTGCATGTTGCATTAGGCATCTAACATAGTTAGGATCATGCATGATTACTATCTAGTTTTCTATTTTGGCTCGGAGTACACTGTAAGTTTTACGCTTTAGCATACTTGAATGAGTGTAAGTGTTGCCATGATAGCGTGCTTGCCATGAGGCTATTTGCTTAAGTGATTAACTGCATGAATGTCTGTGGATGGAGGCTTTATTTCTTGAATTGGGACATTTCATCAAATGTGAGTTTTAAGCCCACTTTGCAAAGTGGCAAAATCATGTTTTAAGCCCATTTGAGGGTGACAAATCCGCGCTCTAGCCCACTTGAGGATGGCACATTCAAACCATTTTTAAAAATAAACATGAGTTGTTTTGTTCCAATTCTCATGATTGAGTCTATATTTGTATGCTGTGTGCATCACATACTAAAGTTAGCTAATAACCGGAACAAGAACACATGAGGTTTATAAAATAACATATCATGTTTAGTAGAGGCTAATCCTTTGATCGGGCGAGCAGGGGTGCTCATTTCAGGACCTTCCCCTATCGTACCCAAGTTCCCGAGCCGAGGCAACTTTGGTGATGACGGACACGTGGCCTTTGACACGAGTCAGGGTTTCCTAAATTTTCCAAAATAAAATATTTAGGTGGCGACTCTGTATCTGGCAAAGTAGTCCATGTTTGGCACTTTTTGATTCAAAATTGATTTTCCAAAACCAATTGTCAGATTTGGACTCTTTGGTGTTTATCAGTCTCGCATTGCACTTTGTGAGATTAGATTCCGAACCGTGATCGGAGTCCGAACTATAGGATGACCAATTCATGCCTTCTCCGAATGGGGGGGTGCAAAGAAAGCCGGGTCCACAGTTTCTGGCTACTCTACTGGGGATTAAGAGAACTTGACTCAAACTCATGATATGTTGTTTTATTTACACTTATGTGTTTTTTTGCATTGTATTTGCATAGGTGTGCCTAAGTCACAGTGTTTGCCATCTTTTATTCTTGAATAGTTTGCCGGAGGCTTGCTTGGAAAAACGTGCCATAAGGCTGACCGATTGCGGGCTCTGTCATGATGGGAACACAAACCTTAGATCTAGATCACCGTCGTACCGTTTGATCCACCTTCACTTCCCAGTGTTAGGTACGAGAGGTATATTAGGTGGTCTTGCTGAGGCACCCTTTTTGACCAATTGACCTAGTTGCATATCGGAAGCCTTAGAGACTATTCCAAACTAGGACAGGTTGCTCACCCGAATGTAGGTTGTTTAAAACCGCATGTGTGCGTAGTGAAACCCTAGCTCATGACAAAGTAGGACAGGGAAACCCTACCCTATCATAAGGGTGTTTTGGCTTTCATTTGCTTGATATGTGCTGTTAGGGTGTGTCTCTGCGGGAATGTATGTATCAGTTGCAAGTCTGAGTATCAGCCTGAGGGTATCAGATTCGAGGCAGGATTTTGGGGCAGAATTTAGTCGAGAGCACAGTCATTCAGCTATGCTCATATCTGTTCTAGTGAAATCAAGCTGAGGTGCTGTCTGTTTTCTCTTTTGCTAGGTAGTCCTGAAACTATAGCTTCAAGGAGGCTCCAATATTCTCCAGGTACATTGGACTTCTGTTGATAGGCTTTGTTAGGTCAGAGATTCAATTCAAGGGCAACCAATGTTTCCTTCGTTAGTGGCAGGGCAAAGAAAGGCCAGTCAGGGTTCACTAGTTTCATTGATCCGACAGTCACCAGTCACATCACCTCTGTTCAACTTAGCAGACCGTGATGGCGCTGAGTCCGGAAGAAGTTATGGCCATGGTAGCTGCATTAAACCAGGGAATCGCTATGCAAGATGAGACCTATGTTGAAATGCAACGCCCATCTGGGGCACATACCACACATCCAGTCTCAGAAACCCAATCATCTCGAACCCATGAACCCACTACTTCTAAGCTAGTGAGAGTGCTTGAAGATCTTCAAAGAACTGTGGCAGATCTGGTTTTTGGGATATTGGCTCCGTCATCGACCACATCATATGCTAGAAGTTTTACGCCAGAAGGCTCCCCAATCTTGGGGCGAATTGTAATTGAAAATGGCCAACCTAAAGCCATCCCAGATTTGGGCAATGACATGTCGACAACAATTGGGCTCCGCTCTGATATAGCGACCCAATCCCTTAGTAAAGAGGAGGCAAATGGTAAGAACAAGGTAGGGGCAGGCATTGATCCCCATGAACACCATCAGTGGGCTATTGAGGCTTTGAAAGCTGAGGGATTGAACAAACAGCAAGTGCTCGCAGTTGTTACAAAGACTATGGATGACGCTTTTGCTACTCGAGATAAGAGCATTTTGAATCAAGGGGCCAGCCGAGAAAAGGGATGTCGTACCAAAAACACCCCTCTCAACTTCAGTCTTACATCTGTCGGAGATCAGCAAAACCAGTCAGCACCTGCTAATCCTTTCGCCAGTACATTCAACCCTACCACCCCACAACCAGCAAAATATCCACCCTGGGGTCAGAGGACTTTTACCTCACTCTATATGTCTCTATCAGCGGCCTGGAAGGTCCTGATCAGAAAGCGGCATCTGAAGCCCCTGGAACCACGCCCACTGCCAAATAACCTCCCTTCCTCGCATAACCCGGCCAAGTATTGTCCTTTCCATCAACAAACCGGTCATGACACTGACCTTTGTTTTCGTCTTCATCATGAAATACAAGATCTGATTGACAACAAGGTCATTGTCGCGCCAGGTCTTGCAAAGTCTATCGGCACGGGATCGATGAACTTGGGGGATAATGTGATTATGTGATCAGGGGATGAACCACCTGCAGATGGCACTCAGTTTACTTCAGATGTCATGGATGACACGCACTATTTTGAGCAATGTGCAAATACTGTTAATTTTACTTTCTGACTTGGGTATTGGGTTAGGTCTGTTGTGTTGTATTGAGTCAGTCTTCTTGTACTGAGTCAGTTGAGTCTGTCTTGTTGTATCGAGTCAGTCCTATTGTGTTAGAGTCGGGTGATTTTGGGAGTGTTACCTCAGACATCATTTTCTCATTTTGTGTTTGTCTTTTACACTCTTTCTTTTGAGTCTGTTTCTGTCATTGAAGCTAGTTGTGCCAAAAGTTCTGAATGAAACGGCAGTGCTTTTCACCTACTCTTATGTGCCTTCAAATCATTACAGTGACCAAAGTTTTTCAAAACTTTTCTAACACTGTGATGAAAACAAAGAGGAAGGAATTCCTCGGGATTTTGTAAAAATTTGATCAACTGAGAGAAAGAAAGGCAAGCTAAGCCCTTAATGAATGAGATCATGCTTTATTAATGTGAGTACTAAGAAGGATCCTGGCTTAGTCCAGATTGGTTCTGCATTGTCTTTAGCGTGAGCGACTAGTCGTTTTCTTGAAAGATTTCAAAAAAATGTTTTGCGTGGTCCTGCGAAGACCTGTGCGGAATCGCTCTTGAGATTGTGCAACATAGGATCGCTCTCAGCCTCAAGACTCAACCCCTTTTGCTTTTAAACCTTGAACTTGGATTTAGAATGTTCAACGTCAACCACAGTGTAAGGCTTGTATGGCCAGATTTGAAGCAGTCCATGAACTAGGGGCAATAAGGTCGTATGACATCAAAGGAGGCCCGCCATGCCAAATTTGAAGTAGCCCTCGAACTAGGGGCAAGAATGTCATATCAAGAAGGTCAAATGGTGATCAAAGGAAGCTTGCAAAGCTTGATCAGAAGTAACCCTTGAACTAGGGGCAAAAATGTAAGATGTGCTTGAATTGTCAAAGATGGATCATTTCGCAAACCAATGAAGACTGGCAAGAAAGCCAAATCTGAGAAACGGAGAGAAAAATTTTTGTTGAAGGACAATCGAGTTCCTATCCACAACACTAGGGGCAAATTTAGACCCGATTGGATGGGCTCCTACATCATTAGCGAACAGCAGCCAGTCTCCTAGATTCAGATGGCTTCGAGATCTCAAACTGATCAGCATGGACAAGTTACACTTTTTTACCCTTGAGAGGCTCGCTGGGCCGAAAACCTGGAAGGGCGACCCAGGCAAAAGTTAGAGCAGAGAAAATGAAAATATGAAGAAAATGAAAAAAATGAAAGAAAAAAAAAGAAATGAAAAGAAAAAAAAAAACATAGCTCGCAAGGTTGAAAACCCAAAAGGGTGGCTTTGGCAAAAGTTAGTGCATAAAATGAGAGTGTCAACACCTGAGTGCACCCTAACCCGGAACTACATACGGCCTGATTCCCATGTTTGGGATACGTAGGCAACTTCATTTTGAAGTTTGGCCCCAATCATTTTCAGCCTGCTTGGCTCATCCATATTGATTAGTTTATCCTTGTTCAAACTCGGCTATCTGATCCATGTGCAAATTGGCTTGTCTTCGCTCAAAATCAGTTGTTCTATTCTGTTGGAAGATTCAGCTGCAAGGCAATTCAAGTTCAGATCTGAGGTTGTGCATCTCAGGAGAGATTCTATGTTGGTCGAGCAGTAGCCATTTGCAAAAATAGTTTTGAAAATTTTTAACGAGGTTGACTAATTTTCTAAAAAATTATTCCATTTTTTCAAAACTGGACCAGTTCTTGTACCGAAAAAAGAAAAAATTTCAGTGCTCACAACCTGACTTGCATGATTTTGAATCATAAAATCGAACAAGTATGTTAATCTAACTCTCATATTGGTCAAAATTGTTTTAGCAAAAAGCCAAAAACAAAAAAAAAATTGGTTAAATTGATGAACTAGGGGCACAGTTGAGTCAGGTTTTCTGTCTGTTCCCCCATTATCAACATACTTGCTAGAAAAGGCACCATACTTTCCGAAAAGGGCACCTTGTTCGCCAGAAAAAGCACAACTGAAGCTAATAGCAAAGGGCTGAAAGCTCTCTCGACCTCCAAGCAGCGAGGTATCAAGCCAAGTGCGAAGCACGAACTGGAAATGGGGCTGGATGTTCGACCCCCTCATCTAGACGGGTTTGATCTCACTCAAATTGGTATCTGACCCAGAATGGGTATGGAGAAAATGCAATGTGTGAGACCAATCAATTGTATACCTGGCCGGTGGGACATGCTGTAACTCACCTTGATCAAGCTAAGCCAGAGGCGTCATCAACCGATGTCAATTACAAATCTGCTGCACACCCAGTCGTAGCGCAACCCCCTCTGTGGGAAAGCTCACTAGTGGTGAGCGAAAGAAGGAGAATCTGGCAAAAGACCAGGGGCAAGAGCTCACAACTTCCTGTTTATCCATCAACCACCCAGGGGAGGGATAAAAAAATAAGAGAGATTGAAGAATAGAGAGATGTGCGCTGAGAGAAAAAGTGAGAAAAGAGCTTTTTCAGAAAACTAGAGATTGAGTGTCAGAGTGATGTGAGAATCACAAATGAGAAAGGGTGGGAAACAATACCCGGAGAAATAGGCTCCTCGTGAACTGAGAGGTCTCTTGCCATTATAACACATCTGAGTGTTGTGTTTGTTGTTTTTGTTTGTCTCGGTTCTTGTTTTGAGTCGTTTCGAGTTTCAATAGACATCTTCAGGTGTTTTACCTTTGTTTTCTTTTGTTGAGTCATGGTGTGTTGTAGTCGGTCGTACACTCAATACCCAATTAAGACTCATTTCTCAATTTCAATTTGAAAAAATGAATCGTTTTGTGCTCAGAGTGTTGTGCTATTCTCCACATTTGTCAAAACAGTATCCTTTCTTTCATGAATTGCAGGGTTCAACCCAGGTCATGTGTGAACAATTGAACCAGGACCTATCTGAAGTTATATAGGATCCAGACTGCAAAGCAAAAGAAAAGAAGGAAAATTTGGCACATCTTAGTGTGTTTCAATTCTAGCAAATTCCAAGATTGCATTCCAGGTGCACCTTCTCAGGCCTCGCCATTTCTCTGGAGTATGAGTGTATCTCGACCCCAAGTGTAAGCCTACTTCAAGTCAAAATGGCAGTCCAAGCAACACCTATGGTTTTCACATGCAGATGTTATTTCTCACCAATATGAACAGGGTGTCTTTTTTGAGCTGAGCATGTTGCAAAGTCCTTGGAGAGGTAAATTGGAGGCACCAAAGTACATACTTGATGCCCCTCTATTGCATAGAATGTCCACTTTCATATACACTTCTGTTGCATGCGTATCGCGCATCGTTTATGATTCTTGCATAGAATACGCTTTCAATGTTGCATAGAATATGCTTTTGTCTCTTGCATAGAATATGCTTGTTTCATGCTGTGGGAGCCGGATAAATGGCAGAATCGGAAGAGTACACTCTGGAAGACAGATATTACTCGGCTCTATCCTGCATGATCAACAGGCCAAATGCAATAGATAGGCCGAGTATCTATTGAACTATGGAGCCGAGTAAATAAGCGGATAATGAGTGAAAAGTGGGCCAGGCCCTGAGGCCCAGGAAACGAGTATAAATAAAGGAACAACAAACAAAGAAAAGTATGTGAGAACCATTACACTTAACTTATAATACAAGTAACTCAGAGAGTAGAGACTAACTTGCCCGTCAGAGTGCTAATTCCGGCACCCCCGACCGGAGTGTTAATTCTTTTCAGGTGACTAGCCGAGGATCACCAGCATCCCCCAGGATCAGAAGAGTATTTCCAAACCACTTCTCCACAATTGGCGCCATCTGTGGGAATACTCAAATACATCCATGGTGGGCGGAACGGAGGACCCTCCGATAGTCACTGACGAAACCACACAAAGAGACGACCTCACTCCAACAAACATGCTTGGACCAGAGACTATCGCCGCAAGACGCGACTTGAACTTCGCCTCACCCTTGACTTCGGAGCATGAGACAATGCAAGCGATCATGAAACAAGCAAAGCAAAACAAACAGAGGTTGGAGAACATGATCGCTGAGAACGAACGTCTCCATCAAGATTTGGCCTTGGAAGTGGCGAAGTCTAAACAAGCTGTACGCCTAGATCAGGAAGTTATATCAAAACATGTTAAAATATACTTGATTTGGTTTGAGGCCGTATATTTATAACATGTATATTTACATGTAAATATACGGAAGCAATTTCAAACTTTTGTCATCCATTTACAATGTCAAAACATGTAAATTTCAAACTTACATGGCATGCATAACAATCCATTTACATACATGTTAGTAACTCATATCAAAACATGTAATAACACAAAGTTCCGTACATACAAGATTTTCCAAGTCTTAGTCAGCCTAATCAAAACTTATATACAGAGGTAGAACAACATTTTCGCCAACATGACAAAATGTAACAATATGACAAAAGGGCAAGGACAAGTCTCGTGCGTGAGACGTATCGGCTGACTCTCCAAAACTTGATTGTTTCTCACAAACTTCACTGAGGCTGGGTTTGGACCTCCCTTGGCTCACCTACAGACACATGAATGAGCGTGAGCGAAAGCCTAGTGAATAATATCAAATAAATAAGATACACGAACAGTATTTAGAACGACATGCACCAAACGGCCTTGGGCCCAATTCATATTTCTATCTAGTATATATATATATAGGTCAAGTAATTGCGGTTCCAAACACATCAGACGGCCATGGGCCCAATCTATTCATGTCAAATGGCCTTTGGCACATTTATTCTTTCATTCGTGTCGGACTGGCCTTTGGCCCATTCATTCTATCATTCATGTCAGACTCGCCTTTGGCCCATTCATTCTATCAATCATGTCAGACTGGCCTTTGGCCCATTTATTCTATCATTCATGTCAGACTGGCTTCTGGCCCATTCATTCTCTCATTCATGTCAGACTGGCCTCTGGCCCATTCACTCTTTCATTCATGTCACACTAGCCTCTGGCCTATTCATTCTTTCATTCATGTCAAACTGGCCTTTGGCCCATTCATTCTATCATTCATGTCAGACTGGCCTCTGGCCCATTCATTTGGCATAGCAAACATTTGTCCACCACTCAAATTAAGGAACTTATAAGACTTACATAGAAGTAAGCAATTGGACAAATAACATACTTCAAATATCTTTATTAAGATATTACTCACAGTGATCGACTGGATGATTTGCCCTGGAACTCGACCCTACACATTCCATGAACACAATGGGTCACAAACAATTCAATACGTCCTTAATTCACATATTCCTCTTTAGGCTTCATTCTTATCCTTTTAACTCATTTACAATGCTTAATGCACACCTAAGAGTACTTAGAAGTGAAAGATAACGGAAAATGAAACACAGAACACATTTACAAAATTTTAGAAACAGGGGTCCCCGCTCGAGCGTACCCATTAGGTCTGCAAAAGTACTAGTTACCTCATTTTTGTGCTCGAGTGTGAAATCGGGCGCTCGAGCGGAAAGTCTCACTACATAGCTCCCTGCTCGAGCGTGAATGTCCCGGCTCGAGCAGACACCCATGTCTGCAAAACTTCTAGGGGCTCATATTTCCCGCTCGAGCGGCGACTTCCCCGCTCGAGCCGACATGCCAAATTCTGGAAAATCCAAAATTGTTCTTGAGCTTCAAACTTGTATTCAAATCAACATATCTTGCATATTATGACTCAAACTTCACATATACATTTACTAACATGTTCCAACACCAAATTCATTACATTATGAAGCTCAATTTCATGAATTAATCACATGCATGTCCCAAATCACACCAAACTTATTTTCAACATAACAATTTCATGCATTCAAAACTCATGCATGTGAGATATAACTTCTATTTTCAACTTAAATGGTGCAAATGGTGATCACAAGCATGAACTTTAACCAAAATTCTACATGGATCATACTTTTCATGCTCAACTATACAAATTCATGTCAATTATACACATGCATGCATTCCATGACTTCAAACTCATCAAATACAACACAATTCTTGTTCTTGATGACCATACAACTTTGAATTCGCAAAATTACAATATTAAACTCATGAATTCATAATCAATTACTCACCTAAAAGCTTTAATCTTCCAAGCTTATGCTTAATTCTTGAGTTGGTCTTCAAATTATTCAAGCTTCAAGATCAAACTTCAATTGTTTCCCTCTCTCTCTCTCTAGCCGATCCTCTCTCTCTTTTCTTAGAGTTAATATCAGCCAAATTGAATAAAAGAGAGGAATTGAGTAAAAGTGGCCCATTTATAAGCTCCTACTCAAACACATTATTTTAATACTAAATAACTGAGCACTATTTCATCAATTTAATCTATTTAATTCGATCCAAATCAATTTTCAATTAAATTTCACCTTGGGCTCTAAAAATTACGCCAATCACATTGGCGTAGTCAATTTCGGTTTCTGTGGCCGATAATGCCTTCAACTTTCAGTTCATAACAGTAAGTTGAACAGATTTTTCTATGGTGAACAGATAGAAATTCAAAACCACATATATTCACATAAATGGCACACAAAATCATATCAAACGCATAATCACAATCATAATTAAGGTTAATTAAAATAATACGGAGTAGGGTTATCACAGTCTTCCCCTTTTTAGGAAGTTTGGTCCTCCAAACTTATGTTACCTTCGTTAGAAAACAAATGTGGATAGCGTAAACGCATTTCATCCTCTTTTTCCCATGTGGCATCTGTCCCATAATGTTCTTTCCCTTCCACTTTCACCATTGGGATGGACTTGCTTCTCAGTTGTTTCACTTGCCGGTCAATGATTCGTTCCGGCCATTCGGCGTACTCCAAATTTTCATGAAGAGCTATCCGATGATAATCAATCACGTGAAGCGGATCCCAGAGATAACCCCTCAACATTGACACATGAAATACATTGTGGATTTGCTCAAATCTCGGTGGCAAAGCAACTCTATAAGCAACTGAACGAAGCTTTTCTAGAATTTGAAACGGCCCAATGTAACGGGGCGATAACTTACCCTTCTTTCCAAACCTGACTTGGCCTTTCATCGGAGTGACACGGATGAACACATGATCACCAACCTCATACTCAAGAGGTCTTCTCCGAACATCTGCGTAATTCTTTCGTCGGTCTTGAGCTGTTTTGAGCCTTTGCCAAATAGTTTTGATCTTCTCAAAAGTGTCTTGCACAATTTCAGGCCCAAGTAAAGCTCTATCCCCGACTTCTGTCCAACAAATCGGTGATCTACACCTTCTACCATACAAGGCCTCATATGGTGCCATACCGATGCTGGAGTAGAAGCTGTTATTGTATGCAAACTCTGCAAGTGGCAAATAGTCTCCCTAACTCCCCTGAAAATCCAAGGCACACATCCTTAGCATATCCTCCAAAGTCTGTATTGTCCGTTCTGATTGTCCGTCTGTCTGTGGGTGGAATGTGGTACTAAACCTCAATTCCGTCCCCATAGCCCTTTGCAAACTTTTCCGCAATCTAGACACAAATTTTGAGTCTCTATCCGAGATAATAGATACTGGAACTCCGTGTAAACAAACAATCTCATCAACATATATAGTAGCCAGTCTATAAGCATCAAATGTAGTTCTAACAGGTAGAAAATGTGCAGATTTAGTCAGTCTATCAACTACAACCCAAATAGAGTTCATACCTCGAGGAGTCCGCGGTAGACCAATAACGAAATCCATAGTCACATGCTCCCACTTCCATTCAAGAATAAGGAGAGGTTAAAGTAGACCGCCTAGTTTCTAATGTTTAGCTTTAACTTGCTGACATTGAAGACATTTAGACACATACTCTACAATTTCTTTCTTCATTTTAGGCCACCAATAGCTTTGTTTCAAATCCCGATACATTTTATTGTTACCTGGATGCATAGCAAACACTGATTTATGGGCTTCATCTAAAACCTTTTTCTTTAGTTCCGACATATCTGGGGCACACATTCGGTTCCGAAATATCAACACTTCATTCTCAATGCTAAACTCCGCTTTCGGACTTGTCTCAAATTCATCAATCACTTTCTTGAGGAATTCATCATCTTTTCATTTCTGTTTGATCTCATCAGTGATTGCCGGTTCGGCTGAAATAGCGGCTATCAATCCGCCATGTTCACACAATACCACTTCAATTTTAGACTTCTCAAAATCTTGCAAGATCTCTTTCTGTTCAGTAAGCAAACAAGCCATACTCCCTGCTGATTTTCTGCACCAGGCATCAGCAACTGTATTAGCTTTCCTGGGGTGATACTGAATCTCAAGATCATAGTCTTTTATCAGTTCAAGCCATCTCCTCTGTCGCATGTTCAACTCCTTCTGCGTAAAGAAGTATTTCAGACTTTTGTGATCCATGTAGACTTCACATTTCGCCCCATACAAATAGTGCCGCCAGATTTTCAAAGTAAAAACAACTGCGGCCAATTCTAAATCATGTGTTGGGTAGTTTTTCTCATGTGGTCTCAACTGTTGGGCGGCGTAAGTGATAAACTTTCCGTTCTGCATTAATACATAACCCAAACCTTTATAAGATGCATCACTGAAAATTACAAAATTTTCCATACCTGTGGGCAACATCAATACTAGTGCAGTGGTCAGTCTCGTTTTCAGTTCATGAAAGGCAGATTCTCTTTCGTCATTCCATTCAAATGGTTGCCCCTTACGTGTCAACTGGGTAAGAGGTACAACTATCCTCGAAAAGTTTTTCACAAACCTCCTGTAGTACCTGGCTAGGCCCATAAAGTTGCGGATCGGTTACATTAGTCGGTGTAGGCCAATTCACAATTGCCTCTATTTTCTGTGGGTCCACTGAAACTCCTTCCCTGTTGATCACATGCCCTAAAAAGATGACTTCATCCAACCAAAACTTACATTTCTTTGGTTTAGCAAATAATTTCTTTTCTCTAAGTGTTTGCAGGACGGTTCTCAAATGATGTTCATGTTCAAGTCTATTCTTGGAGTATATCAAAATGTCATCAATAAAAACCACAACAAATTCATCAAGGTAGGTTTTGAAAATTCGGTTCATTAAGTCCATAAATGTTGTAGGTGCATTAGTCACTCTAAATGGCATAACAAGAAATTTATAGTGACCATACCTCGTTCTAAATGCTGTTTTCTCAACATCTTATGCCTTTACTTTCAACTGGTGGTACCGGATCTCAAATCAATTTTGGAAAACACCTGTGATCCCTGCAACTGGTCAAATAAGTCATCAATACGAGGTAGGGGATATTTGTTCTTTATTGTTACCTTGTTCAACTCTCGATAGTCGATACACAAACATACGGTTCCATCTTTCTTTTTCACAAACAACACAGGTGCACCCCATGGTGAGGTACTAGGTCGGATAAACCCTTTATCAAGCAGATCTTGCAACTGTTCCTTTAGTTCTTTCATTTCAGCAGTAGCCATTCTGTAGGGAGTTTTAGAAATCGGCTAGGTGCCTGACATAATTTCAATTGTAAACTCTATCTCCCTGTCCACCAATTCACCTAGTAGTTCATTTGGAAACACATCTGGAAATTCTCTAACAATAGGGATATTGTTCAATTCAACATTCACAGATTGTTCAGACAACACATAACACAAATAACCCTGGCACCCTTTCCTGATCAGTTTACATGCCTTCATTGCAGATATTAAATAAGGTGGAGGTACTTCCCCGTTACCCACAAACACAATTTCTTCTTGTTCTGGTGGTCTAAACACAACCCGTTTTGTCACACAATCAATGGTAGCACAATATTTAGTTAACCAATCCATGCCCAGAATTATATCAAAGTGCCTAAAGTTCAAGGGCAACAAATCCACATACAAAATGGCATTCCCAACACGCATGTCACAAAAACGATATACAGATTCACACAACACAGATTCCCTGGATGGAGCAGATACACATAGTAGATATGGCAATAATTCTAGAGGTCTACTCAGTCTGGATGCAAGTACCCGAGGAGCTCGTATTCTGCATCTTCAAAAACTTCTTCTTCAAAAAAGAAGCCTTGCCTTTTACTGCCTTTCCAGTCCGTTGTTGGCTTAGCCTGTCTAGTTATGTTAGCTTCTGATATTATGGCCCAGTCTAGCACCCCAATATAGGTCTCCAGTTTCAAGACATTCACCCTTTCCAAAATGTCACTTCGAAGCCCACCTTCAAAATGCCTCGCTTGCTTATAGTCGATATCGATCACATGTGGTGCGAACCTGGCCAATTCAGTGAACTTGGCCTCCTACTCAACTACAATCATACTGTCTTGTTTAAGTTCCATGAACTCTGATACTTTCCTATCACGGACACACTGAGGGAAGTACTTATCATAGAAGACTTCTAGGAATTTCGCCCAGCCATTGTCTTTATGATTCTCGCGCATTAACATCCACCATCTTCATGCCTCAACTTCTAGCATAAAGGTGGCTAAAAGTACTTTCTCTGTCTCCAAACACGGGAACATTTCAAACAGCTTTTGATACCGAGAACCCATGCTTCGGCCTTCAACGGATCTAATCCACCATGGAACTGTGGCGGTTTCATTTTCTTAAACTCTTTAGTGAGAGCTATTATTCGGTCATCATTCTGTAAGTCTGGCACAAGTGGTGCCGGGGGAGGAGGCGGAGGGTGTGGTTGTTGCCACTGCTGTTGTTGCCTCAATGTCTCTGCCATTTCATGAATCAATCTTTCCATTCTGGCAGTAGAGGACTCCTCTATCTCATCACCTCTTGTTCTCACCATCTGATTAAACTTGCATTATACTTTATACAAAAGATTTATAGATATACATATACTAAAGAGCATTCATATTAATGCAAGCGAATCACAACTTATGACACATAACTGTTCACATTAAAACATTTAATCATATTCTGGATACTTTCAGATTCAGACTTATCACATGAATGCATCCTAGATCTTTCCTAGACGCTTACTGCTCATCTGGACAAGTGTGTGAGTTATTAACTCGTGCTCTGATACCACTCTGTCATGACCCGAACCCGCCCCCATGGGTTAAGGACATAACCGGCTGGTAATCGCAAGATTACCTACGGCCTCAAACCAAATCAAGTATATTTTAACAGAGTTAAGGGGCCAAACCGAAGCAATTTCAAACTTTTGTCCATAGAGTTGTGCTTACATGGCCCGTATAACAATCCATTTACATACATGTTAATAACTGTATCAAAACATGTCATACCACAAAGTTTCGTACATACAGGATCATCCAAGTCTTAGTCAGCCTAATCAAAACTTATATACAAGGGTAGACCAACGTTTTCGCCAACATGACAAAATGTAACAATATGACAAAAGGGCGAGGACAAGTCTCGTGCGTGAGACGTATCAGCTGACTCTCCAAAACTTGATTGTTTCTCACAAACTTCACTGAAGCTGGGTTTGGACCACCCTTGGCTCACCTACAGACACATGAATGAGTGTGAACGAAAGCCCAGTGAATAATATCAAATAAAGAAGATACACGAACAGTATTTAGAACGACATGCACCAAATGGCCTTGGGCCCAATTCATATTTCTATCTAGTATATATATATAGGTCAAGTAACTGTGGTTCCAAACACATCAGACAACCTCAGGCCCAATCTATTCACGTCAAATGGCCTTTGGCCCATTTATTCTTTCATTCGTGTCGGACTGGCCTTTGGCCCATTCATTCTATCATTCATGTCAGACTCGCCTTTGGCCCATTCATTCTATCATTCATGTCAGACTGGCCTCGGGCCCATTCATTCTTTCATTCATGTCAAACTGGTCTTTGGCCCATTCATTCTATCATTCATGATGGACCGGCCTCTGGCCCATTCATTCTCTCATTCATATCAGACTGGCCTCTGGCCCATTCATTCTTTCATTCATATCAAACTGGCCTCTGGCCCATTCATTCTTTCATTCATGTCAGACTGGCCTCTGGCCCATTCATTTGGCATAGCAAGCATTTGTCCGCCACTCAAATTAATGAGCTTATAAGACTTACATAGAAGTAAGCAATTGGACAAATAACATACTTCAAACATCTTTATTAAGATATTACTCACGATGATCGGCTGGATGATTTTCCCTGGAGCTCGACCCTACATATTCCATGAACACAATAGGTCACAAACAATTCAATCCGTCCTTAATTCACATATTCCTCTTTAGGCTTCATTCTTATCCCTTTAACTCATTTACAATACTTAATGCACGCCTAAGAGTACTTAGAAGTGAAAGAGAACGAAAAATGATACACATAACACATTTACAAAATTTTATAAAACAGGGGTCCCTGCTCGCTCGTGGACTTTCCCACTCGAGCGGACCCATTAGGTCTGCAAAAGTACTGGTTACCTCATTTTTGCGCTCGAGCGTAAAGTCAGGCGCTCGAGCTGAAAGTTTCACTACATGGCTCCCCGCTCGGGCATGAATGTCCCCGCTCGAGCGGACACCCATGTCTGCAAAACTTCTGGGAGCTCGTATTTCCCGCTCGAGCGGCGACTTCCCCGCTCGAGCGGACATGCCAAATTCTGGAAAATCCAAAATTGTTCTTGAGCTTCAAACTTGAATTCAAATCGACATATCTTGCTTATTATGACTCAAACTTCACATATACATTTACTAACATGTTCCAACACCAAATTCATTACATTATGAAGCTCAATTTCATGAATTAATCACATGCATGTCCCAAATCACACCAAACTTATTTTCAACATAACAATTTCATGCATTCAAAACTCATGCTGTTATGAATTGTACATGCATGTGAGATATAACTTCCATTTTCAACTTAAATGATGCAAATGGTGATTACAAGCATGAACTTTAACCAAAATTCTACATAGATAATACTCTTCATGCTCAATTATACACCTGCATGCATTTCATGACTTCAAACTCATCAAATACAACACAATTCTTGTTCTTGATCACCATACAACTTTGAATTCACAAAATTACAATATTAAACTCATGAATTCATAATCAATTACTCACCTAAAAGCTTTAATCTTCCAAGCTTATGCTTAATTCTAGAGTTGGTCTTCAAATTATTCAAGCTTCAAGATCAAACTTCAATTGTTTCCATCTCTCTCTCTCTAGCCAACCCTCTCTCTCTTTTCTTAGAGTTAATATCAGCCAAATTGAATAAAAGAGAGGAATTGAGTGAAAGTGGCCCATTTATAAGCTCCTACTCAAACACATTATTTTCATACTAACTAACTGAGCACTATTTCATCAATTTAATCTATTTAATTCGATCCAAATCAATTTTCAATTAAATTTCATCGTAGGTTCTAAAAATTACGCCAATCACATTGGCGTAGTCAATTTTGGTTTTTGTGGCTGATAAGGCCTTCAATTTTCAATTTATAGCAGTAAGTTGAACAGATTTTTCTATGATGAACAGATAGAAATTCAAAACCACATATATTCACATAAATGGCACACAAAATCATATCAAACGCATAATCACAATCATAATTAAGGCTAATTAACATAATACGGAGTAGGGTTATCACAGTCATTCACCTTGTACGACGGTAAATCAGACCACACCGATCACACCCGTCATTACAAGCAAGCCATGACGCTGCATGCAGACGACGAGGCTCTCATGTACAGAATATTTCTGAGCAGTTGGGGACCGCTAGCTGTTAGGTGGTATTATAAACTGGAGCCGGCTTTGATTAAAAGCTTCCACCAACTCCAAAAATCCTTCAGGGCAAGGTTTATCGCAAATGAGGTCCAGCAAAAGCAAGTCGATTCCCTCTAGGCAATACAGATTCAACCTGGGGAAACCCTTTGCGCGTATTCGGCGCAATATTGTGAATGTTTCAATCTGGTAGACGATGCTTGCAATGATTCCATAGCCATCACCACCTTCAAGATGGGGCTGCATCCTGACAGTGCCCACCACAGCTCTTTGGACTAGATGGCCCCCCAAAACAATCTGGTTGTTGATGAAGAAAGTTGAAGAATACTATAAAGTGGAAGATGACGCCTTGTGGGTTAAAGCCGAAAATGTCACAAACACGACGGCTCCTGCTAAAATTGCTCAGCCGTTAAATTCTGTAGCACCTCATAACCCTGAATCGCGGCATCGGGCAAAACGAGATAAGAGACGGGATTCTTGCCGATCAAGCAACCAATGATCCTACCGTGCAAATGAACAACTGCAAGTTAATAGCAGGCGCATGAGGCGCACCGACAAGAAATATACGGAGTTGACAGACCCCGATTAGCGCGGTTATGTCCAAAGTCCAACACCTTCCGTTCTTCAAATGGCCGTCCAAAATGGTGGGACCTTCCCCATACCAGAAGACGGGATAGACGATGTGAGTATCACAAGGACCATGGCCATGATACTGAGAGTTGTTATGCATTGAAGGATCACTTGGAGGAATTGGTACAAGATGGTCGGCTACAACAGTACGGCCAAAAAGTCAACCCAACCAAAGCAATTTCCTTAAGGCAGGATTCCCCTCCACTCAGCGTGATCCACATGATATACAGCCTGCCAATGTCATCCGCGGTGCATACGATTCAGTCGAGTCCCGACCCTCAAAATTAACTTACCCCGGCTAAGCGGCCCCATGAAGCTGCAAACATTTCTTTTGATGATTCAGATTTGGCCGGAGTGACACTACCCCACATTGATCCCTTGGTAATCGAGTTACGCGTAAATCGGTTCACCGTGGAGCGCGTACTCATTGATCCGAGGAGCACATCAAAAGTTATGTATTATATGACATTCACCAAACTCAGCTTCTCAGAATCGGATCTTTCTCCAGCCCCTTATCCATTATTTGGCTTCAACGCCAATCTAGAGTACTCGTTGGGGAAAATCACACTACCCGTTCGAGTGGGCTCCCGAACAGTGGATATGGAATTCTTGGTCGTCAAGCTGTCATCATCGTACAATCTCATCATGGGGAGATCTTGGTTGCATGTTATGCAGGCCGTACCAAGCACCTATCATCAGCTGCTACGTTTCCCGACAGAACGCGGCATTAAGCAAATTTGCGGCTCTCAGAAATCGGCACAAGCATGTTATCTCCTTGCTCAAAAGACACCAAAGAAGTTGCAAGTAAACTCTATTGAGGTAACAGATCGGGAAAGCCTCGACGATGTTGGGCGGCTCCCAAATGAAAAGGCCACGGAAGACCTATATCGAGTTGAAATCAACGGCAACCCAGACAGGTTCTTCATGGTCGGCGCCTCCCTCAATCAAGCCAACAAACACCCTTAATCAAGCCGATAGACAGCAGCTAATTTCTTTCATGCTCGGCAACCTTGATGTATTTGCGTGGACTCCATACGAGATGTCGGGTGTAGATCCGTCTATTTCGCAACACCGTTTAAATGTTGACACTACATGTAAGCCGATCATTCAGAAAGGCCGGTGATCAGCTGCAGAGCACATTGCCGCAGTTGTTGAAGAGGTCGACCAGTTGCTTGACACGGGGGCAATCAGGGAATTGACTTACCCTATATGGCTCTCCAATACAGTGGTTGTGAAGAAGAAAAATGGGACCTGGTGAGTCTGCGTTGATTTAACGGACCTAAACAAAGCCTGCCCCGAAGATTGTTTTCCTCTCCCTAGGATAGACCAACTGGTAGATGCTATAGCACGTCATCAGCGTACGAGCTTCCTCGATGCCTACAGAGGCTACCATCAAATTATCATGCATCCGGAGGAGCAAGACAAAACTACATTCTTCACCCCAAGAGGAACCTATTGCTATAAGGTTATGCCTTTTGGGCTGAAGAATGTAGGGGCAACTTACCAGAGACTAGTCACCACCATGTTCAAGGAGCAACTCAGCTACACTATGGAAGTGTACATTGATGACATGGTGGTCAAATCCAAGGAAGAGCAGAATCATATAGCCAATCTAGAGGAGACATTCGGCATTCTACGCAAATATGGAATGAAGCTGAACGCTTCCAAATGTGCATTTGGGATCGACTCTGGAAAATTCTTGGGTTACATTGTCAACCACCGAGGAATCAAAGCCAATCCAAGGAAAATCACAGCAATCCTGGAACTCGGCTCCCCCCGATCACTCAAGGAGGTTCAGAAGTTAATGGGGATCCCCGCCGCACTTAACAGGTTCATCAGTCGTTCCACGGACTGCTGCCAACAATTCTTTCATACACTACAGCAGGGCAAGGCTTTTGAATGGTCCGCCGAGTACGACGCTGCTTTCAACGGCCTTAAAACCTACCTCTGATCAGTTCCACTCTTGATAACACCTTCGGCAGGTGACCTGCTCATTCTGTATCTGGCAGTTTCCGACCGGGCTGTCAGCGCCATACTGATAAAGGAATAGTTGGGGGAGCAGCAGCCAGTATATTATATGAGCAAGGCAATGGTCGATGCCGAAACACGCTATCTTCCGCTGGAAAAACTCATCCTCGCCCTAGTCGTGGCGGCAAGAAAACTGATGCATTACTTCCAGGGGCATAGCATCAGGGTGCTAACAGATTACCCCATCCGATTAGTACTACGCAGTGCGGAAGCATCAGGACGCATTTCAAAGTGGGCTCTTGAGCTCAGCCAGTACGATATTCAATTTCTTCCTAGAATCTCAATCAAGGGACAGGTGCTTGCCGACTTTGTCGCCGAATTCACTGGGGGTCTTGCCGACTTCAAGTCTGATGAAGTTTGACCTAAGCCGAACTGGAGAATTTATGTTGGTGATGTTTGGCATTTGTACTGTGATGGATCATCCAATCAACAGGGCAGCGGAGCCGGAGTAGTAATCATGGCTCCCGACGGCGCAATAATTGAGCAGGCCGTCAAGCTCGGATTCGCAGCATCAAATAACGAGGCCGAATACGAAGCCCTTCTGGCCGGTTTGAGGAACGCACACCTTTAGGGTGGTCGGCATTTGCTGGTATTTTGTGATTCAAAATTGGTGATCAATTAGCTAAAGGGGGAGTACGCAGCCAAAAATGACCGTATGGTGGCTTACATGAATCGGCTAACGCCTTGCTGGCCAAATTTGACCATCATGAACTGAATTAGATAACATGTGATCAGAACACACATGCAGACACCCTAGCTTCCCTAGCCTCCGCCATTAACTTAGAGATTAAACGGACTATCAAAGTAGGTTTCATCCCAGAGCCAAGCATTGGCCCTTCGGAGGAAATCCGGGTCAATGTCATAGAGTCAGGACCGAGTTGGATAGACCCCATTGCTGCATTCTTGTCTTCCGAACAGCTCCCAGCAGATAAAAAAGAAGCGCACAAGCTGCGAAACAAAGCCCTGCGATACTACTTGGATCTGCAAGGAAAGCTTTATAAAAAATCCCTTTCCGGTCCATACCTGGAATGTGTACACCCGGACAAAGTCGAAGAGTTTCTGACCGAAATACATGAAGGCAGTTGTGGTGCCCATTTTGGCGGGTGCTCTTTGGCCCATCGAGCTATAACACAGGGGTATTACTGGCTGATAATGAGAGCTGATGCCGAATGCTATGTGAAGAAATGCGAACAGTGCTAGAAGTTCTCCCCGTTAACCCATCTGCCTACTGAAGAGTTGAGCTCCATCACCAGTCCCTGGCCGTTCGCCCAGTGGGGACTTCATATCGTAGGACCATTGCCGAGGGCCCCAGGGAACAAGCAATACTTGATCGTCGCGACAGATTACTTCACAAAATGAGTCAGCGAAGGCATTAATGCACATTCGAGATTCTGATGTTAAGCGCTTTGTATGGAGAAATATCATAACACGATTTGGCATTCCAAGAGCTCTTATTTCAGACAACAGCACCCAGTTTGATTATGGCATCTACCGAAAGCCGTGCAGTATGGTATCCGGCCTTACTTTTCTATGCTGGCTTACCCACAAAGCAATGGTCAATCTAAAGCCTCTAACAAATCCATCTTGGACGGCATCAAGAAAAGGATGGAGAAAGCTAAAGGAAAATGGGTCGAGGAACTGTCGCGTGTATTGTGGGCTCATCGAACTGCGTCGAGGCAATCCACTGGAGAAACGCCTTTTGCTCTATGCTTTGGAACCCAGGCGATCATACCCCTGGAGATCGGCCACCCAACCCTGAAATCGGAAGTTTTTGATATGGGCTGAAATGACATGATGCTGGCTTTGGATTTGATTCTGATCGAAGAATGAAGAGACCGTACCCTTGCGTCCATGGCTCGATACTGGCAGCAGCTTGCCAAGTCATATAATCAATGTGTTCAGCTGCGCCGCTACACCCCAAGAGAGTTGGTCCTGAAGAAGTTACTTCCAGCTGCCAAGAAACCGGCGGATGGAAAATTGGGTCCAAACTGGGACGGCCCCTATCAGATTGATTCGATCGCAGGAGTAGGGGCATATCGGCTCAAAGACATATCCAGAAGGAGTCTGCCACGGCCTTGGAATTCAATGCACTTGCGCAAATTCTATCATTAAACCCGACCTGTAGGGAATGATATTAGTTCTAAATGGCTCACCATGTACACATTCCACTTTTGTAATGCAAAGATTCCTATTTACTCAATGTGCAATCCAGTTCAAAAGTGTTCCGATAAAAGACAAGTCTCCGGATTCGGAGCCCCATTGGTGCATGACACCTTTGGGCCGATTAACACTCCGGATTCGGAGCGCCGTTCGTGAATGTCACGATTGGCTAACATAAGTCTCCGGATTCGGAGCCCCATTGGTGCATGACACCTTTGGGCCAACTAAGTCCCCGGAATTGGAGCCCCATTGGTGCATGACACCTTTGGGCCAACTAAGTCTCCGGATTCGGAGCCCCATTGGCGCATGACACCTTTGGGCCAACTAAGACTCTGGATTCGGAGCACAAGTCTCCAGATTCGGAGTGCCCTTCGTGGATGTCACGATTGGCCAAAATAAGTCTCCGGATTCGGAGCCCCATTGGTGCATGACACCTTTGGGCCGACTAAGACTCTGGATTCGAAGTACAGGTCTCCAGATTCGGAGCCCCATTGGTGCATGACACCTTTGCGCCGATTAAGACTCCGTATTCGGAGCGCCCTTCGTGGATGTCACGATTGACCAAGATAAGTCTCCGAATTCGGAGCCCCACTGGTGCATGACACCTTTGGGATGACTAAGACTCTGGATTCGGAGCACAAGTCTCCAGATTCAGAGCCCCATTGGTGCATGACACCTTTGGGCCGACTAAGACTCCAGATTCGGAGCACAAGTCTCCAGATTCGGAGCCCCATTAGTGCATGACACTGTCGCGCCTGGGCCGAAGGAGGTTCCGAATTCCGAGAGCCGTATCCATATGTTTGGGCCAAATTTGCGGCACCTTGCACAATTTACGTTTCGGCCAACTATGTATATTTTCATGGTCACGGTCATTTTATCAAAGTATAATTCCATATGTATATTTTCAACAAGTATATTTTCATGGTCACGGTCATTTTATCAAGTATAATTCCATATGTATATTTTCAACAAGTATAATTTCATACTATCATAGTTGGAATAAAAAGATCATAATATCATAATTAAATCCACTCATAAAGTAGTTGGTACAACGACAAAAACGTTCTGAAAAATATATGTCCTCATTAAACCACTTTCGACTACATTGTTAATTAAACAATAAATAAATACAAAATGTATTTATTTTTACATAAGAGTTTATGCGGTGCCACCTTCGTCGTCACTCTTCCCTATCTCGTACGCGTCAAAGGGAAGATTGAGGTGATGATATAATGGTGAAGTCGACTGAACACCTGCTGCACGGAGGGCATCCGCAACCTTCAGTGCCTCGATCCACCCATGCTGAAATCCCTGATTTTCGCATCGGCAGACCTCCTCGGCAAGTTTTTCCCTGGCTTTTTCTATCTGACCTTCCGGCCTTCATGGAAGCCTTTTTCGTAAGCCCTAGTCTTGGTGGTCTCAATCGCAAACATGCTAGTCGTATCCCGATCGGCGATCGCATGACTTATTAGCCGTTGTGTTACCCTTTCTTCCACGATCGGGTTAGACTTTCCGGTCGACTGCTCCCCACCAGCCTTGACCTTTCTCAGCTCACGCCCGGCCTTCACCATGCGAGCTTCTAGGCTTCAAATGCATTCGTCCCTTTGCTCTATCTCCCATCGAGCAGCACGAAGACGCATACCGATTTCGTAGGAGGTGTATAGCCCCTTCACCACCACATGAATGCCCTCTCGGAACACTTCAAAGTTTCGTCGACCGACCATCGACTGCTGAACTTCTGGTGGAAAAATCTGTCGTCCAAATTCTAGTGCCACATTTGGATCTCGGATGATTGAATCCGCCTCCGTCATCGGTTTGTTATCGACAAAAACTACAAAGGTGAATGGGCGTGGTGGCCCACTGGCTTCGCTGCACGGATGAGGGGAACTGCCCCATTGGCGTTTCTCCCTTCTAGGTGACCTGCTTCGTCAACGAGGAGAATGACGCCTCTCATGCTCAGCAGATGCTCTAGCCCCCGTTCGGGAAAGTTTGCCACCTCGATTCATCGAGTCCAGCTCTGCCAGTGTCTTGCCTTCCCCTTTGCTATTGAAGAATAATCTGCTAGACATTCACTCTTCGCTGCAGGGTTGAGCTTTGTTTAGTTCCTCATACAGGGTTGAGTTTTGTTTGGACACAACCCCCTCTCTAAATAATTCATGGGCGCAACGCACTCCCGAAGCGACCACACTAATGCACGCATTCCGTAAGCCGCTGACTTTCGACTTTCTAGCTTCACCACCGACCAAGGCAAATCCCTTAATTCAAACAATCAATGGCTCTACTCGAGTCAGCTAAATCCCATGGCCTTAAGCCGAAAGGATCGTGCCTCAGCCATTTCACGAACCAGACTCATTCGGTGGTCCAGTTCATATCTGAGGCAAGTTCCTTTATTTAAACAGTCAATGGCTCTCCACTCGAGTTGGCTAAATCCCTTGGCCTTACAAACGGTCAATGGCTCTCCACTCGATTCGGCTAATTCCCTTGGCCTTACAAACGTCAACGGCTCTCCACTCGATTCGGCTAAATCCCTTGGCCTTAAGCCGAAAGGATCGTACCTCAGTCATTTCACGAACCAGACTCATTCGGCGGTCCAGTTCATATCTGAGGCAAGGGCAAGTTCCTTTATTTAAACGGTCAATGGCTCTCCACTCGAGTCAGGAAAATCCCTTGGCCTTACAAACGGTCAATGGCTCTCCACTCGATTCAGCTAAATCCCTTGGCCTTAAGCTGAAAGGATCGTGCCCCAGCCATTTCACAAACCAAACTCATTCGGCAGTCCTGTTCATATCTGGGGCAAGGGCAAATCCCTTAATTCAAACAATCAATGGCTCTCCACTCGAGTCAGCTAAATCCCTTGGCCTTAAGCCGAAAGGATCGTGCCGTAGCCATTTCACGAACCGGACTCATTCGGCGGTCCAGTTCATATCTTAGACAAGGGCAGATTCCTTAAATCTAAATCATGAATATCTCAAAACTTTTGAATCATCCATCTTTTTAATAGAATAATTGTCTATTCATTCAATTAAGTACAAGAATAACACAAAACAAGGGAAAATTTCATTGATAAACTGAATACAGACAAAGTATCACTTTATACATGAAGATCACTCTGAGTAAAAATAAAATAGAAGAAAAGAAAATACATTGAAAATCCTAGGCAAAAAACAACCAGTGTGTCGTCCTAAATCAATCCTCAGGGTCCTCGGGGTCACACTCCAGTGGCTTGATGTCCACTTGCTCATATAGAATTGGCATTTCCAAAGTCACATTTGCAGCAGCAAGGGCTTTGAGCCAGCTGTGCTTGAATCCCCTATTTTCAAATTTAAGAACTTCCTCCACGTAGCTTGCAAGGGCAGCGTCTTGCCTGGCCTCGTACGCCTTGGAAGTCTCGGAGTCGGCTTTTTCTTTTGCCTTCTTCAAATCTTCCAATTCATTCTCCAGCCGGGCAATCACCTCTTGGGCTGACTTGAGCATTTCATCGCTCATGCTCGCCCTCTGCTTGGCAACCAATCTCTGCTCTTCAGCATTTTTTGCTCTCTCCATTTTGGCCTCCGCCCTTGCATTCTCCATCGTTGCCCTTGCTGCCTCGAAGTTGGCCCTACTCCTTTCGCCCTCCACCTCCGATCTTAAACGGCCGATTTCTTCAACGGCGTTGTGCTGACGCCGCCCTATCTCAGCTATCCTGCCGACTGTCTGTAAAACAGAAAATTAAAACCAAAACAAGTATACGTAGAAACGCAAAAGATAAGATCAAGATATACACCAAAAGAGCTGTCTGAGCGGCCAATGCAATTGCTAACACGTCTGGCTCCGAGCGAAAAGCCACCTTGTCAGCCGGCAATGAGACCGATGAAGCCAGGCTCAACGCCATAGCTGGGTCTTTCACAGCTAATGCATCAGAGGAGATCGGCACGTTTTTTATCTTCAGCTGAACCACAAAAGGAACAACCACGCCCAACTCCTCCAAGCGCGGCCGTTTTTCAACTAGGATTTCTTCAGAGACGGCCTCAAAATCGGCGGGTCGCTTTTCCCTACCCTTATCGGCCTCTGGAGTCAAACATTCAACTGACCGTTCCGTCTCAACAGAAACAATTTGAGTCGTTTCAACAACAACAATCGGCTTGGATGATTCAGGGAGGACAGCTTTGGAAGTAATGGCCTCGGCCTTCTGACGGACGGTTTCATGCCAATTGAGAAAGAGATTCCTTTGCCATACCCTCGGAATAGGAGCCGGGCAGATCTTCTAAACCAGTAAAAATATCTCCAAAGGAAAACTCCCCCCAACCCGAAGTGGACGGTGAGTTAGGCTGGTTAAGACCGACTGCTTCAAACGCTGAGTTCAGAGCCTCGTCGACCTCTTTGGCCTCCACAGCGAACTCTCTCGTTGGTTCGGCAACTACCTCGACCACCAGCTCTACATCTCGCTCCGAATCAGATGCTTCAAAACCAATTTGCCTAAGGGTCTTGAAGCTGGGGAAGACAAAAGCCGTAAGATGTTGTTTGCCGATTGGGATCGGAATGTCGTTCGTGGCCAAGAACGTAGTATAAGTAAGCTCGTATCGCAGGAGTATATGGGCGACTCTCCCTTGCTTCTGTACGTTTAGACAACCAAAATACTTGAGTGCAGTCTTAATTTCCGCAAGGACTGCCTCGTCGACCGAAGTCAAAATCTTCTTCAACTTATTGCCTGCATAAACAAAGGATTAGACTGGGAGAAAAAGTCGAGTAAAAGAAATATCAATAAACACGAGGAGTTACACGGCAACCTAGTTCACCCCTTCGTCTGGGTATAGGGTCTAGGCGATCTTCACCTTCGCTGAATTCCCAATTACCTCAGACATTGACCATCACATCATCAACTCGTTTGCCAGAGCTGGCAGCGTGAGGATCCTCTAGAGTGCCTTCTCTAGAGTGATCTCCTAGAGTGGAGGATCCAAGGGCTGAGATTGTTCCACGCCAAAACGACGTCGTTTTGGCGTGAAATTTGAAAAAAAAAAAACAAAAAAAAAACTCAGAGTTCTCGTCTTTTTCTTTCCCCAAAACCCAGTTGAATCAAAATCCATCTTCAACAGCTCTTGCATTCTTTGCACAATCAACACAAAGGGTGAGATTAATGCACAGCTATGAATATGGATCTCTATATGCATATATATATATTTTTACAGATTCTTGACCCTGCAAGAACAAATCCATCAAAATCCAAATACACTAACACAACTATGAATATGGATCTCTATATGCATATATATATATATTTACAGATTCTTGACCCTGCAAGAACAAATCCATCAAAATCCAAATACACTAAAAGAACCCAAGAAAACAAAAAACCCAACATTACTAAACAAGTAAAGGAAGACCCATAAAAACAAAAAGATCAAAAATCTAAACTTTGCATAACCCAATTAGTTACCTTTTTGTCAAAAAGTTCTTTTTTTCCCACACACAAACTAGAGAGAGAGAGAGAGAGAGAGAGAGAGAGAGAGGGGGGGTTTCATTGATGCTTGGTCAAATGAAGATCCCAACAGTACTAACAACAACAACAACGAGTCCTCTGTTTCTTCACGTGGGAACCTCTCGCCTTCTTCTCTCACTCTGTCGATGGCCACGGCAGCGGTGGCGAGTGGCAGCGGCGACGGTGGCGAGTCGGAAACTGTCAGCCCTTCTCTCTCTCTCTCTAATTTCAGATCCAGATTTCCATAGAGTAATCGTTGTTTTCAAATCCCTAAATCTGTATTTTTATTTTATTTTTTTTTTGAAATTCCTCACCAAAACGACGTCGTTTTGTTGAGGAGTATTCTGAGCCGTTCGATCCTCCACTTTAGGAGATCACTCTAGAGAGTTACTCTAGAGGATCCGCTCGCGAGCTGGCAAGCATGGTTACCAAGTGGTGGTCAATGTCCTTGTGCCGACTGGAGGATTTGGCTAAAGCATAGCAATGCCGAATGGCCGAAATGCCAAGGTTGATCCTAAGGCGCTAGTTCAACTCTACGATTCCCATGATGATTCAAAAAAAATTCACATTGGGTTGGGAAGGAATCAGACCCCAATGGCGAAGGACGACCCTAAGGAATGGGTGTAGGGGGAAACGGACTTCGCCCTCCGCAATGGATAGGAGAGGAAAGACGATTGTATTTTGATCTTCCCTCTCCATATCAAGAGTATTGTCCGTCACTAGAGATAGGTGGACATCATCAGGGAAAGAAAAATGTTGTCGAAACCCCGAAATACGACCTTCGGAAAGGAGGTCTTTCAAGTGCTTAGCCATTCTAGTGAGGACTCAAGGGTATGCCAAATCTAAAATAAAAGAGAAGGAAACTTACAAAGAGGCAAAGGAGACAAGGAAAGACGGGGAGAAGTTGCAGAAGACGCGAGTCAAAGAAGGGATATCGACTGCCAATCTAGGAGGCTCAAATATTTGAAAAAGCATGCATTCAAAGGGACTGGAGTTTCAAATCGTAATAAATGTGAGAGGTGCACGAATGAGGCGGGAAAGTATAATGATGACCGAGAGGCGTGTGCGTTCTGACATTCACATTGGGATAGGTGAAGCTGCCTAACTTTTGTTTCCCTTGACTTTTCAAATTCGAAACCAAACACACCAATTAACTACCGTCAATGGGAGTTTGGGGGGCAATTGTGGGAGCCAGATAAATGGCAAAATCAGAAGCGTACACTCTGGAAGATAGACATTACTCGACTCTATCCTGCACGATCAGGAGGCCAAATGCAATAGATAGGCCGAGTATCTATTGAACTATGGAGCCGAGTAAATAAGCGGATAATGAGTGAAAAGTGGGCCAAGCCTCGATGCCCAGGACACAAGTATAAATAAATGAACAACAAACAAAGAAAGGTATGTGAGAACCATTACACTTAACTTAAAATGCAAGTAACTCAGAGAGTAGAGACTAACTTGCCCGTCGGAGTGCTAATTCCGGCACTCTCGACCGGAGTGTTAATTCTTTTTCAGGTGACTAGCCGAGGATCACCAGCGTCCCCCAGGATCAGAAGAGTATTTCCAAACCACTTCTCCACACATGCATAGCACATGCTTTCATTCTCGCTTAGAATGTGTTGTTGCCTTTATGTCTTGGTTGTTTGTCTTGCATGGAATATGCACTTTTACTATATCACACTTGTTAAGTGTCTTTCCTTATATACACAATATTGTATGTATGGTTCATTCAGAGGAACTCCAGGTAAGATCATTCCTGCCCCCTCGAACTCTCTTGTTTTGGTTAGAAACATTGGGACGAGCGCCCGATGTTTATACCCCCCTCCGGTGTTTGCACCGCTCCCTTCTCCTCTCGTATGTGGTGCGTTAGGATGTCTTCAGCTTCTAACACTTGATTCGTTCTGGTGTCCATTTATTCACTTTCACTCGCACTTTCTTGTGCATCGCGCTTTATTGCGCAACCTTTCTCCACTCGCGTGTGGCACGTTTGGATGTAACCACACTGTCTTGTGCATTCTTTGGTCTAGGAGACCTTAAAATCCGGCATTTACACTCGCGCTTTCCTACGCATCTCACTGTTTTCTGCAGTTTTACACTCGTGCTTTCTTACACATCGCACTGTTTTGTGCAGTTTTACACTCGCGCTTTCTTGCACATCGCACTGTTTTGTGCAGTTTTACACTCACGGTATCTTGTGCATTGCTCTTTTTTGTGCAATTTTGCACTCGCGCTTTCCTACGCATCACACTGTTTTGTGCAGTTTTACACTTGCCCTTTCTTGCGCATCGCACTTTTTTGTGCAGTTTTACACTCGCGCTTTCTTGCGCATCGCACTTTCTTATGCATTTCATTACATGCTCTCATCTTGCGTAGATAATGCTCGTTTCTTTTGCATAGAACTTGCATTGCTCGCGCTCTTTTGCGCACCTTACCTGCACTTGTTAGTGCATCGCTCGCGCTCTTTTGCGCACCTTACCTGCAATTGTTAGTGCATTGCTCGCGCTATTTTGTGCACCTTACCTGCACTTGTTAGTGCATTGCATCGCACTATTTTGTGCGCTTTTAGTTCGCACTCTTTTATGCAGTACACTTGCGCTGTCTTGCGCATAGCATTGTCTTGTGCACCTACATCACACTGTTTTGTGCATCTTGCATACTGCACTGTTTTGTGCATTCACTCTGTATCGCACTGTCTTGTGCACCTGCATCGCACTATTTTGTGCATTCTCTGCATCGCACTGTCTTGTGCATTCATTTGGTCTAGGAGACCTTAAATCCTCTAAAGGTGCAATTTCTTTGGTGTTTGTCATGCCCGAACGACTTCCAGTGGTCTGGTATAGCCACCTGCCTGTGTTTGTGGTGAGTTCCTAGGAGATTAACTGAGACGGTGGACACTAGAGTTCGAATGGCCGATGCCTAGAATGCAAAGGTTCGGAATTTTCGAGACTAAAGTCTGGTTTAAATATAGGGGTGTATCCTCAGCTTGAAATCTATATGGCAGCCCCATAGGTTGAGGTAGCGGGTATGCGCCTCAATTCTGGATACTGAACCAACCTAGTGTATCACCCTGTTGGAGAATAGGGAAAGCTGTGACCATAGCCGGGGAGAAAAGTAGTATCTGTGGTTCAACTAAGAAAAAGAGAAAGATCCACAGCAGCATAAGGTGAGTCATCACCAATTGCCCCTGTAAGGTACTTTCACTTCCCAACTACTATATCATCTAGTATGTCTATTACATTGCACATAGCATTTATCACATGCATCTACAGCATTGTTACATCATGCATCCTTTCCATGTTAAGCTTGGTCTGACATGTGCTCATACATTTCCTTCGTTGAAGCATGGTTCTGTGTTAATGTGTACGCGCCTATTCCACTAAGAGAATTGTGGTCTAAGGGTTTCAGCACCTTTTCCGTGTTAGACGTGGCCCGTTTTGTGTCCATGCCTTTTCTAGGCAAGATGTGGTTTGGTCACGCGCTTTATTCACTTCATCCATTGCATTGTAGTTTGTTTTGTTGCATCCAACATGTAGGATCACGATCTCTTCTCAACAAATCATTCCTCACCCATATCATCCCACCCAATTACTTGTATTTTGTGGTCTCTCTGCGAAACACATAGTTTTGCATGTGCTCGCACCCCTTTCACGTTGAAACACAGTCCTATTATGTATAAACATCCATGCTGGGCTGAGGCCAGTACTGAGGATGTAGGCACTTAGCCTGTGTTAGACATCGTTTGGCTCGTGCCCACACCTTTTCTGTGTTAAACGCAGTTTGATTTTGCATCTCCATCCCTTTATGATATTTGTGTGGTTTTGCACTGCTTGTGGTTTGATTATTTTATAGCATTGTATATTATTACATTGTTTCATTGTATTATGTATCATTTTGCATCCTGCCCCTGAACTACGCTGGTTTGATTCCTTGCAAAGGGATACATAGGCAGCCTACGAGCACAACCATTTGTTTCTGCGCCTGTATTTTGTTTGTTTGTCCAAGTCTTCAGCCTTGTCAAAAATGGGGTTGTCTCTAAGCTTTGACATTCACAAACGTCATTTCATGACTTCGAGCTCTGTCGAAGAGGGACAACTGTAGACACTCCATTTTTGACCGCCCTTAAGACTTGGGTGCTACTAATTGTTTATTTGGTGATGAAAGATGTGTAGTGCAAAGGTTCGATTTCTTCGGCAAGAGGAGAGTCAAATCCCAACCTTACACCCCATTTTAGACCAAAACTATTGTGAATGGTTTTTAGACCTTAAAACCCTCTCTTCCAAAATATTTTTGAAACAAAGTTCCTATGATGTTCCGAGACTCGCATTTCCTTAAATGTTGCGCTTTTCGGTAAACTGAGCAAGGACAAAGTGGAAATGAATGAAATAGAGGTGAATTCTTTGAAAAATCTTTCAAAACACCTTATTTAGGGGTTTGGAGTTGAAGAAAAGAGGAGAGGAGAGAAGAAAACAAGTTAGAGAAGAGGTTTGGCATGAATCCGAGTAGGATCGAAACTGAGCAGTCTTCACTAAAAGATGCATAACTTTTTCACAGTTGGAATTTTGTAGTGGGGATGCCACCATTGGAAAGAAGACTTCCAAGGTTTCAATTTGGGCTCAAGAATGACTTGCAAAGGTGTCCAATGAAGGAGTTATGTCCATTTGAAGTTGGGCCCAAAAAACAGATTTTTCTATCTAACCAGAGGTGGAAGTTTCTGACCATGAATGGGATTTTTTGGCCATGTGCCAGCCATGAATGGCCTATGCCAACCCCCTTCTATCCAAGAGTGGTCCATGCTAGCCAACAATGATCAAGTGCCGACCATCAGTGAAGAAGTGCCGGCCATTGATGCAAAAAAGCAGTTTTTGGCAAAATATTTTTGCTCCACCTGTCTCTCTTGAGATATTTTCGACCAAAGCTTGTATTTTGCTATATATAGAGAGGCTTCTCTATGGTTTTGGAGGTCAGAACAATTTAGAAAGAAGTTTGGGAGCCCCTCTCTCTACAATCCTCTCTCTAGATTCCTCTCTCTCTAAAGCTTTTGTGCTTAGAAGCTTGCATACATCAATCTTTGACCTATCAACCCTTAACAAGAGTGGTTCATCTTTGGGCTGAGATTGCTTGAAGCTCTCCTGGAACTCCTTAAGGTGGTTTTGACTTGGTTTTGTTCCTCAAAGTGTGCTTGGCCTCAAGAGGTATAAGACTCACCCTTTGAGCTTGTTTTCATACTTGTTTTTACTACCTTTGCAAACTGTTTTTGGCTTGATTTTAAACTGAAGAAAACTCTATTTTTCAGCCCTAAAAATGGTGGTTTGAGCCCCTTTTGAGTTTGGGGGTGGTCGACCCTTCTTGTCTCTTTGCTTGTTAAGCTTTTGTGCCATCTTTCAAAGCTTTCTAAAACAACTTCTTTTTGGCCTTTTAACCATTGAATTCCAAAGGAATTTCAGTGGTAGAAATTTGGTTTTGAAGTCCAAAATAGGAGGGGGTGGCCTCCCCTCCTTGTGTTTTGTTCGCATGTGTTGATGGCCAAACATGTGAGCATGTATTTCTACCTTTTTGTAGCTTAGTTCAAGCATGTTTTAGGATTTATTTTGACCTGCTTTAATTATGATTTTTGCTGGTTGAGTCACTTCTTTCTTGCTTTTTGCACTTGTAGTGTAATTGTGCTTACTAGCCTAACATGCCTAATGAGTTAACCTATCATTCTAGCCTGTGTTAGCTTGACTCCAGCACATTTTTGATAATGTTTTGGCATATTTAAGATCTGTTTTGAGCTAGTTTGATCGCTCGAGCTTTGCTTTGTATGCTTGTAGTGCAATTGTGCTAAATTGCCTAACATGTGCTATTGTTTTAGCCTCCCATTCTAGCTCTTTTTAGCCTACTTCAACCATGTTTCAGAACTTCATTTAAGCTATTTTAGGACTATTTCAGACTGTTTGTCCCTTTTGAGCTTTGTATTGCATAGCTATAGTGCAAATGCCTTCACTAGCATTGAGTCTTGAGGCCTCTAATATGCTTTGCTTGTGTTGTTTGCATGCCATGACATCATTTAGCATGTAATTTCAGAGCATAAACCTCTATCACACTCTCACATATGTCACTCTTTCATTGCTTTTGAGAGTTGTGCTTTGTCTTGCTTGCGAGCCAATTTGTGCGCATGATTTTCTTGCCTTTTGTGCATAAGTTTCAGCATGATTTTTTCACTGTTTTGGCATGATTAAGCTCTGTCCAGAGCTGGTTTGGTCATTTGAGCACTGTATTGCATGCCTCTAATATAGTGCTCTTCACTAGTTTCATTGCTTTTGGCCCTTAACATGTTGTGCATGTGTTGCTTGCATGTTGTAGCACTACTTTTCATGCCATTTCAGCACTGAAAATTTTGCAACCTCTCTTTGTTCTTTACTTTTGAATTTGCTTCTGAAAGTGGTCTTGAGCCCCTTGTTGGCTTGAGCATGAAATTGAGGCATTCATGCCTAATGGTTTTAATCCTCCCTTGAGGGTTTCTACTAACCAACAGCATGAGACATCTTTCATGCTCAAGGCACTTGTGGCTTAAGCCATCTTTCCAATTAAAGGACTTTCACATTGGACTTAACCAGTTAAAGGACTAATTGGTAAGCTAAAATGTGTAAACAAGAATTGAATCAAGTAAAACATGACCAAGATCAACATGTTATGTGTGCATTGCATTGTGTTCAATCGGATGTTATATTGGACACAAGGTAGATTGGTCCATTTCATACTCAAAGTGATGAAATGAGCCAATCTCCTTTGGTCTCCATCACCCTTAATCATGCATGATAGGGTGGCGGTCCTTTGTGTTATATTTATGCATTTATTAAAAGCGTACAACTTGGATCTTTGGCCATCATGCATTGAAAATGCTTGATTGGTGGTTTTGGATCCAAGAGTGCCACTCTTTTGATGTTTTGAGATGATAAGGAGAGGCATAGTACAAACATGTCCCTAGAAAACCCTCCTTTTTTCTCTGTTTGGTGCTCTGTTGCAGTTTAGTGTTTCAGCACACCAGTGGCTGGTAGTGCTTCACCCTTGGCTGATAGGTGGTTGGCAGTCACCATTTATGACCGACAGGCCACTGGTGCATTCCTCAGCAGGGAATTGGTAAGGCAGAGCAAAAAGTTCTTGGAGTAACCCTGTAAACAGAGCCTCTCATGAGAAAACCGGAAGGCTTTTCGGGGCGAAAAACCGAATGCATGCATGTTCAACTTTCCAAAGCAGAGCTGAGGCAGTGTAGTTAATGCTTTACTTGTTAGTTAGCATGGTTTTGTAATTTAATTAATTAATTTGCTAATTAGTTAAGTGTTGTAATAATTAAGTAGCTTAGCTTAGTTATGTCTTTATTTCGATGTGTAATAATTAGTCTAATTAGCTTAATTAGATTAGTTAGCTTAGCTTAGCTTAGATTAGCTTAGCTGTTATTTATTTGGACCTTCCTTCGAGAGGGCATAATGTTGTAATAAGGGTGAGTGCGTGTGTATATGTCTTCCAACCCCACTTCTTTCTCCCTTTTACTTAACTGCTTTTGATGGTTAGATTAGGGCATATTTCGATTAGCATACTTTATGCTTGCTTGCGTGCATCATTCAAACTGCATTGTATTTCAGTACCTATTTGAATACATGTATCAAATTGTTGCATTCATATGCCATCTTAGATAGCCAAGCCTACTTAGTTGCATTATTGCATGTGTTGCATTGGGCATCGAGCATAGTTAGGATCATGCATGATTACTAGCTAGTTTTCTGTTTTGGCTCGGAGTACACTGTAAGTTTTACGCTTTAGCATACTTGCATGAGTATAAGTGTTGCCATGATAGCATGCTTGCCATGAGGCTATTTGATTAAGTGATTAACTGCATGAATGCCTGTGGATGGAGGCTTTATTACTTGAATTGGGACAACTGATCAAATGTGAGTTTTAAGCCCACTTTGCGAAGTGGAAAAATCATGTTTTAAACCCACTTGAGGGTGACACTTTCAAACGATTTTCAAAAATAAACATGAGTTGTTTTGTTCTAATTCCCGTGATTGAGCCCATACTTGTATGTTGTGCGCGTCACATAGTAAAGTTAGCTAATAACCGGAACAAGAACACATGATGTTTATAAAACAACATATCATGTTTAGTAGAGGCCGACCCTTTGATCGGGCGAGCAGGGGTGCTCATTTCAGGACCTTTCTCTCTCATACCAAGTTCCCGAGCCGAGGCAACTTTGGTGATGACGGACACGTGGCCTTTGGCACGAGTCAGGGTTTCCTAAATTTCCCAAAATAAAATATTTAGGTGGCAACTCTATATCTGGCAAAGCAGTCCATGTTTGGCGCTTTTTGATTCAAAATTGATTTTCCAAAACCAATTGCCAGATTTGGACTCTTTGGTGTTTATTAGTCTCGCATTGCACTTTGTGAGATTAGATTCTGAATCATGACAGCAGTCCAAATTGTAGGACGACCAATTCGCGCCTTCTCCAAAAGGGGGGGGCACGAAGAAAGCTAGGTCTACACTTACGTAGTTCGGGTCGGGTTCACTCGGGTATTAACACTTTCCTTTTGCGCTCTAACTTTTGCCAAGGCCGCCCATTCTGGGTTTGCAACATTGCGAGCTCAGTTTTTCTTATTTCAAATTTTTTTGTGCTCTAACTTTTGCCTAGGTCCCCCATTCGGGTTTTCGGCCTAGCGAGCCACTCAAGGGTAGTATTTCTTCAACTTGTCCATGTTGATTGGTTAGGAGAGTTCTAGGCCATCTAAGTCCATAAGAATGACAGCTCCACCCGACCAAATGGATTTGATGATGTAAGGACCAGTCCAATTGGGTCTGAACTTGCCCCTAGGGTCATGGATGGCAGCTCGGTTGTCTTTGAGCACCAAATCCCCTTTTTTCATATTCCTGGACTTACCTTTCTTGTTGAAAGCCTCGGCAATCCTTCATTGATATCCTTGGACATGGTATAGTGCTTTCAGCCTCCTTTCGTCGAACAACATTAGTTCCTAAAACTTGCTCTGCTGCCAATCTGCTTCTGCTATCTGGCACTCAGCCATAACTCGTAGTGATGGAACCTCAACTTCAATCAAAAGAACAGCCTCCATCCTATATACCAGAGAATACAGAGTTGCCCCAGTTGATGTTCGAATTGATGTCCTATAGCCCCAAAGAGCAAATGGCAGCTTATCTGGCCAGTCCTGTAGGTTTCCACCATCTTCTGTAGAATGTGCTTAATGTTCTTGTTGGCGGCTTCAACAGCTCCGTTGGTTTGCGGCCGATATGTGGATAACTTATGAAAAGCCACGTTGTATTTCTCCAACAAGTCGATCACTTCTTTTTTGAAGTGGGAACCATTGTCCGAAATGATCTCATTTGGAATCCCATTGCGACAGATGATATTATTCTTGATGAACTTGGCTACGTGTGACGCTTTCAACACTGCGTAGGATTGGGCCTCAACCCACTTTGTAAAGTAGTCTATTGCCACCAGGATATACTCATGCCCGTTTGACCCCTTCGGAGTAACTGTCCCAATAACATCAATTCGCCAGACTGAAAATGGCCGTGGCAAAGTCATGTTGTACAGCTTCGACGGCGGAATATTCATGCCGTTTGCATGGATTTGACATTTGTGGCATCGCCGAACAAAACCGATACAATCCTCCTCCATGGTTGACCAGTAGTAACCTTGTTTGAGAATCTTCCGAGCTAGCATCACCCCGCTCATGTGCGATCCTCACTCTCTTCCGTGGATGGCCTCCATTAGGCGCTTCGACTCTTCTGCATCGACACACAGTTTATGCATTCCCAGATGGCCCCGTTTGTACAATTTACCCCCGCAGATAATAAACTGAGCAGCCATTCGCCGTATTGCCCTTTTATCCTTGGCATTTACCCCTGGTGGATAAGGCTCTTTTTCTAAAATGTTCCAGATGTCATGATACCAAGGGTTCTGATCTTGTACTTCATCTATTGCAACAATCAGCTTGTAGGCCAGCACATACCTCTGTTCAATAATGACGCATCCGGACTCCAAAGGGATATCTATCATGGAAAATAGAGTTGATAAGGCGTCAGCGAACCTGTTGTTCTTTCTTAACAGATGCGTGAGGGTTAGTTTCTGAAAACTAGGAATCAGAACATCCAGGGTTTGGTGATAGATTTTCATTCTTTCTTCATTAACCTTCCAGTCTCCTTTCGCTTGAGACACAACCAAGTTCGAGTCCCCAATCACGTCCAACCATTTTGCCCCTAGTTCCAGGACGACTTCCAAGCCAGCGATACGTGCCTCGTACTCTGCTACGTTGTTCGATACCTTTTACTGGAGTTTGAAAGCTAAGGGTATGTGGGAATTGTCGAGTGCTATCAGCAACACCCCTATCCCATACCCATACTGGTTAGACGCTACGTCAAAGTACGTAGTCCAAATCTCTTCTTCGACCTGCAGAATGGCCTCATTTGGGAACATATACTCTACTGCTTCGTCTCCCTCCACCAGGTGATCGGCTAGGTACTCTGCTACCGCTCTCCCTTTCACAGACTTGCGAGTCATATACTTCAAATCAAATTCGGAGAGAAGAAGCAACCAACGGGCTAGCCTACCCGTAAGTGCTAGTTTCTCGAAGAGATATTTGATGGGATCTAATCTTGAAACCAGAATTACGGAGTGAGCTAACAGGTAGTGCCTGAACTTCCAAGTAGCCCATACCAAGGCTAAGCAAGCCTTCTCGAGCGGAGTGTAACGGGTCTCATATTCCAACATCATCTTGCTTAGGTAATAGATGGCCTTCTCCACTCTATCCTCAGATTCCTACGCAAGCATGCAGCCTATTGTCGTGTCAGTTACTAACAGATACAAAATCAACGGCTTCCCCAGCTCTAGCGATGACAACACGGGTGGGTTCTGTAGATACTGCTTGATCTGCTCAAAAGCAATCTGGCATCGGTCGTCCCATTGGAACTTCTTTCCCTTCTTCAGAAGGCCAAATAGTGGTTCACAAGTCAAGGTTAATTTTATAATAAACCATCTTATGAATTGCAGTTTACCCAGAAAGCCTCGCACCTCCTTTTCAGTTGTTGGTGGTGGCACTTCTAGTATGGCCTTGATTTTGGAAGGATCAACCTCGATGCCCCTATGTGTAATCAAGAACCCCAGCATTTTCCCTGCTGTAACACCAAAAGTGCATTTCTGAGGATTCAGTCGCAACCGATATTCTCTGATATGTTGGAAAATTTTCTTCAAGGAAGTGTAGTGGCCTTCTCTTTCCTTGGACATGACAATCATGTCATCCACATACACCTCAACCTCTTTGTGTATCATCTCATGCATGATCGTAGTTGCAGCCCGTTGATAAGTAGCCCCAGCATTCTTCAGACCAAACGGCATCACCCTATAGCAGTAAGTTCCCCATGGCATGGTGAAGGCAGTCTTCTCCCTATCCTCGGATGCCATCAAGATCTGGTTATACCCGAAAAATCCATCCATAAAGGAGGGCAACTCATGGACTGCGGTGAAGTCTACCAATTCGTCGATGTGCAGTAGAGGAAAGTCATCCTTTGAACTAGTTTTGTTCAGATCTCTGAAATTCACACACACCCGAATTCTGTCATCTTTCTTCGGCACCGGAACTATGTTAGCCAACCGAGTAGGATACTCAGATACTAGCAAGAACCCTGCATCTATTTGCTTGGTGACCTCTTCCTTGATTTTCAGAGCCCAATCCAGATGTATTCTCTGAAGTTTCTGCTTGACAGGTCGGGCCTTAGGGTCAAGACGGATCCAGTGCTGTACAATCTCAGGATCGATTCCAAGCATGTCTTCGTAGGACCACGTGAAAACATTTTTGAACCGAACAAAACTCATTTTCGGTGACCCTTTCTTGGTTTCCACCACTTGGGGTTTGTTTCCCCTGAGTCATACCACAATCTTCGTGTCTTTTCCACACACCGACCTTTTCTCCTATTTTTCACCTCTCGGGGTTGACTTTTGGGTTGACTTTTCACATTCTCACCCATTTTTCACATTTTCGGCCATTTTTGCACTCTTTCTGAGATGGCAGATGACATTCCACAGTGTGGGGCTCCCCCAGAGATGGACGTGGACCCTGAGGTCGAGCTCTTACCATTGAGTGTTCGACCGTTCAACCCGGTGACCTACAGATTGGCGATACATGTGTTGCCTCCTGATGTCATCCGCCAGTTCAGGACCCATGCTCGAGGTGCACCAATGGAGCTCCTGCTACGCGAGTTGGAGTCACATCTTTTCTACGGTGCCGCTAAGGTATACTCTTCCCCTCTTTCATTTTTCGCAATGTAGAACGTATAACTGCAATAGTTGACACTACTCTTTAACTGCTTAAACCCAGATACACTGACATGTCACATACTTAGTTCATCATGAGCACACCCACACCCAATATCTGTTCAAACTTGAACACATGCACACACACTGCATATTCATCCACTCTGAATAACCCAAATACACTGATACATCATATGTGCAATTTATCGTGAGCACACCCACACCTGATATCTGTGTAGACTTGAACACATGCACACACACTGCATATTTATCAATTCTGAACGCATTCAAACACTGTATTTCTAACACTGCTTCGCAACTGTTTGTTTTGAACACAGGGAGATTCCCATGCCTTTCGGGGGTATGGGAACACCATCGCCCGAGGTTGGTATATGGAGTTACCCGACGCAGTTCGTCACATCGTTGATCATGCCAGCTTCGGCGTTTTCTACAGAGGACTCTCGCGCCTCACTGCAAGCAGGCCTCTTCTTAGTGCATTAGTGGAGAGGTGGTGGGACACTACTGACTCCTTCCACCTTTCTGCTACAGGGGAGATGACAATGACTCCCTTTGACTTCTCCATGCTCACTGGCATTAGAGTGGGGGGTGATTCGATTCCCTATGACACCGACATGGGTGAGTGTGACGCTGCCCAGATCTACTAGCTCGGTGCTCACCCACCTCTCTCCCGGCCAGGGTTCGTGAGGTACTCTTGGTTCGAGGACCACTTCAGGATTCAAGCGCCCATGACTCGCGAGGAGGTGGAGCAGTATGTTCGTAGCTTCATCATGTTGTTGTTGAGGACCACACTTTTTGCCGACCGGGCGAACACTGTCGCCCTTTACTTGCTGAGCGCACTAGTGGACGTGACCAGGATCCAGCGCTATGACTGGGGTGGCACAGGCTTGGCCACTCTCTATGGATATATGAGCTCATCTTCCCGCGCGCAGCGGATAGTTTTTTGGGGGCTACTAGTGGGCCTAGGTGGTACACCTTCCTTTTCTGTTTTACATTTCTGCTTTACATTATCTGTAGACCACATATACTGCACACAGGCAATCTGCTTCATCTGATTGTACACTGCACACACTGCAAACATGCAATCTGCTCTACACTGATTGTACACTGCACATACTGCACAATACATTGCACATGCTGCACACATGCAATCTGCTCTACGCTGATTGTACACTGCACACACTGCAAACATGCAATCTGCTCTACACTAACTGTACATGACACACACTGTACAATACACTGCACATACTGCACACTTGCAATCTGCTTTATCTGATAAGCATACTCATATTTGCTCTGTTGCATTCTATAGTTGTGGGTGTACGCCTACTTTCCTAGGCTTGCCCCAGTGCCTGATGTAGAGACACCTCATATGGTTCCATTTTCCCACTAATTCAACGTGAGATGTGAGCGGTGGCCTAGGGAGTCTTTCCTGTTTTTTCACCGATAATTCGACACCATCACCACCGCAGAGGTATTTCGAACATTTCAGTTCATTTAAGGTTCGTTTTACATTGTACTTTCAACAGTAGATAACGAACTGTATATGCTGTCATTTGCAGATCACCTGGCAGCCCTGGGCGGTGATGCTAGATAGAGTGAGGGATGGGTACGGGGGTGCTCGGGACACTGCCCATTTCAGAGTTTTGCTAGAGGGCCCAGTCTGCCGGGCTTGGTATTTCGGGGAGCGCTTCCTACACCAGACGCTCGGTCTGCCAGAGCAGCAAGTTCCGCATCCGCCTCCTACCCACACGAGGGCCACTGAGAGGTACTCCCTCGAGGATATGATGGACTACACGATTGGCTGGGACTCTGAGCCCTTTAGGGACGAGGGCGACTACTCCGAGTTTATTCAGATCTATCTGATGCCGCCTCTGATCAGTGCTCTCCGAGCTGAGAGGGAGAGGCCTGTGGTGCGAGTGGCAAGAGTAGGAGCATCGAGACACCTCAGGCCCGTGGGAGGAGTGGGTCCCAGAGAGGATAGGGAGCTAGATGGCCAGAGCTGCCCACGACGATGACATGCTGAGGGCAGGGTAGCGAGACGTACCAGATACTCATTGCTCCTCCTCCGACTGATCATGAGCTTATCGGAGTCTACAGTTCGACCCCGATATGCATTACTATACTTTGCATTCTATATAGTCATTTCAACTCATTTTGATATCCAGCAGAATACTAATGCCTTCAACACTTTTGCAGGCTTCTGTCGAGTACACTTGTCAGTCTCTGGAGTTGATGGCCTCCGTGATGGGGATGCTGCAGCGGAGCATCGACCTGTTGACCATCTACGGCATCTTGGTATGTTCCTTCAACTGCAGTCTCAAACTTTGCATAATCTGTTTCATACTAATCTGATGTACCACATTGTTGATAAGGCACTCGATACACAGCACTCACGGCACTGATACACTGTAACTCACATATTGCTCACAATATTGCTCACAGCATTCATGCACTGTACTCGGACACTGCTCACAGCATTCATATGCTGTTTTGCGTAGCATAACTGATGCATTTGCCATTTGTTCGTTTCAGGCCCCATTCCAGATTCCGGCCGCGGGAGGTGCTCCAGCTAGACCATCTGTACCTGCTCGAGGAGGAGGGAGAGCCATCCGGGGGATGACATTACACAGCCGAGGTAGACACAGCGGCACCCGTGATGAGAGCAGTTCACGAGAGCCCACTCCAGACGACGATGAGTCAGATGAGGAGGTGGAGTCGTCTCAGGGCAAGGCTGGAGACAGCACAGACTCTGACTACGGAGCCAGCGGGGTGATCCTGGACCCTCGTCCAGGAAGAGGACCAGGACGGATTCCCGTGCTTGAGACCATTGATGTTGATCTAGACATTTGCTGTTTTTCTTCTTTTTTGCTCTGTTCAGACATTTTGTTGCTTTTCCCTTTTTGTTTTACTGTTCTTTTTACTGGTAGTTTGAGCACATTGTATTGCCTCAGGCAGGTTTTACTTTCTTCAAAACTATGTACTTTTTGCAAGAGAACATATGATGAAATGAAACAACTGTTTTTGTTCAAAAAGTGTTGCACTTGTATCTTCTATGCATCGCATCACATTTCATAACAATGTAAATGAGATTGAACTTTGTTTCGAAAACCAAACACTCGAATTACAACTAATCAGGTAGTGAACCAACTAACGACAAAATAACTTGATAAGCAAAACAAAGACCCTAACAAGCTAACCAAGTGTAAATATAACTCGATAAGCAAAACAAAGACTTAAAGAATGCAAATTACAACTCGATAAACAAATGTACGACAACTCGATAAGAAAATAAGCGCGACTTCACAAAATCATCACCGGAAGGCACTTGAAGTGGAACCAAACACAAATTCTCAACACCCTCAACAAATAGACAGCTCAGAGGACAAGAGGGAAGGCCATCGGTATAGACACCCCATTTTTGACCGTCCTCAAGACTTGGACGCCACCGCTTGAACACCCGGTGATCATCATTGTTTATGTTTGTCTTGAGTTCCCGGAGGTCTCGGCTACGCGCCTTGCCTCAGGATCTCTCGACTTGACTATTTTGTGTATGGTTTTGCACCAAACACTTGTGTTTTGCCTTGGAGGGGCAGAGAATGGCTTGTGGGCCATCCCCACACTCCACTGGCCATGGCTTAAGGCCACCGGCTGTGTTTTGTTGCCATCGGCCAAATGTTTGGCCGGTTGGCACTATAGATGGCCGGCCGGCCATCTTTTTTCATCAAATTGCATTTTTGGCCGGCCGACTACTGTGCATCTGCTTTTGCAGATATTTTTATGCTAACTGGCATACACTTTGCTCCCCTCCATACACGTGTTTGGAGGGATCTCCCTCTTGTTAGCTTGCCTTGGAAGCTTTACAAGATTGAGTCTTCTATAAGAGGAGGCCTCTTCTCCCTTTTTTAGGTTGGACAACATTTTCCAGAGAGCTCTGGTTTTAGGATTTGAGTTGTGTATCTATCCTATATCTATACCTCCCTCTCTTTTGTGTTTAGTGTGTGTTTTGTCTTACTTTTGTGCACAAACACCCACCATCACACCTTCCTTTAGCTACTGAGGTACTAAGAGGTTGTTCTTGAAGTTTTGGAGCTGGTTTGGAGCTAAGGAGGCTGCTGGTCCACCATTTGTGAAGAGGGTCTACAAGGGTAACATTCTTACCCCTTTATTCCCCATTTTTGCATAACTTTTTTACCTATCTTGCAACTGTTTTTAGACTTGGTGTATAACATATAAAAGTCTTGTTTCTCATTGCTCTAAATAGTTGTTTAGAGTGTTTTGTGGTTTGAGTTTGTTTGACCCCTCTTAAGCCTTGTTAGGCTCCATTTTTGTGCATTTTTGGTGAGCTCTGGGACCATTGTGTTTGGGCCTCCTCACCACTGAAATCTTGAGGGATTTCAGTGGTGAGGATAGTACCTTGAGGTCCTAAGAATGAGAGGGTCACCCCCCTCTCCTTGTTGTCCTTGAAAAGGGCCATTTTAGCCTCTTGAGAGAGCATCTTGTTTAAGTGTATGTTGGCCATGCCTTAACTGATTCTTGTGCTTATTATGTCATAATATAGCTCTGTTTTTTCTTGGTTTAGACACACCATGCTTGCTTAGCATACATGTCTTGTAATGCCATGTTTCGGCCTTAACATGCTTTAGGCTTTGGCCCTTGTTCTAGCATGATTTTGGCTTAGCTTTGTGAAGCTTGTATGCATGTTTTGATGTGTTTGAGGTCTGTTTTTGGTCATTTGGGTCATCCATGTTTCACTTTGTATAGCTACCATGTAATCCCCCTTGTATGCTGTAAGCATTGATCCCTCTAGCATGCCATCCTTGCATCATTTCAGTGGTTTGGAACCACTTGTTATGTTATTTCAGTCCTCTTAGCATGCTTGTATGCTTGCATTTGATGCCCCTTTAATATGTTAAAAGGTTATTGTCTTATGCCCCTTATTTAGGCCTTTGTGTATGCTTGCATGTTTAGGCCACTTAGATGCCATCTAGGTGCACCCTTAGCATTGTTTAGGTCTGCCTTGGACCTGTTTTAAGTCCCCTTAGCATGTTGTCGCATGTTTGGCTTATGACATGTTGTTGCATGTTGAAATGGTGTTGTATTTGGCGTGCATTCCCCTCTTTGTTTTGGTTGCTTAACATGCCATATGTTTTGCATGTTTGTATGTTGGCATTGTACCTTGTGTGCTCATTTAACTTGCATGCTTGTTATATGCCTTACACGCTTCCCATAGGCTCATGTTGCACGCCTAGTTAACATACTTAGGTGGCATTGCATTACATGCATCTTTCACCTCTTGATCAAACCATGATAGAGGTTGAAAGCCCCTTTGTTTGTTTGTATGCATTGCATTCCATTTGAAATCAAACGCATACTTGGTTTCTTGGGCCATCACGCATTGAAATGCACGATTGGTGGTCCGAGAATCGAGGCCCATCCCCCTTTGAGTCATGAATATGATAAGGAGTGTGGTTGGTGCATACATTGCTTGAAATGCATTGCCATGCTATATTTTGCCCTCTGCTGCTGTCAAAAACAGATTCTGCAGGAAGATCTGGCCGGCCGGCCATCTCCAGTGCCGACCGGCCATCCATCAGTGGCCGATAGCTTAATCAGTGGCCGATGACCATTCCCCTTGGCCGGTGGCCATTCTTTCTAGCCGGTGGTGTTCCACAGTGTGCAGAGAGCATATCCTGGGACTTGTGCAGTCTTCAGAGGTGGATAACAGTCAAAGCAGACGCATCTTGTGCATGGCAGTGGTTTTCGAGCAGAGCCGGGCGCGCATTGCATCGGGCCCTCTTCTCGAGGCTGTTTACTGTTTTAATTAGCTTAGTTACTTTGCTTAACTAGTTAATTGTCTATAATATTTCAATTAGCTTGTAGGTTAATTAATTGTATTATTCTTTCGGTCCCTCCGATCGAGGGCAAATTTGTAATAAGTGTGGGTGCGTGTGTGCATGTCTTCCAACCCCCACTTCTTTCTCCCTTTTACTTACCTGCTTTTGATGGTTAGTATTAGGGCATACTTACTTTAGCATACCTTATGCTATGCATGCATGCATCATTCATCAGTATTGCATGCACTGGGCTCGGCGCATCATGCTAACTGCATAGTATTTCAAATCTAACTTGAATACATGTTATCTGTGCATTCCACATGCCATCCTAGGATTAGCCGAGCCTATTCTAGTGACATTCTGTATGCGTTGCATTAGCCACTTGACATGGACTTGGATCATGCATGATTACTAACATGTTCTCTGTTTTGGCTCGGAGTACGATGTAAGTATTTATGCTTTAGCATCTCGCATGAGTGTGAATGTTAACATGCTTACCATGTGGCTAGATGCTTATTTGATTAAATTGCCTGAATGCCTGTAGGTGAAGGTCGGATTGTTTGAGTTGGGACAACTCGTTGAAATTCGTGTTTTAGCCTACTTGCGAGTAGCAAATCTCAAAGCGTTTTCCAAACAAACGGATATGCAATGCTTCATTTCAAATTAGGCGATCTAGTCTATACTTGTTTGCTGTGCACATAACATAGTAATTATAGGCTAATAACTGGAATAAGAATGTGTAATGTTTTCAAAATCGGATATCATGGTTAGTAGAGGCTGATTTTCGGATCGGCCGAGAGGGGGTGCTCATAGCTGACCTTCCCCAATCGTACCCAAGTTCCCGAGCCGAGGTAACTTTGGTGATGACGGACACGTGGCCTTAGGCAACGAGTCAGGGTTTCCTAAATTTCCCAAAATAAAATATTTAGGTGGCGACTCTGTATCTAGCAAAGCAGTCCATGTTTGGCACTTCTTTCAAAAAATCTGTTTTCACAAAATGATTTGCCAGATTTGGACTCTTTGGTTCAGATTTAGAACCGTGACAAAATTGAGTCCGAACTGTAGTGAGGCCCAAGCACGCGTCTACAATCGGCCATAGGGAGAGGCCATCAGCCACAAGAAATGTCCATCGGCCATCATTACTAGCCGATCGGCCAAAAATGGCAAGAACAATCAGAATGTTGACACATGTCTTCCACTCACGTCTTATCTTCTACAAAAGCCCCAGCTTCCTAGTTTGCTCATTTCAGCACTGTTTTTGCACCAAATGGAAGCAATTCTTATCCAAAATCTCACAAATTGGATTGCCAATTTGGATGGCTCGAAAAAGCTGAATTTCCCGGGCTTCGACATAAATGCACTATTTACATTGGGTCACACCCCACTGCGTTTTCCGTTCCTCTATGCCGCGACAAGGTTTTGGAATCCGGGAACACACGTCTTCAACTTTTGCAGTCAAGAGATGTGTCCTACTTATGAGGATTTCCAAGCTTTAATGGAATCCGAGCGTGATGAAGAAATCTTGCCTTAACTCCGGTTCGGCCACGTCCAAGCCCTAAGACGGATGTGCGGCCTTACTTTGCATGACGCTCGGTCATTGATTCACGACGGGGAGCTGGACATTCCCAACTTGGTTTGTCGATTTTTTGATGCTAGTGACCGCGGCGATCATGATTGGCAAGGTTATCGGCGACATACGCTTTGTTTGTGCATGTTGTCCCATTTCTTGCTTGCTCCAGGCTCTGGTGGGTTTAGCACTCGTTTGATTGAGGTTACCGTGGGCTTGAAAGAGGGTAAAAGCTGCATTGCCATGACACTAGCCGAAACGTTGATGGGATTAGGCGATTTTCATCGCCCGGAGACGACTATGTTAGCGGGGAGTCCACTACTATTGCAGGTAATGTTTCCCACCCCATCTTGCATATGTATTGCTCACATCACTCGGCCCTCAGGCTCAGTTTTTCTCTCAAAATCCTTTTTCTCATTTTTTCTCTCAACTTACACCTCTCTATTCTTTAATCTCTCATTTTTCATCCCTCCCCAGGTATGGTTGATGGACCAGTTGAGAGTAATGGACTTGTGTCCGGTATGTTCAGCTCGCAGCTATTTATTCCGACGACATCTACTCGATGCCTCGGATGAGAGATGGTGGTACAACTGGATGTGCAGTTTTTCCGCGGACCACATTGCTTGGCATTGCCCTTGGCTCAATCTACCGGCAATGAGTTACAGCATGACCCGTCAGCCTGGGATTCAGTTGATTAGCATGATACACTGTGTCTTCTATTTTCCATTCCAGTTCCGGCGCCAGTTCGAACATGATCAGATTTGTCCAGAAGAAGAGATTGAGTACCCTGCTACATTTTCGGTCCGAGGCGCGCAACTAGCTCAGTATGCCACGACATGGAGGATGAGAGAGCTTCTGGCCCCCGCTCCTATTTTCAACTACACCCTCTCTGACGAATGCATAGATTGGTTGGGTGAAGAGGCACAAGTTGGGCCCTGTTTGGCATCAGAGGCTTCGACCAGCTCTGGGAGGGGACGCAGGAACACCTGACTATGCCCCGGATTTATTTTCTTTAATCAGAATTTTCAAGGTTTCTTTACGAATATAATGAAAAGCAACTTCAATTTTGTATTCAAGAGCAGGAGAACTCTGTATTGAAATCACTGAAATTGAAGGTTGTGGGTATTGAAAATTTTCTGTTTGGTCCAAAAATGGTCTAAGTTGTAAAAAGATTAATTTGGACAAAATCAACTTTTATTAAAACTTTTCAAAACCATTTTCGATATGGATCAGAACTGGACACGCCTGAGATTTGTCACTGAGATGCACAACCCTGGATCCCAGCAACTGGAAAGTTGCCCCTAGTCTGAGTAGCACTGCACTGGGGATCACAACCGGGCTCTTGAATGCTGAATAGACGAAGATGACCAAACATGATCACATGGACAAAGTTGATCGGGGTAGTGTTTATGGCTAGACTTCAGGATGAAGTTGCCTACGTATCCCAAAAATGGGAATCAAGCCTTACGTAGTTCGGCTTGGGTTTACTCGAGTATTTACGCTCTCCTTTTGCACTGTAACTTTTGCCAACGCCGCCCTTTGCGGGTTTTCAACCTTGCGAGCTCAATTTTCATAATTTCAAATTTTTCATGTTCTAACTTTCGCCTAGGTCGCCCTTTCGAGTTTTCGGCCTAGCAAGCCACTCAGGGAAAATATTTCTTCAACTTATCCATGTTGATCGGTTGGGAGAACTCTAGGCCATCTAGGTCCATCAGAACGACAGCTCCACCATACCAAATAGACTCGATGATGTAAGGGCCAGTCCAATTGGGTCTGAACTTGCCCCTAGGGTCGTGGATGGGAGCTCGGTTGTCTTTGAGCACAAGATCGCCTTCTTTCAAATTCCTGGACTTAACCTTCTTGTTGAAAGCCCTGGCAATTCTTCATTGATAACCCTGAACATGGTACAGTGCTTTCAGCCTTCGTTCGTCTAAGAGCATGAGTTCTAATTGAAGTCCGGTAGCCCTATAGAGCAAATGGCAACTTATCTGGCCAGTCCTGGTAGGTTTCCACCATCTTCTGTAGTATGCGTTTGATGTTCTTGTTGGCAGCCTCAGCTGCTCTGTTGGTTTGCGGCCGATATGTAGACGACTTAAGAAAAGCCACGTTGTACTTGTCCAACAAATCAATCACTTCCTTCTTGAAGTGGGAACCGTTATCTGAAATGACTTCGTTTGGGACTCCATAATGACAGATGATGTTGTTCTTGATGAACTTTGCAACAAGCGAAGCCTTCAACAACGTATAAGATTGGGCCTTAACCCACTTTGTGAAATAGTCTATCGCGACTAAAATGAACTCATGCCCATTGGACCCCTTCGGAGTAACAGCCCCGATCACATCAATTCCCCAGACTGAAAATGGCCATGGTGAAGTCATGTTGTACAGCTTTGACGGCAGAATGTTCATGCGGTTTGCATGGATCTGACATTTGTGGCATCGCCGGACAAAATCAATACAATCCTCCTCCATGGTGGACCAATAGTAACCCTGTCTAAGGATCTTTCAAGCTAGCATTACCCCGTTTATGTACGCTCCACACTCTTCTCCATGGATGGCTTCCATCAGGGCTTCGACTCTTCGGCATCAACACATAGCTTATGCATTCCCAGATGACCTCTCTTGTACAGTTTACCCCCGCAGACGATGAGCTGAGCAGCCATTCTTCTAATTGCTCTCTTATATTTGGCATTTGCCCCTGGTGGATACGCCTCTTTCTCCAAGAAGTTCCAAACATCGTAATACTAGGGGTTCTCATCTTGAACCTCTTCTATGACAGCAATCAGCTCATAGGCTGGTACAAATTTCTGATCAATGATGATCGGACGCATCCGAACTTCAAAAGGGATATCTATCATGGAAGATAGAGTTGCTAGTGAATCTGCGAACCTATTGTTCTCTCTTAACAGATGAGCGAAATTCAGCTTCTCAAACCGAGGAATCAGCACGTCTAAGGTCCAGTGATAGATTCTCATTTTTTCTTCTTTCACTTTCCAATCTCCTTTAGCTTGAGATACAATAAGGTTCGAGTCCCCGATGACATCCAACCTTTTTGCCCCTAGTTCCAGGGCAGCTTCTAAACCAGCAATGCATGCCTCATATTCTGCTTCGTTGTTCGAGACTTTGAACCGGAGTTTGAATGCTAGAGGGATGCAGGAATTGTTAGGTGTTATCAGCAACACTCCTATCCCATACCCGTATTGGTTTGATGCCCCGTCAAAGTACATCGTCCAAGTTTCGTCTTCGACATGCAAAATGGCCTCATCTGGGAATAGGTACTCAACTGCTTCATCCCCTTCCACAGGGTGATTGGCTAGGAACTCTGCTACCGCTCTCCCCTTTACTGACTTGTGTGTCATATATTTTAGATCGAATTCGGAAAGCAGAAGCAACCAACAGGCTAGCCTACCCGTAAGTACCGGTTTCTCGAAGAGATATTTGATGGGATCTAATCTCGAAACCAACATTACAAAGTGAGCTAACAGGTAGTGCCGCAGCTTCCTGGTAGCCCATACCAAGGCCAAACAAGCCTTTTCCAGCAGTGTGTAGCGGGTTTCATAATCCAGCATCTTCTTGCTCAGGTAGTAGATAGCTCTTTCCACTCTATCCTCAGACACTTGTGCAAGCATGCAACCCATTGTAGTTTCAATCACTGAAAGGTACAAGATCAACAGTTTCCTCAGCTCAGGCGGTGACAACACGGGTTGGTTCTGTAAGTATTGCTTAATCTGTTCAAAAGCAGCTTGGCATCGGCCGTCCCATTGGAACTTCGTTCCTTTCTTCAGGAGACCAAAGAGTGGTTCACAAGTCAAGGTTAATTTAGCAATAAACCGTCTTATGAATTGCACTTTACCCAGAATGCCTCGCACCTCCTTTTCAGTCATTGGTGGTGGCATTTCTAAGATGGCCTTGATTTTGAAAGGGTCGACTTCGATACCTTTCTGTGTAATCAAGAACCCCAGCATTTTCCCTCTGTAACACCAAATGTACATTTCTGAGGATTCAGCCGCAACCGAAATTCTCTGATCCTTTGGAAGAACTTTTGCAAGGTGGTGTAGTGGCCCTCTCTTTCCTTGGACTTGACAATCATGTCGTCTATGTACACCTCAACCTCTTTGTGAATCATGTCGTGCAATATCGTGGTTGCAGCCCGTTGATATGTAGCTCCAGTATTCTTCAGCCCAAATGGCATCACCCTATAACAATTGGTCCCCCACGGGGTGGTAAAAGCAGTCTTCTCCCGATCTTCGGGTGCCATTACGATTTGGTTGTAGCCTGAAAAGCCATCCATGAATGAGAGTAATGCATGCCCCGCAGTGAAATCCACTAACTCATCGATATGCGGCAGAGGAAAGTCATCCTTCGGACTGGCTTTGTTCAAATCTCTGAAATCCACACATACCCGAATTCTACCATCCTTCTTCAGCACCGACACTATGTTGGCCAACCAAGTTGGGTATTCGGATACTAGCAAGAACCCTGTGTCAATTTTCTTGGTGACCTCTTCTCTGATCTTGATAGCCCAGTCAGGGCAGATTCTTCTGAGTTTTTGTTTGACAGGTCGGGTCTCTGGGTCAAGAGAGATCCGATGTTGTACAATCTCAGAATCGATTACAGGCATGTCTTCGTAAGACCACGCAAAAACATCTTTGAAATCTTTTAATAAAGCGAATAAGTGCTCGCGTTCCTCCGAAGACAACGTAGACCCGATCTGGACTAGCCGTGGGTCCTTCTCAGTACCAATGTTAATTTGGGTGATTTCATCAACCAGCAGTTTTACAAACCTCTCCTGCTCTTGTTCTAGCAAATATTTCAAAACCGGAGGAATTTCCTCATCGTCGTTTTCATCGAAGTTTTGAAAGTCTGAATTAATGTAATAAATCAAGGGTATAGAAAAGTAATCGAAGGCCACAGCCGCACAATTCTCACTAATCACTTCATCCAGTCCATCTGATTCTTCTGTTACAACAGACTCAAAAGAGAAAGAAAACGATGACCTGGACAAGACTGTGCCATCTGGGTTATCACTCCCAGGAATACCAGACTCGGACTCAGACGAGCTAGAACCTGATTCCGACTCTACAGATTTGGTGGAATCAGATTTCGACACACTACCTGATCCGGTGCTGCTCGATAAGAATCCCTCCTCGTACTGGTAGACGATGGAGGGTGCAATATATGCATCCAAAATGTTAGAAGGTGGGCTCGCAGCCGTTTCATTCCCAATCATAGACACTGAGAGATCATCCCCTAAGCACTCATGTACGATCGGAGGATCTGATAGTAGACTAGCAAGTGCTACCCCCATTTCAAACTTGGTGATCTCGGAATCCACTTCTTTACACTGCTCACCCTCAGCCAATGAACCTGTCTGCTTCTCAGCGACATCATCCTTAGATAACTGTAGGTCGAAGAAGATCTCAAACCCCGGCAGGCGCTTCTTCTCTACGTTCAACCATGGCTCTGGGAAGCCGCAGAATGGAAAGTCTTTCCCTTCTCGGACAAAACGTCCACTCAGGGTGCCTTGGATAGTCCGATGCATTAAGTCAAAATGCCTCCCGGTCTGCTTGGCTCTAGCTCTTCCGGCCATTTCTCTGCCTTTCCTCACCTAGTCCTCTTTGGTAGGCAAATAGCCTAAACCAAAGGTATGCGGGTTGTGCGGCACGATGGCCGATGCATCAATGCCCTTTCGGCCACTTTTTCCTAATCTCATCCCAGTGATGTGCTGGAGCTTGTTCATGAGGTACACTGACTGTGCGTTAACATATAACCCCTCATCAGCAGCTAAGATATTCTGAACAACCCGGGCCTCGGCTAGGGTAAATCTTGATAGGAACACATCCTCCGTGCCATGCTCGATTTCCAAAACCGGTGTAGACACCTCTAGCGGCGGATGGATTAACGAATTCTCAAAAACTATAGCTACCCCCTTCCTGTAGAGATATTTCAACATCTGGTGCAGGGTGGAAGAAACCGCCATCACCTGGTGCAGCCACGGCCGCCCTAGGAGTAGATTAAAGGTTGCGGGAACGTCCAAGACATGAAAATCAACATTGTGTTGTCCTGGACCAACCTGGGTCTGAATCTGCACAGTCCCCTTCACTTCTCTGCTTGTATTGTCGTAGGCCCTTATCACTTGGGTAGTTAGCATGAAGTCTGCGGGCTTCAACTCGATTGCATATGCTGTCCTCGATGGGTATACGTTAATGGTGGATCCTGTATCGACAAGAATTACCGGTATCCATTTGTCTCTACATTCAACAGAGGTGTAAAGAGGTTTGTTATGATTTGCGTCCTCAGGCGGCAGTCCCTTGTCAGAAAAGGTCAACGTCAGGAAAGCTGCTCCCGGAAAAACGTGTCCTACCAACTGCTTAAGCGTGGTATCTATTGAGAGTTTGGCCTTGTCCATTGCAAAAAGGACAGCCTGTCTATGTACTCTTGAAGCCATAAGTAGTCCCCAGATGGAGATGTCTGCTTGTATCTTCTTCAACTGTTTTAGCATAGCCCCTTCATCGAGTAACTTTTCTTTTTGCTTCTCCGCCTCCTTGTCCTTCTCGGACGCCTCTGGTTGATCTAAGTGTGGGGGCTTGAAATACTGCCCGCTCCTAGTCACGTGGTCTACTTCACCAATGTACCAAGTATCATCCGGCTAGCTTTGTCCCCAGTCTTCATCGGTGTGCGCAAGACATAGATCATCATCTTCCCACCACATGCCATCGGCAGTCGACAGACACCTGTCCGGCTCCGTTACAACTATTCCTGTGCCCACAGCACCTTCCGTTCTTGTGCATACAACACATTCTGTCCCCTCAGGGGCTTTGGCTTTCCTGACTCTCTTAGAATCCTCGATCCTTTCCTGCTCAAACTGCTTCAGTGCAGCTTGTTGTTTAATACCCTCTGTACTCAAAATGCTCTGATCCCGAGCAAAATTCTTATCACCGGTGCTCTCCAGCGGTTCTAACTAATTCCCGGCCTCTCCGGCCACTGTTGATGTCCCCGTCCCTGATAGACCCCATTCTAGCTGAGGTTGTTCCACAACATCCGGCTGGTCGTCAAGCCACCCAGTAGACTCTGTTGACCCATCAAACCAACTGACTACCACGTCCCCTGAATCCTGCTCTTCAAAGAACTGCAGATTTGCAATGTCTTCTTCTAGATCTGCTAGGTCATCTAGCCCCTGATTAGGTCCATCCTCTCGTACTACACAAATCTCTGCCCCTACTGGCAATTTCGCATTCGGCCTAGTCTGGCCTACTGATGTAATGTAACCACTCGGGTTGTACTTGCAGCTCGTACACCCCTCAGGCCCTGTATAGCCATTCTGATCTTCCTCCACAGTCGACCCAATTCTATCTTCGATAGCCACCACCACCGTTTCAGGTTGGGTTTGGGAGACGTCCAACATGCACAAGTTAGTGCTGTCAAGAATGAACACCTCCGGCTTAGGTAGGTGAGAAGGGGTGATATATATGCTAGGGTCGTATGATACAACCCCAGTTTGGATTAGATTGATGCGTTTGGCAGGTGGAGCTTGGTTATGTGGTGGGAGAGGGTTGGTTGTGACATTCGGTTTCTCCGGAGGCACGATCACCCTATTGTCAATGAGATCTTGAATCTCATGATGCAATCGAAAGCACTGGTCGGTGTCATGACCATGCTGTTGGTGAAAGGCGCAGTACTTAGTTAGGTTATAGGAAGCAGGGAGTTTATCAGGTAGTGGCCGCGGCTCCAGGGGCTTCAAGTGCCCTTTCCTGATCAGAACCCCCAGAGCTTTGGACAGGGGCATATATAGTTGGGTGAAGGTTCTTTGGCCTCGAGGTGAATATTTGGTTGTTTGTGAGCTACTACCGGATGCACTGGTAAATGGTGTAGCTGTAAGGGTTCTTGAGGTGGTAGTGGTGACCATGCTCACATCTGAAGCTCTGCCAGCAGTAACACTGCTGGTGCCTATATTTGTACCTCGATTGAATGCCCTCTTGGGCTGTTCCCTGTCATTATCAATGAGGCCTTGTTTCATAGCATCCTCAATTTGCACCCCTATCTCATGTAGATCTGCAAAAGTGGGGAGGGAGAGAACGATCATCTTCTGCATGAGTTTGGGCTGGAGATTGTGCACAACCATCCGAATCTGATCTTTCAACAGGCCTGATGGTCATCATGGAGGCCTTGGCCCTCCACTGGGTCACGAAATCGAAGAAACTCTCCTTCGGCTCTTGCCTGGTTGTCTCAAGATCACGAGTTGTGATCTCGATCTGTGTATTGTAGGAGTATTGAGCTGTGAAGGCCTCGACCATCTCCTCCCAACTCCTCTTGACGGAATCCTCCAGTTTCGCATACCAAATAGCCGCTACACCCGACAGGGTCTGGCCAAACAAGGAAAGCTTCTGCAGTCTGGAGAGGCCCATCGGCCTTAGTATGTCTGAGAACAACCGCAGATGCACCATAGGATCTCCAGACCCATCGAAATGATCTATGTGCGGCATTTTAAATTGGTCTGGCAGCATCACGGCCGAGTCGGTGTACCCATCCTCAACGTCAGGAATGGACTTCACACCCTGAGACTTTTTGAACAACTTTTCAAGCTTGCTCACTTTTAGCGATGTAGGGTCCACCTCGAACTTAAAGGGAGAATCCGGTAGGTTAGTGGGTGTTTTGGATAGCTGGGGTAGAACCGGGGGTGGAGCTGGCTCCGTTGGGATGTCTGTATCTTCCTAGACATTTGCTGTCTCCCCAAGTATTGGAACTCTTGGTGGGGGAAGAGGTTAGTGCGAAGCAAATGCTCCAGTTTGCTGCTGTAAGCTAGCTATTAACTCTGCCTGTTGGGCCATGACCTCGGCCTGTTGTTTGGCAAATTCTGTTTAACGGGAAGCATCCTGCTGCATGGTTTTCATACTCTCTTGGAGTTGACGCATCATCTCTTCTAACCCTGCCATATTGTACTGATCTTTCTGAATAACTGGCATAGTTGTCCCTACAGTAGAAATTGAGACCTCAGCCTGACTGTTCACTGGTGGAGTAGACCACTGATTTGGCGACCGCTATACCGATACACTGCGCCTTTTTGACCTCTGCCTGGTAACCGGGGGTAAAGAAAGGAACACTGCTTGTCCGTCTATCAGATACTCGGATCGATTAAGTCTACGACCTCTAACCCAGAGTGCTCGGGGAATATCGACCTGGTCGGATGCAATGGTGCTCAAACTACCTTGCCAAAAAGATAAATAAAACATAATAAGGAAATAAAATGACCAGAAAAATGGACAGCATAACAGCTTAAATAAAGACAACACACAGTTGGCAAATACAAGCTGAATGAACCGTTATCAACCACTGATCACTGTTCCCAAATCACTGCCCGAAATCTGAATCTGATACCCGCAGATATAACTGATTCTCAAAATGCCGATACTGATGCCCGTAGGCCTGATACCCAGACTTGCAAACTGATATGCGCATCCCTGTAGAGGTACATTCTAAAAGCACATAGCAAGCAAATGAGAGCCAAAACACCCCTATGTTGGGGTAGGGTTTCCCTATCCTATTTTGTCAGGAGCTAGGGTTTCACTACGCACACAGCGGTTTCAAACAACCTATAATCGGGTAAGCAACCTGTCCTAGTTTGGAATAGTCATTATGGATTCCGATATGCATTAGGTCGAATGGTCAAAAAAGGTGCCCTAGTAAAAACCGAGGTTTGTGTTCTCGTCGTGGCAGAGCCCGCAACCGGTCAGCCTTATGGCACGCTTCTCAAAGTGAGCCTCCAGCAAACCGTTCAGGGAATAACATACGGCAAACATGGTGTCCTAGGCGCACCAATGCAAATGCAATGCAAAGAGACACATAAGTGTGAACAAAACAAGATATCTTAAATTCGAGTCAAGTTCTCTAACTCCCCAGCAGAGTCGCCCAGAAATTGTAAACACGCCCTGGGGCTTCATGCTACAGTTCGGACTGAAATGTCATGGGTTCTTAATCTGATCTCATAATGTGCGATGTGAGATTGATAAATCACCAAAGAGTCCAAAATCCGGCAAATCATTTTGGAAAACTGATTTTTGTAAAGAAGTGCCAAACATGGACGGCTTTGCCAGATACAAAGTCGCCACCTAAATATTTTATTTTGGGGGAATTTAGGAAACCTTGACTCGTTGCCTAAGGCCACGTGTCCGTCATCACCAAAGTTGCCTTGGCTCGGGAACTTGGGTACGATTGGGGAAGGTCATCTATGGAGCAACCCTCGCTCGCCCGATCAAAGATCGGCCTGTACTGAACATGATATCTTATTTTTGAAAAACACATGCATTCTCATTCCGGTTATTTAAACCTAGAATTACTATGTTATGCGCACGGCACACAAGGATAGACTAGATCGCCTAATTTTCGAACAAAACATTGCATATCCGTTTGTTTGGAAATTGTTTGAAGTTTGCTACTCGCAAGTAGGCTAAAATGCGGATTTGATGAATTGTTCCAATTCAACCAATCCAACCTTCACCCACAGGCATTTCAGGCAGTTATATCACATAAGCAAATAGCCTCATGGCAAGCATGCTTTCATGTTAACACTCACATACATGCAAAATGCTAAAGCATAAACACTTACAGTGTACTCCGAGCCAAAACAAGAAACTAGTTAGAAATCATACATGATCCTAGTTCATGTTAGAATGGCTGATGCAACGCATGCAAAATGCGACTAGAATAGGCTTGGCTAATCTAAGATGGCATATGAGATGTGACAATTCGGTGCATGTATTCAACTTGGGATTGAAATACAATGCAGTTAGTATGATGCGCCGAGCCCGGTGCATGCAAGACTGATGAATGGATGCATGCATGCGAGCATAACGTATGCTAAACAAAATGTGCCCTAAAACTAACCATCGTAAGCGGTTAAGTAACAAGGAGAAATAAATGGGGATTGGAAGACATGCATCACACACACACACGCTTATTAAAACAATTGCGCCCTCTTGACGGAGGGACTGAAAGAATAATACAAACCGCTAATTAACTAACTAACAAGCTGATTAATTATTACAAAATCAAATCAAAATAAATAACTATTCTAAGTTATTAAAACATGAAAATGGTCTCAAGACGAGGGATGCATGCATGTTCGGTCGGCTTCGCTCGGAAATCCGTTGCCATGCCACATGTTGCCTCTGTTTGCACTGCTCTGTACCTCTGAAAATTGTGCCAACTTCTGTGACACTTCTGAACCTCCTTGGGGGCATGCTGAGGGGGATATCGGCCGAAATATAGAGCCATCGGCCATGGGAAACTGGTCATCGACCAAAACTAAGGCTCTATCGGCACTGAACATGGTCGATCGACCATCTTTGCTTGCAGAATACTGTTTTGCTGCAGCAGAGGACAAATAGAGCATGGCAATACATTTGCAAGACAATGTCTACACAACTACACCCCTTATCATGTTTGAGACTCAAAGGAGTGTAGCTCTCGACCCTTGGACCATCAATCATGCATTTCACTGCATGGTGGCCAAAGGAGCCAAATTGTGCAATGTAATGTCAAATGAAATGCACAAAAACACATAAGGGGCCCCAACCTCTATCATGCTTGATCAAGAGGTAAGGGAATGCACACATAATGCAATGCAACCTAAGCATGCAAGCAAGCATGCAAACAACTCAAGCACGGTGCAAATCCAATGCAACATAAGCATGTTAATGACAATGCCATACAAGGCTAATGGTGACAAGCATGCCAAATGCAATGTAACCTAAACAAGTATGCAAGAACATTCTAGCATACAAGGCATGCTAAAGGTGGACAAGTATGCAACAACACACAAAATGAGATAAGCATGTGACAACATGATAAAGGGATGAGCATGCAACATACTAGCATGCAACAACATACAAGGTACTAAATATGCAACAAGCATGCGACAACATGCAAGGCAAGCATGCAACAATATGCAAAGGATGGACTTAAACCAAAAAGGACAGCTCTCAAATAGGACCAAATCAGTGGCCACAATAATAGGGAAATGAAGGCAAAGGTACATACAAACATGCACGCTAATTGGCCTAAAGACTAAGGCATGAAAGGACAACTCTTAAGCACACTTAAAAGAGGCAATTTTGGACATGTGACAAACATGTTAAGCTCTGAAATCATGCATGGAAAAAATGCCAAACCAATCAAAACTACACAAGTGAAGCCTGCAAGAAAGCCCAAAGCTTGAGGCTAGCCAAGGGACTCAAACCATGGCCACACAAAGCAAGCCCCAAAGGGCCGAGGGGACCTAAAACAGTCCCAAGGCAGGTCTAAACAAGACCAAAAAACAAGCTCGAAACTAGCCAACATAAGCTAGGACACAATGCCAAAAACATGAGGCATGCAAGGCTACCAAAGAGGGTGTTACACTATACCTATCAAAACCAAAACATGGCATGACTTAAGCCAATAAAATCAGAGTTGTGGCATGTTAGAATGAGCCCAAGAACCCATTTAGATGGCATCCCAAAGACCTAAGCATGGAGGCATATGCAATGGTCCATTTCAAGAGGCATAAAACCATCAACTCTTTAAAACCTTAAAGGAGTGATAAGTGCAAGTGTACAAGCATGAAATATGGACTGAAATAACATAACAAGTGATGCCAAATCACTGAAATTGCCCAAGTAAGGCATGCTAATGACTTGAAACACCCAAGGCTGACGAGTTAGATTGCATGGTAGCTATACAAAAGCATGGCATACATGATCAAAACAACTCAAATCAGAGCTTTAACATGGTAAAACAAAGCTAAAAGCTTCATGGAGTTGAGCCAAAATATGCAAGAATGATAGTCTAATCATAAGATGCATGTTAAGGCAAATGAAGGAATTGTAAGACAAGTACATGAAGCATGTAAGAGCCAACTAAACCAACTCAAAATAGAGGTAAAGCATGACAAAATAACACCAAATACTTGCTGAAATGGAGCCAAAACATGCTAAGCAAACATGCTACCAACATTAGCCATTTATACTAGCATGAAAGACAACAAGGAGAGGGGATGACCCTCTCCTTTTTGAGTTCCTTAAAACACCATCCCCACCACTGAAATCCCTCTGGATTTTAGTGGTGAGAAGGCCAAAACAAGATGATCTCAAAGTTTAAAAATAAAGCACAAGGATAAGGCCAAACAAGGCTTAAGAGGGGGTAAACAACCCCAAACACAAAAGTGATCTTAATCAAAGATCAAAAGCATGGAAAAAATAGAAATTTTATCAATTTATAGTTAAGCTTAAAACAATAAGAAAGAAGGGGCTAAAAGCCTAAGCCAAAATGGGGTATCTAAAGCAAGAATGCTCACCCTTGAAGAACACCTTCAAGAACAAGGCTCCAGCACCTTTTCCAAGCTTAAACCACCTCAAGAACTCTGAAACCAACTCTCTAGGATCTCAGCAACCAAAGGATGGTGTTACTAGTGTGTGTTTGTGTACAACAGTAAGACAAAATCACACTTTTGAGAACAAATACACACACAAATGTAGAGAGAGAGAGAGAGAGAGAGAGAGAGAATATAGAGATAGATAGATATAGAACTTCTTTCCCCAAATTTTAGAACCCCTGAGAAGGGAGAAGGGCCTCCCTTCTTATAGAAATCCAAATTCAAAGCTTCTAGGAGAAGCTAAGCAAAAGGGCAAATCCCTCCATATATGGAGGGGGTGAATTATTGCGTGCCAGCTGTACCAGCTAGCACAAAATATATGCATAAAGTAGATGAAACAGGTTCGGCCACAAAATATTGCCGATCGACCCAACAAAGGGGCCGACCGACCAAAAAAAAGTGCCGATCGGCCAACACTTTTGGCCGATGCCAATAAAAAAAGGGCCGATGGCTTCATGCCTTGGCTGATGGGTTGAGGGGATGGCCAACAAGCCACCCTCTTCCTTCAAAAGCGAAAACACAAGTGCTTGGTCCCCAACCAAGCACAAAACAGTCAAGTTGAGAGATCTTGAGGTAAGGTGCGCTGTCGAGACCTACGAGAACTCAAAACGAATGCAAGCATGGATGATCATCGAGTGTTCAAACGATGACCGTCCAAGTCTTGGGGTGTCTACAGTCACCCATGCAATCGGGCTAGGCTTACATTCTTTTTGCCTTTGTACTTAGCACAGTCCAACGATCTGTGCTTAACACTTCTCATTTCCCTTTTGTAGACTCTAACTAGGTTGGCCAGGGACTCCTCTGCACGCTCAACTGAGATACTCAGCGCCATCTCAGCATCGAGCTAACACCCAGGCTAATTTATTCATAATTTAAGTCCACATGGGTAATATAGGTTTTTAGTGAACTCTCCAGGGGCCATGGCCGAGTTTCGAAGGGACTACAACATCCCTGATGATGTCCATCTTAGTTTAGCCGAACTAGACACCACTCCTTGGGGAAAATCGGGGCTTCGTACCCTTTACCCTCCTTTCCATTGTAGAAACTGGACTCCGATTCCCTGTACAGCCTCTTCTTTGTGAATTTCTCAGACAAACCAGACTTTGCCCTACCCAGCTTAGCACCAATTCATATAGGATAATAAACAGCATTGCCGAACTAAATCACCGCCTTGGCCTGAACCTTGGTTTAGCCGAGCTATTCCACCAATACTCCCTTGGCCAGAATGATGATGGCTGGGTATATTATTTAAGAATAAGATGCCGCCGAGAAAAAAATAATAAGGAACACCCAGACAAAGATATAAATGACGACGATTTTTTCTGGGTTTCTGGTAATTTTGAAGACCAGGAAGCCTAGATCCTGGGCGACTGAATAAACTGGAACAAGGGCATAGCCGGTATGAATACCTTGGCTCAATTTCATGCTTTTCTGTACTTCGTTGTTCTTATTTTTAATCGTACTAACCATTGTCTTTTTTCTTTATGCAGACTTGAACCATCTAAAGTCGCTGTACAGTTACCCCAACCTTGACACACTCCGCGCCGCACTGAGATATCCCAATCGAGCTTGGGCCGAGCTACTCAACTTTGAGCCGACGTATAGATACAACAGCAGGTGAAAGACCAGGGTGACAGATTTCCACTTGGAGCCCTCTCCTGAACCTGATCCAACCCTCCCACAAATCAATCTTATCCCATTGATTGTAGAACAAGAGATGGCCAAAAAGAGAGCAGTAAGAGCTCTTATCACCGAAACAAACCAGGCCAAGGTACCACAAGCCGGCCAGACAAACGAGGTTGTGGTAGCGCTTCCCACCTCTCAGCTGTCAACATCTCAGCCAAGCAAGCATGCTCGAACTTCCACAACCGAGCCACGCCTTGTCGACGAGGATGAAACCATCATTTCCCAGACCACACCACCGAGCCCACAGCCGGAGCACTCTGACCGAGCTACCTCCTCTAAATGGGTGCCAAAGATCACCTACAAGAATCGCGCTATCACTGACTCCGACTTAGTGGTCGCAGAAAAAGACCATTTGTTGGCCTTTAATCTTGCCAAGAGCGTCTGCCTTCCAGCCGATATGGAGCACCACGATCACCTTACCGAGCTGAAGGCCATTCGCTCGGCAATAAAATCAATGGTGCTGGTAAGTTTCTCCTTTTCCTTGTTTCTCTTTTTTCATTTGTTTGCTCGGTTCAGCTAAAAATTGTTCCTCTACTTGCAAGCCCCTGCAGAAGAACCACGTTGCTCACAAGCTCGTGTTGGAGCTTCGAAAAACCACAAGGCAAGCCATGGCAAAGGCCAATGCTAAATCGGTCGAGCTAGATGAGGCCAAGGAGAAAATGCCCGAGCTACAGACTGAGGTGGCCCGCCTGACCGATCTTGTCAACTCAGCCGAAGCTGATAAGCAGAAGGCTACGGCTATGCTGAAAGATAAATATCTACGCTAGCTAGTCAAGCTCGAGAGAAAGAAGAACACCGAGATAATTGAGTTGGAGAAGAAGGTGGAAGACGCGGAATATCGCGATTACAAGGAGGGCGAAGCCACCTATATCCAGCAGTGTGAGGCTGCTAAGGACATATTCTTTAGATGTGGGTGGGAAAGCGGCCATGGCACCGCTTGGTCATGGTCCAAAAAACAGAGGTCTTCCTGAACCCTCCTCTGCACTTTATACCGAGCTACATGGCGGAGTATGCCCACGCCATTCAACAGAAATATCTTCAAGTTGAGGAAGAAGAAGAAGTAACCCCTGCCACCACTATTGATCCCGATCTTCAAGCTGTCCAGTCAGCTCAGGTGGAACCATTGGTGCCCCATTGCGGTTGACAACGTGGTGGAGACCGACCTACCCGTCAATACTGGGCTACCTATTGGTGATGCCCGGGGTTGACTTGGGTGCTGATTTAGATAATCTCTTTGCTTGACCATGTACTTTCTTTTTTATTTCTTGGAGAGAACTTGTAAGCAGGCTAAGGCCCCATCTTTTGTACCTTTGATTTGAACTTTAAGGCTTCTTTTGTTTCAACTGTTTGTTCGGTTTACTCCATGCATGTATTTTTCGACTATAATCTGAATGAAGTATAACATTTTCTGGCCGAGATACCTATATCGGTCTTAACCTTCAAATATATCTGGTCATACCTGCCAATCTCTTCAACCTAGGTTTTTACCTCGGCTGAAGATCACTAAAAGTTGTTATTCCAGCCAACCACTCTTTAGCTTGGATCCTTATCTCGGCTGAAAAGTACTAAGTGTTGGTTTTTCCAGCCAACCACTTTTCAGCCTAGATCCTTATCTCGGCTGAAGAGCAATAAATGTTGGTTTTTCCAGCCAACCACTTCAGCCTAGATCCTTATCTCGGCTAAAGAGCAATAAATGTTGGTTTTTCCAGCCAACCACTTCAGCCTAGATCCTTATCTCAGCTGAAGAACAATAATTGTTAGTTTTTTCAGCCAACCTCTTCAGCTCAGATCCTAATCGTGGCTGAAGAGAACTCAAAGTTGGTTATTCCTGCCAACCTTGAGTGAAGTGTTTGGTTATTCCTGCCAAACATCCTGCAGCCTAGATCCTTATCTTCGGCTTAGGAGAAGTAAGTGTTGGTTTTTCCAGCCAACCTCTTCAGCTCAGATCTTGATCTTGGTTGAAGAGAACTCGAAGTTGGTTATTCCTGCCAACCTTGAGTGACGTGTTTGGTTATTCCTGCCAAACGTCCTGCAGCCTAGATCCTTATCTTCGGCTTAGGAGAAGTAAGTGTTGGTTTTTACAACCAACCTCTTCAGCTCAGATCCTGATCTTGGCTGAAGAGAACTTGAAGTTGGTTATTCCTGCCAACCTTGAGTGAAGTGTTTGGTTATTCTTGCCAAACGTCCTACAGCCTAGATCCTTATCTTCGACTTAGGAGAGTGCAAAGTTGGTTATTCCGGCCAACTCTGCTTTTAATGCCCCTAGCTCACTAAAACAACTTTTACAGTAGAAAACAATCATACTGAAAAGAAACTACTTGTTTTATTAAAAAAGAAAAAATTACAAGTACTTTTAAAGGGAAGCTAAAAATAAAATAGTTTGAGATTGGCAGTGTTCCATGGCCTGGGAATGGCCTTGCTGTCTCCATCCTCCAAGTGGTATGCCCCTTTTCCTACTAATCCAACCACTTTCTAAGGTTCTTCCCAATTAAGCCCTAACTTGCCATCTCTGGGTACCACGGTGTTTCCCATTACTTTGCGTAGCACCCAATCTCCAATCTTGAATTGCCTCGGATGTACTGTCTTGTTATATTTCATGGATAACTCTTGCTGGTATGAGGCGATGTGAACCAGTGCTCTTTCTCTTTTTTCTTCTGCAGGGTCGAGTTCTAAGGCAATGGCTTCTCTATTTAACTCTGGGTCACAATTTTCGCTTCTGATGGTGGGGAGGGCAACTTCTAGTGGGATTACTGCTTCCATGCCATAGGCTAAGGAAAAAGGTGTTTCTCCAGTTGACCGCCGAGGTGTGGTACGGTAAGCCCATAAAACATGAGGGAGCTCCTCAGCCTACTTGCATTTTGCTTTCTCCAGTCTTTTCTTCAATCCATCTAAGACGACTTTGTTTGATGCTTCCGCCTGGCCATTTGCTTGGGGGTATGCTGGTGTAGAGTTGTAGAATTCTATCTTGTACTCCTCACAAAAGCCTCTAAAAATTTTTCCATCGAACTGAGTGCCGTTGTCAGATATTAGAGCCTTAGGTATGCCGAACCGAGAGATGATATTCTGCCAGACGAACTTCTTCACATCTTTCTCTTTTATTGAGGCGAGTGCTTCTGCTTCTACCCATTTTGTGAAGTAGTCTGTTGCTGCAAGAAAGAACTTTCTGTTGCTGGGTGCCGTTGGAAGTGGTCCTACTATGTCCAAGCCCCACATGGCGAAGGGCCATGGGCTAGTTAGTGGTAGAAGTTCTCTAGCGGGCTGATGTATTTGGTGTGCGAATTTTTGACATTTCTCGCACTTCTTGACATACTTCTCTGAATCTGCTTGCATGTGAGGCCACCAATATCCTTGTGAAATTGCTCTGTAGGCTAAAGATCTTCCTCCTTGGTGGCTTCCGCAAACGCCTTCGTGTATCTTGAATAAGAATGCTTCGACTCTGCTAGGATGGACACATTTTAAGTAGGGTCCTGTAAAGGATTTTTTTGTACAGGGCCATTGATGGGGAGAGCCAAAATCGCTGTGACTTAGCTCTTATGTTGTTGGCCTCTTTCTTCTCTTCAGGTAAGGTGTCGTCTTTCAGGAATGCTATAATGGGATCCATCCATGAAGGGCCTAGTTTGGCATAACATACCTCAGCTACTTCAGGTTCTTCAATGCTTGGTTTCGGTGGAAAGTCGATCAGTAATGGATGTGGGATGGATGTGCCTGCCATCGAAGCGTAGCCTGCCAGTTCATCTGCTCTACTGTTTTCTTTTCGACCGATCTGCTCTATTCGCAATACTTCAAATTTCATGATCTCCTTTCTGACTAACTCTTGGTACTTAGCCATCCTCTCATCCTTTGCTTTGTAGTCACCTGAAATCTGGTTTACTACTAGCTGGGAATCGCTGTAAACCATTAGCTCGGTGGCCTGCATAAAAAGTGCTGATTTGAGGCCTGCTAAGAGCGCTTCATACTCTGCCTCATTGTTTGATGCTGGGAAGCCTAGGTTGACTGCTTGTTCTATTACTAGGTCATCTAGTGAGATGAGGACTATGCCAAGTCCTGCACCATGCCTGTTGGATGCTCCGTTCACAAAGAGCTTCCACATCTCTCCAACGAATAGCTTCCAGTAGGTGGAGGGGTCGGATGATGTCTTCAGGTCGTGAGTGCTGCTGATGTTTTCTTCCATGTCCACACCTACTGTTTGCCCCTTACTATCTGACTGTACCAAGTTCTTATTTGTTGATGAGTCTTTGGGGCCTGGTATAGCATGGTCTGCCTCTTCCTGCTTATCTTCAAGCCTGTGTGGCTCGCAATATGGCTAAGTATCTTGTATTAGGGGTTGCGCATTTACTGCGACACTTTCCGTTCTTAGTTCGGTTGTATCAGTCAAGTCAACTGGGCAGATGTGATGACTTCCTGGCGTGAACTCTGCCACAAAGTCTACCAAAACTTGAGCTTTTATTGCGGTTCTGGGTTGAAACTTGATATCATACTGTCCCAATTCCACAGCCCACTTCAAGATTTGCCCAGAAAAGTTTGCCCTCTCAAACAATGCTTTTAAGAGAAAGGCTGTTAGGATGATTATGGTGTGGGCGTGGAAGTAATGCGACAACTTCTTTGATGCCATCATTAAGGCTAAGGCCAATTTTTCTAATGGTAAGTACCTGGTTTCCACGCCCAGCAAGGTCTTGCTGACATAAAAGATGGGCAGGTGTTGGATTCCCTCCGCTTGGACCAACACTGCGCTGACTGCGTGCTGTGAAACTGCCAAGTACAAAAAGAGTTCTTCTCCAGGTATTGGGTTACTAGCAATGGTGGAGAAGACATGTATTCTTTCAGGCTTTCTAGGGCGCGGTCGCATTCTTCATCCCACTCAAACTTAGCCTTTAGAGCTTGGAAGAATGGTCGACATCTGTCTGACGACCGACTTATGAACCGGTTGAGTGCGGTTGCCATACTAGTGAGGTGCTATACTTATTTTACTGAGTTGGGCCTCTCTAGATCCTGGATTGCTCTGATCTGAGAGGGGTCTGCCTCTATACCTCAGTTGGTCACCAGGAAGCCTAGGAATTTGCCTGATCCTACGCCGAACGCACACTTGGATGCATTAAGTCGTAACTTATTCTTCTTTAGGATTTGGAACATTTCACCTAGGTCCTTGAGGTGGTCCTTCTCATCCTTGCTCTTGACCACCATGTCATCTATGTAAGCCTCCATTGTTCTGCTTAACAATGGTTCAAACATCTTGGTGACCATCCGTTGGAATGTTGCCCCTGTGTTCTTTAGGCCAAAGGGCATGACCTTATAACAATACAACCCTCTGGGCGTTGTAAAAGATGTGACCTCCTGGTCAGGCTCATACATAGCGATCTGATGGTAACCTCTATATGCATCAAGAAAGCTAAGTCGATTATGGCCTGCCGTCAGGTCTACCAGTTGGTCTATCCTGGGTAAGGGAAATCTATCTTTTGGGCATGCCTTGTTGACTGTTTTGTAGTCCGCACAAACACGCCATTTTCCATTCTTCTTCGGCACTACTATTGTATTGGATACCCACTTGGGATAGTGCACTTCTCTGATAGCTCCAGCATCTAGAAGGTTTCCCACTTCTTCTACCACTATCTCAGCGTGGTGGAGTGCTGATCTACGAGTGCGTTGTATAATTGGTCTAGCAGTTGGGTGGACGTTTAATTGGTGACATATGAAGTTTGGGTCAATGCCAGGCATGTCATACGGCGTCCATGCAAACACTTCGATGTTAGATGTTAAGAATTCCATGACCTCTATTCTCTCAGTGCTGGACATAGATGAGCCGAGTAAAAAGAACTTTTCTGGGTTCTTTTCATCTATTCTTACCTGTACCAAATCTTCCCCTACCTTCTATTCAGCGGCTTTGCCAACATCCGCAAATAATTCATTGCTCTCAGGTTCTTCCACCATCTGTACATACCCTTTGGCAGCTCGACTGCCATTTACTTTGACGAAGCACTGCTTGGACATAATTTGGTCTCCAAAGACCTCTTCAATTACTCCGGCTTCATTGGGGAACCATAATACTTGATGGTAGGTTGACGCTACTGATCGCATGGCGTGCAACCATGTCCTTTCCAAGATAATGTTGTAAGTGGAAGGGACTTTCAATACCCAAAATTCCACCTGCTTCGTCATGCTTCTTGCTCTGACTGGGAGGATTATCTTACCCACTGGCCACTCTGGCATTGAGTTGAATCTGATCAGGGGAGATGTTCCAGGTGCCAAATCTTTGTCCTCCAATTTCAGTTGTTTGAAGGTTTCGTAAGACATTATCTTACATGAGCTCCCTTGGTCAATCAAAATCTGCTTTACGTCGTAATTCTTGACGCGTAAAGTGACAACTAGTGCGTCATTGTGAGGGCAGTATATCCTCGCCAAGTCTCTGTCTGAGAAAGATATGACATTCGTGGCCTCTGTTCTCCCCTTTTTGATGGCAGGTTGTGCATTTAATACCTCCCTCAAGTGCTCAGCCTTTTTGATCAATCCCCTGAGCACACATACCCGCTCAGGTTCGAATGCTCCATATATTACATTAATTACGCCTTGGGACGGGGCATCGACCGCCATTCCGTTTGGGTTGTTGTGGTTCTAGGGGGCTGGCTGTGTCCCTTCTTCTATGTACTGGTCCAAATGCCCAGCTGCCACTAACTCCTCCAAATGCTGCCTCAACGGCGTGCGATTTTCAGTGCGGTGCCCCTTTTCATCATGAAAGGTGCACCGGGATCTCTCGTCATAGTCTTTTTGTGCCTCTCCCAATTTTGTTGGCCATCTGACGAAAGGTTCATCATGTATTTCACTGAGAATTCGGCAGATCGGTTTTTTGAACACTGTGGTAATGGCAGTGCAGACTCTTAACCACCTTTTGTCTGAGTCCTCTTTGTTGGGCTACCTGCCTCGTCCATTCCTACTTGAGCGTTCTACCGTGTTGACTTTTGATGTAGTCTTTTTATCTGGCATTGCTGTTGTGCCTGATTTTGCTTTAGCGCGGGTGCCATCCTCCTCCATCCGAATATGCCGGTGCACTCTCTCCATCAAGGCCTCCATCATGAGGGGTGGCATCATAGTAATTGAGTCCCTCAGCTTGTTTCCGACTGGTAGACCCCTTTTGTATTGCCGATGGCGAGATTTGTGGGGCAATCTCCTATCTGGTTGAAAGTCTCCCAGTAGCGACTGTTGTAGGACCTCAATGTCTCCTTGTCGCCCATGTCAATGAAGAGTAGCTGATCAATCTCCACTGGTGTTTTGGTGTTCGTTCTGAACCTAGTCACGAACGCCTCTGCCAATTGTGCCCAGGAGGCGATGCTGCCTTCTGGTAGCCTTTCGAACCAGGTTAGACCTAGGTCTCCAAGGCTGGAGCGCAATAGGATGCACATCAAAGCCTCGTTCCGCCGGTAAACTGCCATAACCTGGCGAAAGTGGCGAAAGTGCATGTAGGGGTCTGTCTTTCCCTCATAAGTGGTGAACTTATGCTGATAGAAGCCTGAAGGTAATGGTGCGTTCTCAATTGTCGAAACGAACGGCGAACTCTGTAACCTTGCTAAAACTTTGTCTGCTAGTTCATAAGCAAGGCGCGGCACAAGCATTCCTACCTCGACGCTTCCATGCGTCCGAGGAGCCAACCGTTGAAGGGCTGAAACTCTGCGCAGGTTGCGTGCCCTGGTATCCTCCTTCCAACGGGCCCTTTCTTCAAGCACAGTTCGCAAATCGGACGATCTAGGCAACTCCGTCTGCTTGGATGCCATCTGGTGCATGCGCGAGGGTCGATAGGTGCTTCCCTCAGTATATGTCCTCTCAGTTCTCGTTCTCTCAGACCTGGAGTAACGAGTCCTGAATGTCCTTGTTTGAGTGTCGCTTGCTCTCAGGCTCCTACTCTCTGCTTGCAATGGTGTGGTATGCCTACCACGATCTTCCGAGTGGCGAGGGGGCATATTGCCTTTGCGCCCCTCTCCTGTCGCCACCCCTTTTCCTTTTATCTGGCACTTCATCAACTCCATGTCTACTGCCATCCTCCTTATTAGTTCGTTCTGCTCCTTTACGCGATCCTCCAGAACTTGAGAGTCGATCTTCCGCCTCTGTCTTTTAGGACTTTGAGAGCGATGGGGGTTGTTAGCCCGCCTTCCCCTGGCATCCCTCCGGGGGTTCTATCGCTGGGGCTCTAAATCTGCCATGGGAGGGATAGAAGGCAAACCTTCGCGCCTCCCACCCCCTTCTGGGGTTTGTCCGTCGATAGCGGACTGTGGCAAATCTTCATTATGCGCCATTACTTCCAATTTGAGAGGAAAAACTTGATCAAGAGGTTTTGTTCTTTCTGGTTTTCCTACAGACGGTGCTAATTGTACGAGCACGAAATAATTCTTCTCATATGATCCTGTTGATCAAGCTTGCACTCCTCCAAACGTCGTAGCTTTACTCCCTGAAAACACAAACGTGAGCTAGCCGGCAAGTGTGTGCCAGATACCTCTTCGATGCCTAAGTCAGTAAGAATAGACAAATAGACAAAAGCTCTTTGTATTCAAGAATCAAAGTTGTGTTACCTCTACATAGGTTATGTTGTGAGCTTTTATAGGTTTCGCATAGCACAATCCTAGTAGGACTCATATTTCTCCATGTAGAGTCCTCCTAGGAATAACACTCCTGAAAGATAATGATTATCCTTCAACACCCCCTTCACTGCTTAAACCAAGTGAGATGGTTCTATCTCGGTAGGATGACAAAACGACCGAGCTAGTACTACCGTGCTCAAGTGGCAGACTAGACCGAGCTCTGCTTAGCTCGGATCTTCCCTTCACTGCTTGCACCTCGGTTTTGTAGACTCCAACCGAGCTATTTACATAAGACTGACCGAACCGTGCCCAACGACAACCTTAGCTCGGCACTACTATGCGCGATGCTTAGCTCGGTCTAACTTTATCTGGGTCCAACTTGTTAGTTCTAAGGCCGGGCTACGCCAACCCTTTACCCCAGCTCATTTGTGCGGCCTAACTTCTAAAGAAGGCAATTAGCTCGACCCAATTTACATATAAATTACTCTCTCAATTGAGTATTCAACTCATGATTTAAGAAGTATACATCAAAGGATTGTTTGTTTATTCTATACAAAAGAGAGAGTTGTTCTTTGGTAGATTCTGGAGAATTCGAGCCTGAAGCTTTGGTGGATTCCGGAGTGGTTCATCGTCGTGATTCGACATTGGCGTTGTGGATTCAACGTTGGGCAAGACAATTCTGAGGTGAAGACGGGGCTGGAAGAGGTACATAAGGATTGGTTCAATTCGGGCGTGGATTCGCTAGGTAATTGAGAGTATACTTGTATAATTTCTTTATGTCTTTTTAGTGGATTGTTTTGTGGCTTTTGCCCGTGATTTTTTTTATCACAATTGGATGTGCTCCAATTGTGATTTTTCCACGTTAAAATCATTGTGTCGATTTGTCTTGATTGTTTGATTGAGATTGTTACTTATTGCTTAAAATTGATACATAATCACAAATCAATATCTAGGGGATTTTTGGATTTTTCAGATGCAATTTAGATATGTTTAAATATTTTTCCATCTACAAATTCTTAGACTTAAAAACAAAAATATATAGACTAATAGTTCTATACCATATATATCCTATGGTAGACATTTTTTTTTTATTTTTTTAAATAGAAAGCTTAGATACGGTTAAAATATACAATTTAAAATACATATTTTTTAAATACGATATATGTATCTTTTGATATGGCATAAAAATTTGCACGATATATGTCATGCAAAATTTTCTTTTAATTAATAAATGTGCTATAAATATTTTGACACTTAATTTTTTTTTTTAAAGTTTTTTAGACATCACTATACTATAGATTAGGCAAAAGGGATTTCTCATTAGTTCCAAAACATTAATCTAAATTTCTTAATATTTTAAAAATTTGTAAACATTAAGAAATGCATATGGCACAGAAATATTAATCCATCTAATCATATCTATGATTTTGGAATTTAAAAATCTTAATATAGAAAGTAAAAAAAAAAAAAAAAAAAAGCCATATCCAACTCATATTTAATTTGAAATTTAAAAATTTTTGGAAGGAAATTTTAAATATAACTTTAATCTTATATAATTTCAAATTTTAAAATTATTTATTCCTAAATTTTATATTTTTATTTTTGAAAACTAAGCAATTCATTAAAATTTTTAAAAAAAAAATCAAATAAACGCAATGAACATGAGGCATGGTGTCTCTAACTATTTCATGATTTTAAAAATCCTCTTACCCCTCACCGCAAATATTTTTTAATGATATTCGAGATTTTGAAAGATAAACATTTGGAGAGAATCAAGATAGTTAAAAAGGATTTCAATACAAATTTTTGTGAAACGGTAATATATGGAGGATCAATCTATTAATCAAAATAAATTGAACAACGATTTAAACGCAAAGGTATGCATATAGGTCATGATACATTATATATAATCAACATCAGACATGTATATACATACAAAATGTACACATTTATACATATGCAAATATATTTAACATCACATACATATATTATTATTTATAAACATATTACATGTAGATACTCAAGGCAAAAGGTTGAAAGAGAGAATACGAAAGGAACAGTTATTTAAACATTCATTTAAATGTAAATATTTGTACATAACAAAAGAGACAAATATATGAATAAGTATAAAACTACCTTCTTCTAACTACATGTTGCATTAGATTGCTCAATTGTGTAGGATTATGCCTTATTCTAAAATGCTTTTCATGTTGAATTGTTATTATATGTTATTTACGGTTTTCAAAATTCTATGTCTTTTAATTTTACTTTATGTTTTTTTATTGACATTGGTTTTCAAAATTCTATGTCTTTTAATTTTACTTTATGTTTTTTTATTGGCATTATTTGGAAAGATTGATAGAGAGAGGGGCAAATATATGAGATATGTTAATGATTTTCATATTAATAGGATATTTGAATTTTGAAATTCAAATTTAATGGACAATTAGAGTTTTTTTTTTTTTTTAGAGTTTGACAATCTAGAGTTTCCACAAGACTTGTTATAAGAAACCCTATTTTCCTTAATGTACATATAGATAGATGTTGTAAAAGCCAAGAGCCGAATAGATCATACCATTCCTATTACTATCTTATTGCAGCCTCCAAAATGGATCCCATGTTGTATAGAGAAGCCATGGGAGGTGAAGAGAAACCCGAATTAGTCCCCCGAATTGTGAAGAGAAACCCGAATTGTGTAGGATTATGCCTTATTCTAAAATGCTTTTCATGTTGAATTGTTATTATATGTTATTTAGGGTTTTCAAAATTCTATGTCTTTTAATTTTACTTTATGTTTTTTTATTGGCATTGGTTTTCAAAATTCTATGTCTTTTAATTTTACTTTATGTTTTTTTATTGGCATTATTTGGAAAGATTGATAGAGAGAGGGGCAAATATATGAGATATGTTAATGATTTTCATATTAATAGGATATTTGAATTTTGAAATTCAAATTTAATGGACAATTAGAGTTTTTTTTTTTTTTAGAGTTTGACAATCTAGAGTTTCCACAAGACTTGTTGTAAGAAACCCTATTTTCCTTAATATACATATAGATAGATGTTGTAAAAGCCAAGAGCCGAATAGATCATACCATTCCTATTACTATCTTATTGCAGCCTCCAAAATGGATCCCATGTTGTATAGAGAAGCCATGGGAGGTGAAGAGAAACCCGAATTAGTCCCCCGGATTAGTTGGTCTAGCCGATTGTTCGCTTGGATTAATTGCTCCAGTGAGTCGAATACTAAGTTATCAAAACAAAAAATAGGAGGCAAAGAGAATGAAGACAACAAAGAAGACGTCCACCACCTCATGCCATACATTAATGACCAACAACAACTTGAACTGCAATTCACATCAAATAAAAACATAGTCATCCATGTTGCAGCCCAATTCGGTAACAAAAAATATGTGAAAATAATCTTAGAAAAGAGTCTGTCATCATCGTTGTTACACTGCTTGAATATTGATGGTGAGACTCCTCTTCATATTGCAGCGAGGGAAGGACACTCGGACATAGTGAAAGCACTCATAGAATAAGCAAAAAGACTAGACATGAAGAAGTTGAAAGCAGGGGTGGAGCAGCCATGGAGATGTTGAGGGCCACAAATAAGAACAATAACACTGCCTTGCACATGGCCATGCGAAATCCTCGTAACATAGGTGTGACAGAATGGTTAACTAAAGAAGATCCTAAGTTTACATATGCACCCAATAATGCCAAGGAAACTCCACTATACCTGGCCGCTGAGAGACAACACAGTGACATGGTGTCTATGATTTTGAAAAATTGTACGTCGCCAACTTATGGTGGCCCAAAGGATCAAACAGCATTGCATGCAGCAGTAGCAGTTCGCGTGAAATAGCAGGTTTGTTGCTACTTCAATTTCTTCAACCAATTTAATTACATGTACAATTATAGAGAAAAAAAAGGGGCAAAGCATTAGATTAAAGAAATAGATATTCTTCTAGACATACTTATATCCTTACTCTGTTCATTTATTAGTTGCAGTAATCATTCACATTTCATCATAAATATAGCATCAGAAACATCTTCCAAAAAAATTGAAGTTACATGTATTGCAGACAAGAGATTACAATTAGAAAACAGGATGTACTTTTAATCAAACCTAAAACAAAGATTCAAATTCAAGTGTATGGCTAGCTTAGTAGGTCTTTTGAAGTGAGAGGACAAATGTGCAACTAAGGGCTGATATATAGGGACTTGCAAAGGAATTTGTTACCAAAATTAATTCCAAAAATAGAAGAAAAAAAATGAAAGTTGAAGTATTTTTTATTGCTGAGATATGTATTAAATTGTCCTTATTAATACTTTTTCTTTGATTCTTCTATTTTAGAAAGCACAAAACTTTTATTAGAATGGAAGCCAGATCTAATCAAGGAAACAGATGAGTATGAGTGGACACCACTTCACTATGCTACATGTTTTGGTAATCAATATGGAGTTAAATTAATGCTAGAAAAAGATAAATCAGTGGCATACATTACAACAGACAAGGAGGCTTATGAAAAGACAGCTCTTCATATAGCTGCTGTTCATGGAAATGTTAGTGTAATGGAAGAGCTTCTATTAGAGTGTCCAAATTGTTGGGAGATGGTCAACAATAAAGGACAAAATGTTCTTCACATTGCTGTGGATACAGAGCAAAAAAAGGTGATGGAATATATTTTAAAAAAGTCATGGATTATCCATCTTATAAATCAGAAAGACATTGAAGGAAACACGTCACTCCATCTGCTTGCTAGTGTTTTCGGGGTCGACATGTGGGAGATCTAGTGTAAGCTCGGGTTCCATTCTAGTGGAGATCGGATGGCTGCAAACAATAAAAACATGACCCCAGTAAACATAATGTTGTCTCATACGAAGGTAAGGATACTAACTTTGACCGTGACATGTTTTCTTATGCATGCATCGTACATACCGTAGTGTTGAGAAACATAACTTTCATCTTGCCTTGGCTATGCCATGTTATCCTTCGCGCACATCACACACCATAATGTATTATTAATTTTGGAGAAAAAAAAAATTTGTGCGAGTTGCAAGTCAAATTTGTGTGGACTGCAAATGTGTAAGTTCAATTTGTATGGGGTGCAAGTCTAGTCTATGTGGGGTGCAAGTCTAGTCTGTGTGTTGTGCAAATCAATTTTGTGTGGAGGTGCAAGTCTAGTCTGTGTAAGAGAATTTACAAAATGTCAACACACTAGATTTGCTCCCCGCATAGATTGAATTTGCACCCCACACGTTTCGGACTTGCATCTCACACAAATATTTTTAAAATTGAAACATTCTATGTGAATTCTTTTTTCTTTTTCTTTTTTTTCTTTTTTGTGACTAATTTTTGCTTCTTTTTTTTTATAACTATTTATAAAGTTGAAATATACTGTATGATTAATTTTTTTAACTAATTTTTGTAACTATTTTTAAAATTGAAATATAAAATATTTGGTCGAATTTTTAAATTTTGTCTTCTTTTTTTTCTAAAAAAAAATTAAAAATAGTTTGGTAAAAAAAATTATTTATATTTTCATATGAATCTATCTTTTTTGAACAAAAACACATTTTGTTAATATTTGTATGTTTGAATATTTTTACTTTTATTTTTAATTGTATAATTTGAGGTTATATTTTTTCTATTACTTTCATCGAACTAGTTTACATATAATTTTAAGATATGTATTTTAAAAACATAACAAAACAGAGTGATAAAAAAATTTTATATTACATTTTAAATAATTTAAGAAATTACTTTCACAATTTTTTTCCAAGAACTAGAAATTAGTTTGATGAAAAAAAACAAAAAAAAAAGGGTAATTTTTAAACTAGAAAATTAATTTCAATAATTTAAGTTTAAAAATATATTTTAAAATATTTTAGAGCAAAATTAATTTTTTAATTTATAAAATATATTTTTTGTGTTTATTTTTATCAAACTTATTTGTATTTGAGAAAAAATTAAAATTAATATAGAATAAAAAATAAAATTTTATTCAAATAATTTAAAGAAAAAACTTAAACTAATATTGAATGCACAACTAAATAGTGATTATTAATATTTACGTCTTAAAGAATAAAAAATAAAATTTTTATTCAAATAATTTAAAATAGTTTATATTCATTTTTTTAAAATTTCGTACACTTTTTAATGACGCATCTCATTTTTATTTTTTAAATATTTCAAAATAATATAAATTATTAAATATTAACTTTATTTTAAAAATATTGTCAATAACTATTTAATAAAATTAATTTTGTAAAAATCAAGTTTACAGTTTAGAAGTTGGATAATACTTTGTAGCTCGAAATTCCGTTGCCCCGAATGGCTCGACTGCTCAAAACGACGTCGTTTTCGACATTTTTTTTTTTTTTTTTTTGCTTTGCTTTTCTCTTATATCTCTGAGAAAGAGAAAGAGAAAGAGAAAGAGGGAACACAGAACACACACAGAGAGAGAGAGAGAGAGGGGCTCGGCCGTCGATCACTGCCGCCAATCGTCGCCGCCATCGTCCCCGTCGATCGATGCTGCCATCGTCGCTGCTACCTCCGATCTCCCTACAACCAGTCCGGTCGAACCATCCCCTCTCTTTCTTCTCTCCCTTCTTTGTTTCAGAGAGAAAAGGAAAAGAAAAAAAATTCAAAAATGATCTGTATACACACAGATCTGTGTGCACAGATCTGTGTATATACATAGATTTGTTGGTGATGATGTATACACACAGATCTGTTGAAAAAAATTTAGATTCTACATTTTTTTTTTAAGGATTGTTGATTCTACATTTTTTCATTTGGTTGTTCATGATGTATTTTTTCAGATTGATGATGTATTGTTGATTCTACATTTGGTTGTTGTTGATGATGATGTATTAGGATTGTTGATGTATTTGGTTCTCAGTTTTCCCTCCCTCCCTCTTCTTTCTCTTTCTTCTCTCTCTTTCTTCTCTTCCCTCTCTGTTTCAGAAAGAAAAGGAAAAAAAAAATCAAAAACGACATCATTTTTGAATTCGAGCCATCTCGGGCCAGCTCTGTTTCGAGGTACGTAGCAGCGGCGTTAAAAGTTATACAAAATTTATCAAAATAAATAATAGAAGTAATGAAAAACAAATACGGAGAGAGAGAGAGAGAGAGAGAGAGAGAGAGAGAGAGAGAGAGAGTTTTTTTAGAGAGTGGGTGATTTGACATGTGAGAGATGATCAGCCTAAAAGACTGCGAGGGAAAAAGACAAAAAATGTAATTCAGTCTGTTGATCAAAATGTCGATACTTTTGTAATAATTTTTCTACACTTCACCTGGAGTGAAATTTCTGAAAAGTACCTCACTATTTGTAATGTTTTTTCCCTGCCATCAATGGCAGGTAACATCATAAGATTAATTAGCACTTTCACCATGAAAAATTATTGGTTGGTTTAGAAACGTCACGTGGTCATATTCTTCACTAATCATAATTTATTACATTTATTTATATTTCTTAGTCACTTAACATAAATTTGTGGACTTCGCCCTCTGCACTAATCACAATACTATTATGACAACACTTGACGGTGCCCCAAGACCCACCAATATATAACTTCTCCTTTGACTTGTGTTAGAATATTTTTGACAAATAATTCATAGATAATATCTAATTGTCTTTGACAAATAATTTTAAATACAGTGAAAATTTTAAATAACCTCCGAAATATTGATTAGTGATTATATTTCAATTTAAACAATAAATAACAATCACAATCAAATAATTAAGACAAATCGGTACAACGATTTAACATGGAAAAAACCATAATTAGAGCGCCTCCAATTGTGATAAAAAGCCACGGATTAAGCCACAAAACAATCTACTAAGAAGATAAAAGAAAATTACACATGAGTACTCTCAATTACCTAGCGAATTCACGCTCAAATTGAACCAAACCCGATGTGTCTCTTCCATCACTATCTTCACCTCAGAATTGTCTTATCCAATGTTGAATCCACAACGCTGATATCGAATCCACGACGATGAGCCACTCTAGAATCCACCAAAGCTTCAGGCCCAAATTCACCAGAATCCACCATGTGGGAGCCGAATAATTGATAGAGGCGGCAGGCGCACAATACAGGGCTGGTTAATAACCGGCCGAGTCCGAATACAATATTTGGGCCGAATAAGTATGTAGCATTGGAGCCGGATAATGTAAAGGATAGTGATCAAGAAGTAGGCCCTAGCCCCGAGGATCGAGGAAAGCAGGTATAAATGCAGGAACAACATATTTGGAAGGTATGTAAGAATCACTCCACTTAACTTAGAGAAGAAGCTATCTTGAGTGTCTCAACTAACTTGTCCGTCGGAGTGCTAATTCCGGCACCCCCGACCGGAGTGTTTCCATCTTTTCAGGTGACTAGCTGAGGATAAGCAACGTCTCCCAGGATCAGAAGAGTATTTCCAAACCACTTTACCACAATTGACACCGTCTGTGGAAATACTCAAATACATCCATGGCAGGCGTGACTGAAGATCCTCCGGTAACCATTGACGAGACCACGCAAGGAGATGACCTCACTCCAGCAAATATGCTCGGGAAAGAAACCATCGTTGCAAGACGCGCCTTGAACTTCGATTCATCAACGACCTCAGCGCAAGAGGACAATGCAGGCGATCATGGAACAAGCAAAGCAGAATGAACAAAGACTGGAGAACATGGTCACTGAAAATGAACGTCTCCGTCAAGATTTGCCCTCAAGGTCGCAAAATCGAGAGAAGCCATGCGCCAAGATCCCGAACGACCTCCGAGGGCCGGTGGACAACGACCTCAAGCCCGGCCCAAGGATACCAATAGCGACTCCAATTCATTGTCCACGGAGCTCACCAAGAAATGACGATCCGAAACTTTCCAGCTCCTCCGAAAAGAGTCTGCATACAAGGAACAAGCGCATGAGGAGCAGTTCAAATGAGGACGACCAGCACGATCCTTTTGTCCGACGGATTGCAAGGGCGGCCTTGCCCAAGAAGTTCAAAGCTCCATCATTCACTCTTTACAATGGAAAATCAGATCCACCGATCATATCCGTCATTACAAGCAGGCCATGACATTGCATGCAGACAACGAAGCCCTCATGTGCCGTATATTCCCCAGCAGCCTGGGGCCATTAGCTGTCAAGTGGTATTATAAGCTGGAGCCAGCCTCCATCAAAAGCTTTCATCAATTGCAAAAATCCTTCAGGACCAGGTTCATCACCAACGTGGTACAGCCGAAACAGGCTGACTCTCTCTGGGCTATGCAGATTCAGTCAGGAGAAACGCTCAGAGCGTACTCAGCGCGATATTGGGAGTGTTTCAACCTCGTCGACGACGCTTGTAACAACTCCATGGCCATCACCGCCTTCAAAATGGGACTACATCCTGATAGTCCTCTTCGCAGTTCTCTGACCAGAAGACCCCCCAAAATGGTCTAGGCGTTGATGAAGAAAGTTGAGGAGTATTGCAAAGTGGAAGACGATGCCTTGAGAATAAAGGCCAGCCAAATGTCCAACAAACCAGCCCCCCCTGAAATTGCCAAACCAATAAGTTTCGTGCCACCTCCTAGCCCAGAGCCTCGGTAGCGCACTAAACAAGACAAAAGGCGAGATACTCGCCGATCAAGCGATCAATGTCCCCACCGGACGAATGAGCAACTGCAAGTCGACAGCAGACACTCGAGACATGCCGACAAAAAGTACACAGAGTTGTCAGAACCAATCGCTACAATAATGACCAAAATCCAACACCTTCCATTCTTCAAATGGCCGTCAAAGATAGTGGGACTGCCCGACACGCGAAGAAGGGATCGGCGATGCGAATACCACAAAGATCACAGCCACGAAACAGAGAGTTGTTACGCATTAAAAGATCACCTGGAAGAACTGGTGCAAGACGGCCGGCTGCAACAGTATGTGAGATAGGGCAAGCCAACCAAGGCGCTAGCCTTGCGGCAGGACTCCCCTCCACTTGGCGTGATCCATGTAATCTATAGCCTGCCTGCACCCCCAACCGTGCACACAATTCAATCGTGCCCAATCCCTCAGGGGCAGCGTATTCCGACCGAATGGCCCCAAGAAGCTCTGACAATTGCTTTCCATGACGCCAACCTTATTGGCACAATAACTCCCCACATTGACCTGTTGGTCATTCGATTACGCATAAACCGGTTCACCATTGAGCGAATTCTTATAGACCCAGGGAGTACTTCAGAGGTTATGTATTACCAAACTTTTATCAAACTCGGCCTCAACGAGTCAGATCTGTGTCCGGCGCCTCGTCTATTGTTTGGCTTTAATATGAATCCCGAATACTGGTTAGGGAAGATCATACTACCTGTCCGAGCGGGCTCCAGAACGGTCGAAGTAGAATTCCTGATCGTAAAGCTCCCTTCGCCGTATAATGTCATCATGGGGCGAACCTGGATACATATTATGAAGGCCGTTCCAAGCACTTATCATCAGTTCTTGTGCTTCCCGACAGCCCGTGGCAATGAAGAGATCCGTGGCTCCCCCCAATCGGCACAAGCAGCGATTTTCTGAAAACCATATCACTGACCCGACCTGCGGGCTTTGATACTTGTATATATTTCACTTCTGCAATGCAAACCATCTTTCTTTGTCGATTCAGCTTCATCTCACAAATCCCATTATGCCGCTCGTCATAATGACGATTCGGAGCCCCCTTTGGCGCATGTCACCTTAGGGCCAATTAAGTCTCCGAATTCGGAGCGCCCTTCGTAGATATCACGACTGGCCACATTAAGTCTCCGAATTCGGAGCGCCTTTGTGGATATCACGATTGGCCACATTAAGTCTCCGGATTCGGAGCCCCCTTTGGTGCATGACACCTTAGGGCCGATTAAGTCTCCGGATTCGGAGCCCCCTTTGGTGCATGTCACCTTAGGGCCGATTAAGTCTTCCGGATTCGGAGCGCCCTTCGTGGATATCACGATTGGCCGCATTAAGTCTCTGGATTCGGAGCGCCTTCGTGGATATCACGATTGGCCACACTAAGTCTCCGGATTCGGAGCCCCCTTTGGTGCATGACACCTTAGGGCCGATTAAGTCTCCAGATTCGGAGCCCCTTTTGGTGCATGTCACCTTAGGGCCGATTAAGTCTCCGGATTCGGAGCGCCCTTCGTGGATATTACGATTGGCCACATTAAGTCTCCGGATTCGGAGCGCCTTCGTGGATATCATGATTGGCCACATTAAGTCTCCGGATTCGGATCCCCCTTTGGTGCATGACACCTTAGGGACGATTAAGTCTCTGGATTCGGTGCCCCCTTTGGTGTATGTCACCTTAGGGCTGATTAAGTCTCCGAATTCGGAGCGCCCTTCGTGGATATCACGATTGGCCACATTAAGTCTCCGGATTCGGAGCGCCTTCGTGGATATCACGATTGGCCACATTAAGTCTCCGGATTCGGAGCCCCCTTTGGTGCATGACACCTTAGGGCCGATTAAGTCTCCGGATTCGGAGCCCCCTTTGGTGCATGACACCTTAGGGCCGATTAAGTCTCCGGATTCGGAACCCCCCTTCGTGGATATCACGATTGGCCACATTAAGTCTCCGGATTCGAAGCCCCCTTTGGTGCATGTCGCCTTAGGGCCGATTAAGTCTCCGGATTCGGAGCCCCCTTTGGTGCATGGCACCTTAGGGCCGATTAAGTCTCCGGATTCGGAGCCCCCTTCGTGGATATCACGATTGGCCACATTAAGTCTCCAGATTTGATGCCCCCTTTGGTGCATGTCACCTTAGAGCCGATTAAGTCTCCGGATTCGGAGCGCCCTTCGTGGATATCACGATTGGCCACATTAAGTCTCCGGATTCGGAGCCCCCCTTTGGTACATGACACCTTAGGGCCGATTAATCCTCCTGATTCGGAGTCCCCTTTGGCACGAACAAAAGAAAATTTGTCAATCATTGACAATGTCAAGGCAAGACGCAAATAAACAAATTCAGCATAAGACACAGATGTTTGAAATACAACTTTTTATTCGAGCAAACAATTGTTACATAAACGCAACTCGCATTTGAGCATTACAATTTTTATTTAATCAGACACTTGTTACATAAACGTAACTCGTATTTGAGCACTACAATACTCATTTCCAATCTGAAAAGCTAAAAAGGAGAGACGACGCATTGGTAAAGCGGCAGTGCCGAATCAGCTCCCGTCACCCAGAAGTCCTCCGCAGTTTGCAATGCCACGAGCCAACTGTGCCCAAGTCCTTCCTTGATACCATTGACAATGTCAAGGCAAAAATCTAGGACAAGGAGGGATAAATCCAATGGTCGTTGCTTTTCCTTGCGGGGTGATCTACTTCGACAACTTGAAGGTTCATGCCAACTTTCGGACACCCTACTTCCCATACGGGTGGCCCCTCCGCCACGATCCATGGCGACACTAAGGTCGGCTGAACTCCAGCCTCTAACTAACATCCCCACGTAACCAACCTCACATAAGCGATTATTTATCTGCGCAAGGCGCCCACTCCTTTTATTTTCAATACTGGCAGCAATCTCGAGGCCCCAATCCCGAGGCGATTTCACTAACGCTAAATTTCATAAGAAAAACGTCGGTTGACATTCCCCACGGCGTAAGTGATCCAAACGACTTTTTGAAGCACGTGCATTGGCCAAAAATCTAGGCCCCGAGCCGAGGTGAACTTCGCAGAGCCACTCTACCTACCGGCTTTTAGCTAGAGGTTACAATAGCCTGTGAGGAATGAACGGCTGTCACGTATGGATTGACCCTGCCGGTCAACGCTTATATATTCATTCAAACACAATAAAACGAAACACATACATGCCGAATAAGAACTGCAATAAAATATTTGTGACAGAACTTTTTTCATATTTATTCAACAAAACAAGCGATAAATTACATAGTTTTGAACATGATCCGCATTTCAGCCTTACAATAAATATAACTATGTGGCGTCACCCTCATCATCACTCTTCTCGACTTGAAAGGCAGAAAACGAAAAATGTTTGCTGTGATAGAGTGGTGATGCCGACTCAATGCCCGCTGCTCGAAGAGTTTCTGCGGCTTGAGATGCCTTGATCCAACCGTGCCTAAATCCACGATTCTCACATCGGCAAACTTCTTCGGCCAGTTTTTCCTTAGTCTTCTCGATTCCGACTCTTCGGCCTTGGTGGAAACTTTCTCATAGGCCCTTCCCTTCGTTATCTCCATCGCGAACATACTCACCGTATCACGATCGGCAAGCGCAGCACTGATGAGCCGGCTGGTAACCCTCTCTTCCACGATTGGGTTTCCTTGCCCAGAGGGTTGTGCCTGGGCCGCCTTGCTCTTCCTCAACTCGGGCTCAGCCGCCTCCGCGCGGGCCTCCAAACTTCGAATACGTTCATCCTTCTTCTCCATTTCCCGGCGGGCGGCGCGCAACCGCATGCCGATTTCATAGGCAGTGTACAGCCCCTTCACCGCCTCATGAACGCCTTCGCGAAAAACTTCGTAGTCCTGGTGACCTACCATCGATTGCTGAACCTCAGGCGGGAAAATTTGTCGAGCAAACTCAACCGTTACATTTGGGTCTCGAACGATCGAGTCCGCCTCCGTCATGGGTCTATTCCCCACAAATACCGCGAAGCTTAATGGGCGTGGATTTGCCTCAGGTGCCCTCTCGACTCGAGGTTGTGAAGTTCTGCCCTGCGACAGCTTGTCCCGCCTGCGCGACCTGCTTCGACGTCGGGGAGACTGACGCCTCTCTCGATCCCTAGAACTCTTACTCCCTGCGCGCGGAGGGTCTCTACTTCGATTCATGTCTCCACCCAGCTCAGCCAGCGTCTTTGCTTCCCCTCTGCTGTTAAAGAAGAGTCTGTTCGACATTCACTCGATACCCTCAAACGTTGGAGTCAGTTGTCTGCTACGCTCATGAAAGTTTTACCTTTAATCATTTATCCTGTAAAGAGGCAGCACCCTCGAGGCCATCTCATTAATTGTAAAACCCATACGCCCGGCGCTGACCAGATCGACCCATTTGGGGCCAAGTCAGACCTTAGATTCATAAATCTATTCGGCTTATGTACCCCAGCCGGCCCATGAATCGATCCTTCACAACTCTTAAGGTCATTTCATACGGCGTCCGAAACGAATCACAGCACCGCCTGGGGCAAGGGCAGATTCATAAATCTATTCGGCTTATGTACCCCAGCCGGCCTACGAATCGACCCTTCACAACTCTTAAGGTCGTTTCATACGGCGCCTGAACGATCACGCACCGCCTGGGGCAAGGGCAGACTCCTAAATCTATCCGGCTTACGTACGCTAGCAGGCCCCATGAATCGACCCTTCACAACTCTTAAGGTCGTTTCATATGGCGCCCGAACGATCACGCACCGCCTAGGGCAAGGGCAGATTCATAAATCTATTCGGCTTATGTACCCCGGCCGGCCCATGAATCGACCCTTCACAACTCTTAAGGTCGTTTCATACGGCGCCCGAACAATTACGCACCGCCTGGGGCAAGGGCAGATTCCTAAATCTATCCGGCTTATGTACGCCAGCAGGCCCATGAATCGACCCTTCACAACTCTTAAGGTTGTTTCATACGGCGCCCGAATGATCACGCACCGCCTGGGGTAAGGGCAGATTCCTAAATCTATCCGGCTTATATACGCCAGCAGGCCCATAAATCGACCCTTCACAACTCTTAAGGTCGTTTCATACGGCGCCCGAACGATCACGCACCGCCTGGGGCAAAGGCAAATTTATAAATCTATTCGGCTTATGTACCCCAGCCGGCCCATGAATCGATCCTTCACAACTCTTAAGGTCGTTTCATACGGTGCCCGAACGATCACGCACCGCCTGGGGCAAGGGCAGATTCCTAAATTTATCCGGCTTATGTACGCCAGCAGGCCCATGAATCGACCCTTCACAACTCTTAAGGTCGTTTCATATGGCACCCGAACGATCGCTTGGGGCAAGGGCAGACTCATCAATCGATTCGGCCCAGTACCCACAATACGCGGCACATGAATGATAATTCAATATCGTCATAGGATATTCAATTTCTGAAAGCTAAAACAGCAACGATTCTATCCAAATTCATGAAAGGAAAAGTATTCTTCATTAACATAACTTCACAAACCATGAACAAGTAGTGGAGAAATACCAAGGCAGTTTTCATTAATAAATTAAGCGCAAATAGTAACACCAATTTATACATGAAAACTAGCCTGAGCTAACAAAAACTTACATCAAAATCGAAAGTCTACCAAACAAAAAACTTGAATTAAAATCAAATGAGGTGACTGCCAGATCAATCCTCGGGATCAGACTCGAGTGGCTCAACGTCCACTTGCTCATAGGGAATTGGCAAGGCCAATGTAACTCCAGCGGCAGCAAGGGCTTTGAGCCATCCATGTTTGAACCCCTGATTCTCGAATTTAGGGACTTCATCTACATATTTGGTGAAGGCGGCGCTTTTTCCTGCCTCAAATGCCGCAGAAGCTTCAGAATCGGCTTTCTCCTTGGTGGCCTTGAGCTCCGCTAACTGAACCTCCACCTCGGCAAGTGCCTCCTTGGCTAACTTGAGCAATTCTTCGCTCGCATTTGCCATACTCTCAGCGTCAGAGCGGAGCTGTTCGGCTGATTGAGCCCTCTCTTTCTCTGCTTCAGCTCGCGCACCCTCCATCGCGACTCTCATACTTTCAAATTCAGCCCTACTCTTTTGACCGTCCGCCTCCGCTTGCAAACGATCAACTCTTCCGAGGGCATCATGGAGGCAGCGGCCTAGGTCTGCGATCCTGCCAATAGTCTGCAAGACAAGTTGGGATTGTCAGATATCTTTAACAAAAACAAAGTCAAGAGAACTTGAGATGGTCACTAACCAGGAACGCTGATTGCGCAGATAGGGCTACGGCCATAACATTCGGTACGGCGCGAAAGGCTACGACGTCAGCCGGCAAGGAAATCGACGCCGCAAGGCTCAACACCACGACTAGATCCTCAATGGCTGAGGCATCGGAAGAGATCGGTGTATCTTTGATCTTAGGTCGAACAATAAAAGGCGTAGCCACACCCGACTCTTCTAAACGAGGCCGTTTGGAAGCAAGGCTAATTTCTGACCCAGCCTCTCCCTCGGCGTTACGCTTTTCACCCCGCTCCTCCGAAATCAGCCATTCATCAGTGAACTGTTCCTCAAGCTCTTCCCTCGTTTTGGTCTCAGCGACCTCAATCATCTCTTCGATAACGGGTACGAAATTTTTAATTAAAGTGGGCTCAGAATGGGCGGCCTTGGCCTTCTTTCGAGCAGTCATTCGCTCGGCATTTTTCCTTCGGGCCATCTGCGTATGGCTTTTCCCAGCCATAACTTCAAAAATATCGCCGGGTAGGTCCCCAAATTTGCAAAAATATCTTCGGATGAAAACCCTACCTGACTCGAAGTGGACGGTGAAGGCCGGTTAAGTCCCGCAGCCTCAAACGCAGAGCGTATCGCTTCGTCGACCTCTTCGGCCCCCTCAGCAACCTCTCTGGTTGGTTCGGCAACTACCTCTACCACCGGATCAGCCTCTGCCCTCGGATCCGAATCTTCAAGGCCAATTTGCCTAAGGTTCTTGAAGCTGGGAAAGATAAGAGCCGAAAGGTGTTGATCACCAGATGGAATTGGAATGCCTTCCGCAGTCGAGAATGTAGTGTAAGTCGGTTCGTATCGGAGGAGTATATGAGCCGCTCTCCCTTGCTTTTGTACGTTTGGACGGCCGAAGTATCTGAGCGCGAACTTAATCTCCTCAAGAACTGCCCCGTCGGTTGCTGGAAGAATTTTGTTCAATCTGTTACCTGCAAAGAACAAGGGACGATTAAGGGGAGAAAAGCCGAGTGAAGGGTAAGTCAACAAACAACAAGGCGTCGCGCGGCAACCTGGATCACCCTTTCGTCTGGGAATAGGATCTAGGCGGTCTTCGCCTTCACCGAACTCCCAGTTACCTTGGACATTGACCATTACATCGTCAACCCTCTTACCAGAACTGGCAAGCATGGTTATCAAGTGATGGTCAGTGTCCTTGGCCCTGAGAAAGTATCGCCCCAGCCGACCGGAAGATTTGGCCAAAGCGTAGCAGTGCCGAATCGCCGGAATGCCAAGGTTGATCCTAAGACGCCGATTCAACTCAATCACCCCCATGATGATTCAAAAGAAATTGACGTTAGGTTGAGAAGGAATCAGACTCCAATAGCGAAGGACGGCCCTAAGCAGTGGGTGTAGGGGAAAACGGACTCCGCCCTCCGCTATGGACAAAAGAGGGAAGACGATCGTATTCTGATCCTCCCTCTCCATATCAAGGGTACTGTCCGTCAGAAGAGATAAGTGGACGTCGTCGGGAATGGAAAAATGTCTCCGGAATCCAGAAATATGACCCTCGGAAAGGAGGTCTTTCAAGTGTTTAGCCATGTTCGCAGGGATTCAAGGTTTCACCGGAATCAAAATGACAAACAGAAAATAGGATCGTAAAGAAGGGAGAAGAAGACTTACGAAGATTAAACGGAGACGAGGTTAGACGGAGAAGAGTTGCAGAGCATGCGAGTCAGAGAAGGGATATCTGCTGGCGGTCTAAGAGTCTCGAATACTCGACGAACTGTGTATTCGAAAAGACAGAAATTTCAAAGCATAATAAATGCGAAACACGCAATTGAGGCGGGAAGGCGTAATGATGAATGAAAAGGTGTGCGTGTCCTGACATATATATGGGGATACGCGAAGCCGCCTGACCAGTTTTCACTTTTCCAATCCAAGACCAAACACGCCGATTAACTACCGTCAATAGGGAGTTTGGGGGGCAATTATGGAAGCCGAATAATTGATAGAGGCGGAAGGCGCACAATACAGGGCTGGTAATAATCGGCCGAGTCCGAAGACAATATTTGGGCCGAATAAGTGTGTAGCATTGGAGCCGGATAATGTAAAGGATAGTGATCAAGAAGTAGGCCCTGGCCCCGAGGATCGAGGAAAGCAGGTATAAATACAGGAACAACATATTTGGAAGGTATGTAAGAATCACTCCACTTAACTTAGAGAAGAAGCTATCTTGAGTGTCTCAACTAACTTGTCCGTCGGAGTGCTAATTCCGGCACCCCCGACCGGAGTGTTTCCATCTTTTCAGGTGACTAGCTGAGGATAAGCAGCGTCTCCCAGGATCAGGAGAGTATTTCCAAACCACTTCACCACACACCAAAAAACACTTCTCTCTTTTATGAATAAAAGAATAAAGACAAACTCCTTGATGATATCAATATGAAACTTATAGATCCACCGATCACTCTCAAATCATCAAGGAAACATTTATAAAGACACCTTTCAATATAAAAAAATCTTAGTAGCTCTACTTTTTCAGAATTTGGTCAGCTTAAATCCTAAAAACAGTAAACAGTGCACTTTATAATAAACAGATTCGCGAAAATTGCCCGAGAGCACATTTCACCACTTGAGCGGTGTGAGTACAGGCGGTGCAAAACATATAGACCGACCGCTCGAGTGCAACATTCACTACTCGAGCGGTAAAACTTACTTTCCAGAAGTTCAATTTACAAGCAGAGATATTGGATACTCCTATTCACCTCTCAAGTGCACAAATTACAGCTCGATCCTTATACATAATCAACGAAGTGGCAAACACAAACACAATTCGAGCTGGATTCGCATCTAAATACTCATAGTCTCACAAAAGAGCGAATAAAATTACAACTGAAATGAGTTTTGTCAAACGTGATTGCCAATGACAAAAATCTAACAAACAGAATTATTCTCATTAAAATTTAGACATATTTAATATATTTCTATAGCAAAAATAGCCTTAATAATTACTTTATAAGTAAATTATTTGGGACATTTTTTTTTGGGGGGTCAGGAAATTCTATAATACAAACATATGAAAAAAGGGATATACTTTATTCTCTAGTTACTACATTTGTCATTTTTGGTCACAAAAAATTAATAAAATTACATTTTAGAGACCAAATATTTTGTTGTCAATTATTATATTTTTAGCGACAAAATTTAGATATCTTTTGGGACCAAATTTTTTGTCTGAAAAAATGAACGTTTTGGGGACCGAATTATTTTTCCTTGCATTTATTAGTGACAATTTTCTAAATTTTATCACTAAAAGCTCATTTTTTTTACTTTTTCGAGATTATCTTTTAGCTACTACTCTCGCGGCGATTGGAATTGATTCTTTAATTTTTTTAATTTTTAATTTTCTTTTATTTTTTGCAACAAAATTTTCACTTTTAGGGACAAAAAATTGGTCTCCAAATCTCTTATGTGTTGTAGTGTTAGTTATGATTTGTGTATGACATAATATGATGTTGTTTATGACTTAGTTACTATCTTTTGTGGTTGTTATTTTAGTTATGATCCAAGATGACTTTGATTATGCCTTATATGATCGTTTAGTTATGACTTATTATAGTGTCAATAATGATTCATAGTGGTGTTAGTTATAACTTAGTTTTCATTATTTTAGTTACAACCAAACATATCTTTAATTATTTGATTGTATCTTAAATATTGTTTAGTTATAATACATTTTGATGCCATTAGTTACAACACTTTGTGTATTAACAAACTACTTTTTCAGACTCATCAGAATATTATTGGGTTTGCCTTTTCAAACTAATCATAACAAAAAAACAAATAGGAATCCTACTCAATTGGTGGCGCGAGAAATATAGTCAGTCAGGATCAAGAGTTGACAACAAAAATAACAAAAGAAGAAAGTAAGAAAAGGGAAGCAGAAGTTAAAGAAGAAAGGAAAGCATGCAATAAAGAACTGAAGAAAATGGGTGACACTCATATGATAGTGGCAACATTGATAAAAACCATCACATTTGCGGCCGGTTGCACGATGCTTGGTGGTGATAATAGCAATTGTGGGGGCCGAATAATGAGAGACATAAATAAGCCAAATAATTGGACCAAGAGAGTTGAAATATATACTTCGCATTCGGCATTATTTGGCCAAATAGCCAGTTGAGTAAGGGGCCGAGTGGAAAGCGGTTTGCAGCAAAAGGAGCCGAATAATTAGTTGTACGGCGAATCGAAAGTGGGCCCAGCCCCGAGGCCCAGGAAAGAAAAGATATAAATAGAAGAACGTCAGCCAGAAAGAGGTATGTGAGAATCAGTACGCTTGACTTAAGATACAAGTAACTAAGAGAGTATACACTGACTTAACCATCGGAGTGCTAATTCTAGCACCCCCGACTAGAGTGTTTGTTTCCTTTCAGGTCGTCCAAGTCATCAGCTGAGGATCTCGAGCGTCCCAGTGGATCAAAGAGTATTTCCAAACCACTTCCCCACAATTGGCGCCGTCTGTGGGAATACTCAAATACATCCATGGCGGGCGTAACGGAAGACCCTCTGATAGTCACTGACGAGGCCACACAGAGAGACGACCTCACTCCAACAAACATACTTGGACCGGAGACTATCGCCGCAAGACGTGCCTTGAACTTCGACTCACCCTCGACTTCAGCGCATGAGACAATGCAAGCGATCATGGAACAAGTAAACCAAAACAAGCAGAGGTTGGAGAACATGATCGTTGAGAACGAATGTCTTCGTCAGGATTTGGCCTTGGAAATGGCAAAGTCCAAACAAGCTGTACGCCAAGATCCGAAACAACCTTTGAGGGCAGGTGGTTGATGACCTCGAGCTCGACAACAAGACACTGACAGCGACTCTGACTAATTATCCCCGGAGCCCAAGAAGAAGGGATGACCCGAAACTACCAGTTCCTCTTAAAAGAGTCCACGTATAAGGCATAAACGAAGACGAAATGGTTCAGACGAAGAGGATCAGCACGATCCCTTTGTGCAACGGATCGCAAAGGCAGTACTACCTAAGAAGTTCAAAGCCCCGTCGTTCACCTTGTACGACGGGAAATCGGACCCTACTGATCATATCCGTCATTATAAGCAAGCCATGACGCTACATGCAGACAATGAGGCTCTCATGTGCAAAATATTTCCGAGCAGTTTGGGGCCATTGGCCGTCAGATGGTATTATAAATTGGAGCCAGTGTCGATTAAGAGTTTCCATCAACTACAGAAATCCTTCATGGCAAGATTTATCACCAACGAGGTCCAATCGAAGCAAGCCGACTCTCTCTGGGCAATGCAGATCTAGCCGGGAGAAACTCTACGAGCGTATTCGGCGCGCTATTGGGAATGCTTCAATCTTGTCAATGATGCTTGCAACGACTCCATGGCCATTACCGCCTTTAAAATGGGTTTACATCCTAATAGTGCTCTACGCAGTTCCTTGACTAGAAGACCCCCCAAAACAGTCTGGTTGTTGATGAAGAAAGTTGAGGAATACTGCAAAGTAGAAGATGACGCCCTTGGGTTAAAGCCGGAAACCTGGCCAACAAGACGGCCCCTTCTGAAATTGCTCAGCCGTTAAATTCTGTACCACCTTAGAGCCCTAAACCATGGCATCGAGCTAAACGAGACAAGAGACGGGATTCTCGCCGATCAAGCAACCAATGCTCCCACCGAACAAATGAACAACCGCAAGTCAATAGCAGGCGCACAAGGCGCACTGACAAGAAATATATGGAGTTGTCAGAGCCGATCAGCGCAGTTATGTCCAAAGTCCAACACCATTCATTCTTCAAATGGCCATCCAAAATAGTGGGACCTCCCGACACGAGAAGACGGGATAGGCGGTGCGAGTATCACAAGGATCATGGCCATAATACTGAGAGTTGTTATGTATTTAAGGATCATCTAGAGGAATTGGTACAAGATGGTCGGCTACAACAGTACGTCCGAAAAGGCAACTCAACCAAAGCAATAGTCGTAAGACAGGATTCACCTCCACTTGGCGTGATCCACATGACATACTGCCTGCCAATGTCATCCGCGGTGCATACGATTCAGTCGAATCCTGACCCCCAAGATCAACTCACTATGGCTAAACGGCCCCATGAAGCTGCGAGCATTGCCTTCGATGATTCGGATTTGGCCAGAGTGACACTTCCCCACATTGATCCCTTGGTAATCAAGCTACATGTAAACCGATTCACTGTTGAGCGCGTACTCGTTGATCCGAGGAGCACATCGAAAGTTATGTATTACAAGACATTCACCAAACTCATCATCTCCGAATTGGATCTTTCTCCGACTCCTTATCCACTATTCGGCTTCAACGCCAATCTAGAATACTCGTTGGGAAAAATCACACTACCCGTTCGAGCAGGCTCCCGAACAGTGAATGTGGAATTCTTGGTCATCAAGCTACCATCGCCGTATAATTTCATCATGGGGTGAACTTGGTTGCATACTATGCAGGCCGTACCAAGCACCTATCATCAGCTGCTACGCTTCCCGACAGAACGCGGCATTGAGCAAATCTGTGGCTCCCAGAAATTGGAACAAGCATCTTATCTCCTTGCTGGAAAGACGCCAAAAGAGTTGCAAGTGAATTCTATTAGGGTGCCAGATCAGGAGAGCCTCGACGATGTTGGGTGGCTCCCAAGTGAAAAGGCCATGGAAGCCCTAGATCGAGTTGAAATCGACGGAAACCCAGATAGGTTCTTCATGGTCGGCGCCTCCCTGAATCAAGCTTATAGACAGCAGCTAATTTCCTTCCTGCTCGGCAACCTTGATGTATTTGCATGGACTCCATATGAGATGTCGGGTATAGATCCGTCTATTTGACAGCACTGTTTAAATGTTGATCCTAAATGCAAGCCGGTTGTTCAGAAAAGCCAACGGTCAGCCGCAGAGCACACTGCCGTTGTTGTTGAAGAGGTTGACCGGTTGCTTGATGCCGGGGCAATCAAGGAAGTGACCTACCCTACATGGCTCTCGAATGCTGTGGTTGTGAAGAAGAAAAATGGGACTTGGCGAGTCTGCGTTGATTTCACGGACCTAAACAAAGCCTGCCTCAAGGATTGTTTTCCCCTCTCCAGAATAGACCAACTTGTGGATGCAACGGCACGCCATCAGCGTATGAGCTTCATCGATGCTTACAGAGGCTACCATCAAATTGCCATGCATCTGGAGGACCAAGACAAAAATGCATTCCTCACCCCAAGAGGAAGCTATTGCTATAAGGTTATGCCTTTTGGACTAAAGAATGCAGGGGCAACTTACCAAAGACTGGTCATTGCCATGTTCAAGGAGCAACTCGGCCACACTATGGAAGTGTACATTGACGATATGGTGGTAAAGTCCAAAGAAGAGCAAACTCATCTAGCCAATCTCGAAGAGATATTCAGCATTTTACGTAAATACAAAATGAAGCTGAACGCTTCCAAATGTGCGTTTAGGATCGGCTCTGGCAAATTCTTAGGTTACATTGTCAACCACTGAGGAATCGAAGCCAACCTGAGGCAAATCACAACAATCTTGGAGCTCGGCTCCCATCGTTCAGTGAAAAAGGTTCAAAAGCTGATGGGGATGGTCACCGCACTCAACAGGTTCATCAGTCAGTCCACAGATCGCTGCCGACAATTCTTTCAGACTCTACGACAGGGTAAAGTTTTTGAATGGATCGCCGGGTGCGAAGCCGCTTTCAACGGCCTCAAGGCCTACCTCCGACCAGTTCCACTCTTCACAACACCTTCAACAAGTGACCCGCTCATTCTGTATCTGGCAGTTTCCGACCGGGCCGTCAGTGCCGTACTGATAAAGGAAGAGCTCGGGAAGCAGCGGCCAGTGTACTATGTGAGCAAGGCAATGGTTGATGCCAAAACACGCTACCTTCTGTTGGAAAAACTCATTCTGGCTCTCGTCATGGCAGCAAGAAAGCTGATGCATTACTTTCAGGGGCATACCATCGGGGTACTAACGGACCACCCTCTCCGGTCGGTACTCCGTAGTGCAGAAGCATCAGGGCGCGTTTCAAAGTGGGCTCTTGAACTCGGCCAGTACAATATTCAGTTTCTCCCTAGAACCTCAATCAAGGGACAAGTGCTTGCCGACTTTGTGGCCGAATTCACTGGGGGTCTTGCCGACTTCAAGTCAGATGAAATTCGACCTAAGCCGACCTGGAGAATTTATGTTGGGGACATTTGGCAGTTGTACTGTGATGGATCATCCAATCAACGGGGCAGTGGAGCCGGAGTAGTAATCATGGCCCCCGACGGCGCAATAATTGAGTAGGCCGTCAAACTCGGCTTCGATGCATCAAATAACGAAGTCGAATACGAAGCCCTTCTAAATGGTTTGCGGAATGCACATCTTCTGGGTGCTCAACGTTTGCTTGTATTTTGCGATTCAAAACTGGTGATCAATCAGCTAAAGGGGGAGTACGCGGCCAAAAATGACCGTATGGTGGCTTACATGAAAACGACTAACTCCTTGCTGGCAAAATTTGACCATCATGAATTGAATCAAATAACACGATATCAGAACACACATGCAGATGCCTTGGCTTGCCTGGCGTTTGCCATTAACTCAGAGATTAAACGGACCATCGAAGTAGGTTTCATCCTGGAGCCGAGCATTGGCCCTTCGGAGGAAGTCCAGGTCAATGTCATAGAGTCAAGACCAAGTTGGATGGACCCCATTCCTGCATTCCTATCTTTCAAACGGCTCCTAACGGACAAGAAAGAAGCACACAAACTGCAATACAAAGCCCTGCGATACTACTTGGATTCGCAAGGACAGCTTTATGAAAAATCCCTTTCTGGTCCATACCTGGAATGTGTGCATCCGGACAAAGTCGAAGAGCTTTTGACTGAAATACATGAAGGTAGTTGTGGTGCACATTCTAGCGGGCGCTCTTTGGCTCATCGAGCTATAACACAAGGGTATTATTGGCCGACAATGAGAGCAGATGTCGAATGTTATGTGGAAAAATGTGAACAATGCCAAAAGTTCTTCCTATTAACCCATCTTCCTACTGAAGAGTTAAGCTTTATCACCAGTCCTTGGCCGTTCGCCCAGTGGGGACTTGATATCGTCGGACCATTGCCGAGGGCTCCAGGGAACAAGCGATGCTTGATTGTCGCAACAGATTACTTCACAAAATGGGTCGAAGCGAAGGCATTAACGCACATTTGAGATGCTAATGTTAAGCACTTTGTATGGAGAAAATATCATAACACGATTCGGCATTCCAAGGGCACTTATATCAAACAACGACACCCAATTTGATTGTGGCATCTACCGAGAGCTGTGCAGCAAGTATGGTATCCGGCCTTACTTTTCCACGCCAGCTTACCCACAAAGCAATGGTCAAGCTGAAACCTCTAACAAATCCATCTTGGACGGCATCAAGAAGAGGCTGGAGAAAGCTAAAGGCAAATGGGTCGAAGAATTACTGAGTGTGTTGTGGGCTCATCAAACTACGCCGAGGCGATCCACTGGGGAAACGCCGTTTGCTTTATGCTTTGGAACCCAGGCAATCATACCCCTGGAGATCGGCCTCCCAACCTTGAAATCAAAAGTTTTTGATATGAGCCAAAATGACATGATGCTGGCCTTGGATTTGATTCTGATTAAACATCCATGGCATGGTATCAGCAGCAACTTGCCAAGTCGTATAATCAACGTGTTCAGCTGCGCCACTACACACCCGGAGAGTTGGTCCTGAAGAAAGTACCCCCAGCTGCTAGGAAACCGACTGATGGAAAAATGGGTCCTAACTGGGACGGCCTCTATCAGGTCGATTCGGTCGCAGGAGTAGGGGCATATCGGCTCAAAGGCATGTCTAGAAGGAGTCTGCCACGGCCTTGGAATTCAACGCACTTGTGTAAATTTTATCATTAAACCCGACCTGTGGGGAACGATACTAGTTTTGAATGGTTCACCATGTACATATTTCACTTTTGCAATGCAAAGTTTCCTGTTTCCTCATCGCACAATTCAGTTCAAAGCCTCTGGATTCGGAGCGCCCTTCGTGGATATCACGATTGGCCAAGCCAAGTCTCCGGATTCGGAGCCCCTTCAGTGCATGATAACTTTGGGCTGATTAAGCCTTCGGATTCGGAGCGTCCTTCGTGGATATCGCGATTGGCCAAGCCAAGTCTCCCGATTCGGAGCCCCATCGGTGCATGAAACCTTTGGGCCGATTAAGCCTCCGGATTCCGAGCGCCCTTCGTGGATATCACAATTGGCCAAGCCAAGTCTCTAGATTCTGAGCCCCATGGGCGCATGACACCTTTAGGCCGATTAAGCCTCCGAATTCGGAGCGCCCTTCGTGGATATCGCGATTGGGCAAGCCAAGTCTCCGGATTCGGAGCCCCATCGGTGCATGACACCTTTGGGCCGATTAAACCTCCAGATTCAGAGCACCCTTCGTGGATATCACGATTGGCCAAGCCAAGTCTCCGGATTCAGAGCTCCATCGGTGCATGACACCTTTGGGCCGATTAAGCCTCCGAATTCGGAGTGCCCTTCGTAGATATCACGATTGGCCAAGCCAAGTCTCCGGATTCGGAGCCCCATCGGTGCATGACACCTTTGGGCCGATTAAGCCTCCAGATTCGGAGTGCCCTTCGTGGATATTGCGATTGGCCAAGCCAAGTCTCCGGATTCGGAGCCCCATCGGTGCATGACACCTTTGGGCCGATTAAGCCTTCGAATTTGGAGCACCCTTCGTGGATACCACAATTGGCCAAGCCAAGTCTCCGGATTCGGAGCCCCATTCATGCATGACACTTATGGGCTAAATAAGACTATGGATTCGGAGTGCGCTTCGTAGATATCACGATTGGTCGACAAAAAGCCTCCGAATTTGGAGCCAAAGCCGTGCATAACACGTTTGGGCCGAATGAGACTCCGGATTCGGAGTGCCCTTCACGATGAAGGTTAAAGCATACAAATATTAAAGTGGAATGCTTCGTTAAGCTGAACCAGCAAAAACCGTTTACGCATTAAAGCGTACAAACATTGAAAATGAAATTCTTAATTAAGTTGGGCCGGCGCAACTGCATAAACAAATTAAAATATGCAAACATTCGAAATGAGATGCCTAATTAAGCATGTAAGCATTCAAAATGAAACACAAACATTTAAAATAAAATATTTTGTTAAATTAGCTAATAGATACATAGCTAACGCCCAATTTGTGTTGGAGTGTTTACAGTATATATTCAATTCTATTCGGCATCACCCTCGTCATCGCTCTTCTCAATTTCGAAAGCGCCAAAAAGAAAGTGTTGACATTGATATAATGGCGACGCCGATTCAATTCTTGCTCCTTGGAGTGCCTCTGAGTCTTGGAGAGCCTTAATCCACCCATGCCTAAAGCTCCGATTCTCGCATCGACACACCTCCTCTGCGAGTTTCTCCTTGGTCTTCTCTATCCCAACCTTCCAGTCGTCATGGAAGCCTTTTTCATAACCCATGGTCCTTGCATTTTCTACGGCAACATGCTTGTCGTATCTCGATCGGAAATCGCGTGACTTAACAGCCGTTGGGTCACTCTCTCCTCCACGATCGGGTTGGATTGACTTGACGGACGCGGCTCGGTGGTTTGAGCCTTCCTAAGCTCCCTAAACTCATGCTCGGCCTTCTCCGCGCGAGCCTCCAAATTCCAAATTCTGTCGTCCTTCTTCTCTATTTCTCGTCGCGCGGCACGCTGGCGCATGCCGACTTCATAAGCGGTATATAGCCCTTTCATAGCCCCATGAATGCCCTCTCGAAATACTTCGAAATCTTGTCGACCAACCATCAACTGCTGGACTTCCGGTGGAAAAATTTGTCGAGCGGAGTCGACTGCTACGCCTGGGTCATTGACAATAGAATCCGCCTCCGTCATCGGTTTATTCCCCACAAAAATCGCAAAACCCAATAGTTACGGCGTTGAGTCAGCCTCATTTCTCGGTCGTGGTCGTAGGGAGCTTCCCTGTTACTGTTTTTCCTTTCGAGGTGATCTGCTTCGACGACTTAGGGGCTGACGTTTTTCCCGTTCCTTGGACGTCCTACCTCCCATACGTGTGGGCTCACTGCTGCGATTCATTTTAGTATCAAGCTCAGCCAATGTTCGCCCTTCTCCTCTGCTATTGAAGAACAGCCTATTTGAAATTCGCACTTATCTAACCTTATGCAACAAACTGGTTTAAATTGAGTCTGAACACAATAAGTGGAATCACTGGCGCGAAGAGCCCACCCCATTTATTTCTAATGCTTGCAGTGCCCCTAAGGCAATTTCATTAACACTAAACTCCAAAAGCCCGATGCCGATCGACGTACGCCGCAGCCACTCCATGAACTAATAGTATTCGGCTTTCTGAAGTTCATTCATTGGCTGGGGCAATGGAAGATTTATTAATCTAATCGGCTAAATATCTAAGCCCAATGCCGATCGATCTGTGCCACAGCCACTCCATGAACTAATAGTATTTGGCTTTTTGAAGTTCATGCATTGGCTGAAGCAAGGGCAGATTTATTAATCTAATCGGCCAAATATCTAAGTCCGATGCCGATCGATCTGTGCCACAGCCACTCCATGAACTAATAGTATTCGGCTTTTTGGAGTTCATGCTTTTGCTGGGGCAAGGGCAGATTTATTAATCTAATCGGCCAAATATCTAAGCCCGATGCCGATCGATCTGTGCCACAACCACTCCATGAACTAATAGTATTTGGCTTTTTGGAGTTCATGCTTTGGCTGAGGCAAGGGCAGATTTATTAATCTAATCGGCCAAATATCTAAGCCCGATGCCGATCGATCTGTGCCACAGCCACTCCATGAACTAATAGTATTCGGCTTTTTGAAGTTCATGCTTTGGCTGCGGCAATGGCAAATTTATTAATCTGATCGGCTATTCGGCGACGATAAATTGTTAAATTGCCTAGTTATCTAATTGGCAAGTGTACATGAATGTGTAATCCAAAGTAGCAAAAAACAATACCATTCATCAATAGAAAAATTAAGCACAAAAATAGCAAAGTACAAAGGAAATTTTCATTAGTAAATTAGGCACAAACTGTAGCCATTTTATATGTGAAAACCACTAAACAAAAGCTACAAATTCGCATGTCACCTTACACATAAAAACTACTAAACTAAAGACTGCGACAATACATTCAAAATCCTTAAACAAAAACAACTAAATGATCGCCCTAGTCAAGCCTCGGAGTCAGACTCCAGCGGCTCAACATCCACTTGCTCGTATGGAATTGGCATAGCCAATGTCACATTAGCAACAGTAACGGCTTTGAGCCAGCCATGTTTGAATCCCCGATTTTTGAATTTGGGGACTTCTTCCACATAGTTTTGGAGAGCGGTACTCTGCCCAGCCTCGTACGCCTTGGAAGCCTCAGAGTCAGCTACTTCCTTCGCCGCCTTCGACTCTTTCAAGTCGGCCTCAAGTTTGGCGATCGCCTCTTGGGCTAACTTGAGCGCAGCTTTGCTCGTGTTCGCCTTCTCCTCGGTGGCCAATCTGAGCTGTTCTGCATTTTTGGCCTGTTCCATCTCGGCCTCGACCCTCGTAGTTTCCATATTCGCCCTCACCGCTTCGAACTTGGCCCTACTCCTCTGGCCCTCAACTTCCGATTGTAAATGGCCAAGTCACTCGACGACGTCATGCTGGCAACAGCCTATCTCGGCTATCCTTCCGACCGTCTGCAAAACAGGAAATTAAAACCAAAACAATATTTGCATAAAAGGGAAAGACAAGGTCAAGGTATATACCAGAAGAACTGATTAAGCGGCTAATACTATTACGAGAAGATCTGGCCCCGCCGGAAAGGCCGCCTTATCAGCTGGCAATGAAACAGACGTAGCCATGCTCAACACCACGGCTGGGTCTTTAATAGCCGACGCGTCAGAGGAGATCGGCGTGTTTTTTTATCTTTGGTTGAATGACGAAAGGCACAACCACATCCGACTCCTCTAAACGTGGTTGTTTGTCAGCACGATTTTCTTCAGAGCCGGCCTCAACCTCGGCAGGACGCTTCTACGTCCCCTCAGCCTCTTCATTGATCTGCACAACCGCCTCGGACTCGGCACTTTGAGTTTGAGCCGTTTCATCCTTGGCAACAGGCAGGAAGGGCTGAGCTTCGGCGGCAGGTGGCACTTCAGATCGAATGGCCTCTGCTCTCCGTCGCGCGGCCATTTTTTCTACATTGTTCTTTTTGGCCAGTTGTGTGAGGCTTAACCCAGCTATGTCTTCAGGGTATGCGCCGGGAAGGCCCTTTAAACCGTAAAAATGTCATCAAATGGAAGGTCCCCTCGGCCCGAAGTGGACGGAGGGTTGGCTAAATTGAGGCCGGCTTTCTCAAAGGCCAACTTCAAAGCCTCGTCTACTTTGGCTTCGAATTGGTCTGACTCGGTGACCTCAGCTACTTCCACCCGATCCGAATCGGACCCCTCGAAACCAACTTGCCGCAAGTTCTTGAAGTCGGTCAAAATAAGAGCCGTAAGAAACTCTTCAACCCTCGGAATTGGGATGTTTTCTGCCGCCGAGAAGGTCGTATATGTCGGCTCATAGCAAAGCAGAACGTGGGCCGCCCTCCCGTGTTTCTAAAGACTCGGGCGGCCGAAATATTTGAGCGCGACTTTGATTTCCAAAAAAACAACATCATCAGTTGAAGTCAAGACTTTCTTCAAATCGTTTCCAGCACAAGCAAAACCATGAGGTCTCAAAAATGAAGCTTTATAAATATAAGAAAAAATAAACACAAGAAGCTGTATAGCAACTTGGTTCACCCCTCCGTCTAGGAATAGGATCAAGGCGATCCTCGCCTTTGCCGAATTCCCAGTTACCTTGGGCAGGGACCATAACATCATCGACTCGCTTCCCAGAACTGGAAAGCATAGTAACTAATTGATGGTCGGTGTCCTTGGCCCTAAGGAAGTAACGTCCGTGCCGACCAGAAGACTTGGCCAAGGCATAACAATGCCGAATAGCAGGTATGCCGAGGCTAATCCTAAGGCGACGGTTTATCTCTATAATCCCCATTACGATTCTAAAAAAGTTGACATTGGGTTGGGAGGGAATTAGACCCCAATGGCGAAGAACAACCCTAAGAAATGGGTGAAGCGGGAAACGGATTCTGCCTTTAGCAATTGACAAGAAAGGGAAAACGATTGTTCTTTCATCGACCCTCTCCATATCGAGGGTGCCGTCTGTCACAAGCGATAGACGGACGTCATCAGGGATAGAAAAATGGCATCGAAAGCCAGAAATTTGGTCTGTGGAGAGGAGGTCTTTCAGATGCTTTGCCATTTTGGTCAATCTATAAGAGCGTACTAAACTAAAGGCAAACCAGGAAAAGGGATTCAAAGCAAAGAGGAAGAGAACTTACAAGAGGCGGAAAGGACAATGAAAGATGAATGGAAGTTGCAGAGATGAGTCGGAAGGCAATCCAAAAACTAGCATCCAAAAATGTATGTTTGAAAAGATGACAAGATTTTAAATCACAGTAAATAGAAGCGTACGAAGGGACGGGAAGTTGAAATGAAAACCGAGAGGTGTGTACTCTGATATCTGCGTTGGAATGAGGTTAGCCGCCGAATTTCGGCTTTGACTTTTCAAGTTCGAAACCATACACTCCAGCTAACTGTCATTAGTGGAATGCTTGGGGGACAATTGTGGGGGCTGAATAATGAGAGACGTAAATTGGCCGAATAATTGGACCAGGAGAGTTGAAATATATACATCGCATTCGGCATTATTCGGCCAAATAGCTGGTTGATTAAGGGGCCGAATGGAAAGCGGTTGCAGCAAAAGGAGCCAAATAATTAGTTGTATGGCGAATCGAAAGTGGGCCCAGCCCCGAGGCCCAGGAAAGAAAAGATATAAATAGAAGAACGTTAGCCAGAAAGAGATATGTGAGAATTAGTACGCTTAACTTAAGATACAAGTACCTAAGAGAGTATACACTGACTTAACCGTCGGAGTGCTAATTCCGGCACCCCCGACCGGAGTGTTTGTTTCTTTTCAGGTTGTCCGAGTCATCAGCTGAGGATCTAGAGCATCCCAGTGGATCAAAGAGTATTTCCAAACCACTTCCCTACCACTTCCCCACAGCAATAAAGGTCCAAATCAAGAAATGTCACTTCTACTAAAAGAAGCAGCTTTTAATGTATTTGTTATTACAAATATTATAGCCATTATATGCTCCACTTCCTCTGTCTTTCTATACGTCACTGCCTCAATTTATTATTTCAATGAAAAGGATGACGTGGAGTGTCACGACCCTAACCCCCCCCCCGGCGTGGGTTAAGGACGTAACCGGCCAGTAATCATGAGATTACCTACGGCCTCAAACCAAATCAAACGTATTTTAACAGAGTTAATGGGGGCCAAACGGAAGTAATTTAAAACTTTGTCCATAGAGCTGTGCTTATATGCACGTCATAACATTCCAAACACAAATATGTTAACAACTCACATCAGAAAATACAGTAACAAAAGGTTCTGTACGGACAGTATCATTAGTCTAAGTCACCCCGTCAAAACTGTACACAATAGATACAGAGTCCTCGCCAACATGAAAAAATATAAATACCAAACAAAAGGGCGAAGACGAGTCTTGTGCGTGAGACGTAGGGGCTGCCTCTCAAAAACTTGGTTGTTCCACACTGGCTTCACTGGGGCTAGGTCTAGACCTCTCTTAGCTCACCTACAAACACATGAATGAGTGTGAGCGAAAGCCCAGTAAATAATATCAAATAAGAAGATACAACAATATGTAGAACAACATATTCCGAACGGCCTTGGGCCCAATTCATATTTCTATTTAACATATATATACAATACAAAATTCAAATCAAGTGACCGTAATTTCAACATTCTGGCCTTTGGCCCATTCAGATTTCCATTCATGTCAAACGGCCTTCGGCCCATTCATATATTGTGAAAACGGCCTTCGGCCCATTCATTTTTGTCAAAATGGCCTTCGGCCCATTCATTTATGTCAAAACAGCCTTCGGCCCACTTATTTGTGTCAAAACGGCCTTCGGCCCACTCATTCATGTCAAAACGGCCTTCAGCCAACTCATACATGTCAAAATGACCTTCAGTCCATTCATATATGTCAAAACGACCTTTGGTCCATTCATATATGTCAAAACGACCTTCGGTCTGTTCATTTCTATCAAAACGACCTTCGGTCCATTCAGTTCTATCAAAACGACCTTTGGTCCATTTATGTTTATCAAAACGACCTTTGGTCCATTTATGTTTATCGAAACGACCTTTGGTCTATTTATGTTTACCAAAACGACCTTTGGTTCATTTATGTTTATCATAATGACCTTTGGTCCATTTATGTTTATCAAAACGACCTTTGGTCCATTTATCTATTCATGTCAGACTTTCGTCCAAAATCCCAATTAGCAACTCATACAACTTATAAAGGAGTAAACCATTGGACATTCACAAGCATTCAAATATCAATATTACTCACTGTGATCGGCTTGTGGATTTGCCCTGGAGCTTGACCCTACACATTTCATGAACACAAAAGGGCCACTGACAGTTCAATCCGTTCTTTAATTCACATACTCCTCATTAGGCTTTATTCTTATCTCATTAACTTATTTACAATGCTTAACATATGCCTAAGAGTGCTTACAAGTGAAAGAGAACGAAAGAACAGAACATATAATGTATTTTCAAAATTTCAGAAAAAAGGGTCCCCACTCGAGCGAACCCTTAAGCCTGCAAAAGTGCTGGTTACCTCAAATTCCCGCTCAAGCGTGAACTCGGCCGCTCGAGCAGACTTCCTGTCTACATAGCTCCCCGCTCGAGCGTCAAATCCCCCGCTCGAGCGGGAGCCATGTCTGTAAAAAGTGCTGGGAGCACGATTTTCCTGCTCGAGCTGCAGTTCTCCCGCTCGAGCGGACAGCAAAATTCTGGAAATCCCAAGTTGAGTTCTTGAGCTCCAATTCGATTTTCCAGCTACATTACTTGCATGCAATGGTTCAAATCTCAAATATAATCATACCAGCATGGTACCAATGCAAGATTATAACATTATGAAGCTCAATTTCTTGATTTATCTATATGCATGGCCCAAAATATGTCAAACTCAACACCAACATAACAAATTCATGCATTCAAGCTCATATCTTCTCAAATTGTACATGCATGTGATGAATTAGCCACATTCTCAACTTGGATAACCCAAATAGTGATCAAAACATGAGTTTCCTTTAACATTTCACATGGATTACACACATTTGTGCTCAAACATGCAATTTCAAAGTAATTTCTTACATGCATGCACATATCAAGCTTCAATTCAACAATTCCAACACAATTTTCTTTCAATCTTACTCTTGATCACCAAATTAGCTTGAACACACAAAATTACGAACTATAATCCAAGAATTACTCACTTAGAAGTTTTGATCTTCTAAGCTCTAGTCAATTCTTGAGCTAAATCCCTGAAATTTCCAAGCTTTAAGCCACATTGCACAACTTCTCCCCCTTTCTCTCAGTAAGGCCGGCCCTCACTCTCTCACAATTGAATCCCTTAGATTTTTGAGTTTATAAGAGTTAAAGGGGAGTGTAGTGCTATCATACAACAAGCCCCACTAATATCATATTTTAATATAAAATATTTGGGCACTTAATTCATCAATTTAATCAGTTTAATCTGACCATAATCAATTTCTAATTAAATTTCACCGTAGGCTCTAAAAATTACGCTAATCATAAAGGCGTAGTCAATTTTGGGTTCTGTGGCCGATAGGGCCCTCAATTTAATTCCCAAAGCAGATTATTCAACAGATATTCCTACGATGAACAAATAGAACTTCAAAACCACATATTTTCACATAATGGAACACAAAATCATATCAAAACACATAATCACATCATATTAAGGACCAATTAACATATTACGGAACAGGGGTATTACAGTCTTCCCCCCTTTAGGAAGTTTGGTTCTCCAAACTTAATTTACCTTTAGTCAGGCACAATTCGGAACACTTTTCATTCAGTGGTTCCAATCCTTTTTGATAGCCACTTACTTAGCCCCAAATTCAAACAAAACTCAGTTCTCAATCAGTCAGAGACTTATCTTTTCTTCCATACAAAGCTTGTATGGTGCCATATTGAAACTAGAGTGTAAGCTTTTGTTATAAGCAGAGTCTGCCAACAATGGACAGATTTTTTTCTAACTTCTCGAAGATCTAAAGTACACATTCGGAGCATTTCTCCTAGAGTCTAAATAGTTCCTTCTAACTATACATCAATTTATGGATGGAAAGTAGTGCTGAATCCCAATTCAGTTCTCATTGCCTCTTGAAGGCCTGTCAAAATTCAAACACATTTTAAAATTTCTGTCTAAAACAATAGATACTGGGACCTCATGCAAACGAGCAATCTTATTGGTATAACAGTGACTAGTCTACAAGCATCTTACGAAAATTTCACAGGGAAGAGACAAGCAACTTAGTAATCCCATATTCAAAAACTCAAACGGGACTTATACCTTGGGTGCTCAAGGTAGCCCCACAACAAAATTCGTAGTCACATATTCCCATTTCCATTCCAAAATAGAGAGATTGAAGTAGTTCCGCCACTATCTGATATTCAGCTTCGACCTATTGGCCCCGAAAAATACTTAGACACACATTCACTTACCCTCTTCAAAGCAGGTCACTAACATATTTATTTCAAATGTCAGCTAACTTGTCACAGAAGTTCGGTCTATTCCCTTGTCACAAAAGTTCAATTCATTCTTCAATAGTTCCACAATTCACAATCCGATTCGGTATTTAGTCCAGTGACTCATCACAGTTATCCAAGGTCAATCAAAAGTCTTCAGAAATTCAAAGTGGATCCAGACACCAATTCCCTAACCAACAAAGGTAGTATTGAGGCAATTACCCATACAACGCATTTAGTCCCCATAGTACCAATTGTAAAATACAACAACACTGAGGCAGTCGACTTCTAATAGAATACACGTATTCTCAGTTCATTCAACAGTTTACAGTTTGCAATTCACAATTCAGTTCAGTATTCAATTCTCTATTCCATCGAGTCTTTCTACTTTATCTGATAGTCATCAAAAGCATAAGGCAATTCATATACGTAAATCCCCATGATGTAAAAGGCATTATCAAAGGAGTCAATCGCATGTCAAACACAATTCACACATTCTCAGGGTTCCAATCATAGAATATAATGACACTGGGTAGTTATATACAAAGCGTACTGAATTCACGCACTTTTCGGACAATCAGGGTTTTTCAAAGTTTCTTGGATGTTAAAACATTTACATGATCTCAAGAGATGACATTTGGGACAAAGCAAACAAATAATCACCTCGGGACCAAAGCACACCTGTTCACGACCGTCGGTGGCCGACTCGAGATCGATTAGACAAACCCACCCGTACAAGACCGTCGATGGCAAAAGAGATATCTCAACAAAGGTGCTACATAGGCTTAACGTCACCTAGCACGAAGGGACGTCCCAAGAATGTCATTCAAACAAACATAATACCACTCGCTATAACCTGGTTTCCTCAAAATCTGATAACACTGAAGCAACCACTCTCCCTTACAAAACATGTTCTGATCAGTCAAAGATAAATGTTCAATACTGCTCAAAATCAAATCAATCTACCGTCATCGGTTCCCATAGCGTCAAACAAACAAAATGGAACAACACTCCTCATGACACCCAATCACGGGGTTTGTACAATTCGGTTCATTTTTAACACATATGTCCTCAATAGTTGGGGATTGGTTCTCAATGGTGCGTTTGGTTAGGTCAATCTGTTGATAGTCCACAAAAGGTCTTTCCAATAAGTCGAGTATTCCAAACGAATTCAAGTTTTGGGTCTATTAGTTTTTCTGCCAAGAATAATCTAGCTATTTGTTCACAAGCAATTTTTAATCCCCTTTTTACAAAATCAAATTAGATAGAGGGTCTTATCGGTCGATCCAAGCAAAGGTCTTGTCAGATTAGATCGAACAAAGGTTCCATCAAATTATATCAAATGAGGGTTCCATCGGAACAACATCAGGCAAAGGTTCTATCGGATCGAATCAGATAAAAATTTTCTCAAATAGGGCACATTCGGTTCTGTAAGGCATACTTCGTTTGCTTAGGTACATGGTTGATAATTTCTCAACTGCCCTAAGTTCATCAGTTCTCGAAGTCATATCAGAATTATTCATCACAACTGTTCATATCAAAGCATTTCAAGTCATGTACAATATGGCATCGACTACATAAATTCGGGGGTAGTTGCATAAACGTGCAGTTATTCAGATCAGGAGGTATGTACCATAATCAATACAGCAATTCCCAAACAAGTCTTATATACAAGCACATGGTGCACAGTAACACATTAAACAGAGTTCCTCGGTTGTACATAAGATAGGGTCTGTTACGCAAAAGTTCCAAATTAGTCACAAAATGTAGGTCTATGAGTCGAGCCCAGTATAGTCACATAATCCAGTCAATTTTCTACCAATCAAAATGCATGGTCTCGTAACTTGCAGAGTTTATTATTTGGGGTGCTCAACTCAATCATACAATCACAAAGTCACAATTCCAGTGGTTTAGTCATTGAAGACAGTAACATAGCAAATCAACCTCAGCATAGGTTTAAATATACATGTGCATGTGCAGAGTCAATCAATATCCCAAAACGTATTTCACAAATTTCCCAAACGGGGCATATATCTCCAATGAACACGGTCTCGATCATGTAGGTCTAACCAATCCAGATACACATGCAGCAGATATGGAAAAAAATATGCCGATCCAAATCAAATAATATCCCAAGCAAAGATGTACGCGTGTACTAATTCAGAATCAATCAACACATGAGCATTTGTTCATAAACAGTATAAATACCTGGGATAGCGTTCGCAGTATTTTGAGCACTTTCTGGGATGAGTACAATTACTCCATCCTGAGTAGCAATTCCTACCACTGGTACGAATCTAGCTGAGGTAGAAGATTTATTCACATTTTGTTCAATTCGGGAACAATTTCTTACCATACAGTCCATCTCACCACACCTATAACAACCCCAGAAATTCGATAACAAACTCCTCGGTGTTTCGTACACTGGTGGTGGCAAAGGTTCTCGCCGTAGCGGTAACTGACGTTGTCGCCTTAAGATTCCTGCCATTTCTTGTACCATTCTTTCCAGTCTATCAAGTCGGGCTGCGGAAGAGCCTTCCAGCTCGTATGCCCTTAATTTAACCATCCTCTACACAATTCTCACTAGACCTTGCCAAATACTGGGATGCCCAATACAAAAATAAACACAGGTACACATAGTCATATTCATACATAGGCACGTCTTTATATTCTCATTTCACATATCGTACGCAATTAATCACATACGTAACAGATAATTGCATACTAATCAAATATCACATGCTGAACATTTACTAAGTAATTATATACTCAAATCATGTTCATATTCCGCATAGACACCCATTGGCATAATCGAATGCACATAAACAACTTTCCGTGATTCATATATTCATGTATGTGTATTATATCAAAACAAACTTGTTGAACACGTTAGTGTAACAATTCATATCTCATATTCCAATCATGTGTGGTACTTCCTTTAGCGTAACATAACATGTTGGTCAAGCATAACAAGTTCCATAATGGAACCTCCGGTACTGAGTAACAGATCTCATACATAGGCCACAGTATTGTTTCTCCCGGGCGAGGGCCTCTGCTAAGGATACCACAATTATGTTCCAGGAAGATTTGGACAATCATTCATACAAAACATAGCATTCCAGGGTACTTGTCATTTCGTATCATCAACAAATATTTAAAGTTAAACATAACTTTACGGAGTTCTTACTCACCATCTGATTAAACTTGCATTATACAATATACAAAAGATTCTACAAATATGCATATACTAGAGAGCATACGTAGTCCAAAGGTTTACAATGCAAGCAATTTACGAATTATAGCACATAACTGTTCATATCAAAACACTTAAGCATATTCTTGATGCTTCTAATTTATATTTATCACATGAATGCATCCTAGATCTTTTCTAGACGCTTATTGCTCTTTTGGACAAGTGTGCGAGTTATTAACTCGTGCTCTGATACCACTCTGTCACGACCCGAACCCGCCCCCGTGGGTTAAGGACGTAACCGGCCAGTAATCATGAGATTAGCTACGGCCTCAAACCAAACCAAACGTATGTTAATAGAGTTAATGGGGGCCAAACGGAAGCAATTTAAAACTTTGTCCATAGAGCTGTGCTTATATCAAGTCATAACATTCCAGACACAAATATGTTAACAACTCACATCAGAAAATACAGTAACAAAAGGTTCTGTACGGACAGGATCATTAGTCTAAGTCACCCCGTCAAAACTGTACACAACAGATAAAGAGTCCTCGCTAACATGACAAAATATAAATACCAAACAAAAGGGCGAAGACGAGTCTCGTGCGTGAGACGTAGGGGCTGACTCTCAAAAACTTGGTTGTTCCACACTGGCTTCACTGGGGCTGGGTCTGGACCTCTCTTAGCTCACCTACAAACACATGAATGAGCGTGAGCGAAAGCCCAGTGAATAATATCAAATAAGAAGATACAACAATATATAGAACAACATATTCCGAACGACCTTGGGCCCAATTCATATTTCTATTTAACATATATATATACAATACGAAATTCGAATCAAGTGATCGTAATTTCAACATTCTGGCCTTTGGCCCATTCAGATTTCCATTCATGTCAAACGGCCTTCGGCCCATTCATCTATTGTCAAAACGGCCTTCGGCCCGTTCATCTATTGTCAAAACGGCCTTCGGCCCGTTCATTTTTGTCAAAATGGCCTTCGGCCCATTCATTTATGTCAAAATGGCCTTCGGCCCACTTATTTGTGTCAAAACGGCCTTCGGCCCACTCATTCATGTCAAAACAGCCTTCGGCCCACTCATACATGTCAAAACGACCTTCGGTCCATTCATATATGTCAAAACGACCTTCGGTCCATTCATATATGTCAAAACAACCTTCGGTCCATTTATATATGTCAAAACGACCTTCGGTCTGTTCATTTCTATCAAAACGACCTTCGGTCCATTCAATTCTATCAAAACGACCTTTGGTCCATTTATGTTTATCAAAACGACCTTTGGTCCATTTATGTTTATCAGAACGACCTTTGGTCCATTTATGTTTACCAAAACGACCTTTGGTCCATTTATGTTTATCAGAACGACCTTTGGTCCATTTATATTTATCAAAACGACCTTTGGTCCATTTATCTATTCATGTCAGACTTTCATCCAGAATCCCAATTAGCAACTCATACAGCTTATAAAGGAGTAAACCATTGGACATTCACAAGCATTCAAACATCGATATTACTCACCGTGATCGGCTTGTGGATTTGCCTTGGAGCTTGACCCTACACATTTCATAAACACAAAATGGTCACTAACAGTTCAATCCGTTCTTTAATTCGCATACTCCTCATTAGGCTTTATTCTTATCTCATTAACTCATTTACAATGCTTAACATATGCCTAAGAGTGCTTACAAGTGAAAGAGAACGGAAGAACAGAACACATAATGCATTTTCAGAATTTCAGAAAACAGGGTCCCTGCTCGAGCGTGGACTTCCCTGCTCGAGTGGACCCTTAAGCCTGCAAAAGTACTGGTTACCTCAAATTCACACTCGAGCGTGAACTCGGCCGCTCGAGCGGACTTCCTGTCTACATAGCTCCCCGCTCGAGCGGGAGCCATGTGTAGACACCCCATTTTTGACCGTCCTCAAGACCTGGACGTCACCGTTTGAACACCCGGTGATCATCCATGCTTGTGTTCGTTTGGAGTTCCCGGAGGCGTCGGCTACGCGCCTTGCCTCAGGACCTCCGAACTCGATCGTCTTGTGTCTGGTTTTGCACCAAACACTTGTGCTTTGCCCTGGAGGGGGAGAGAATGCCTTGTGAGGCATCCCCACACACCACCGGCAGTGGCTAGAGGCCACCGGCTGGTTGATGTTGCCATCGGCACTGTATTGTGCCGGTCGGCACTATTTTGTGCCGGTCGGCACTCTTTTTTGGCAAAATGACCATTTTGCCCTGCCGACTACTGTGCAGTTGCTTTTTCAGATATTTTTAAGCAGCTGTATGGCACTTACTTCCCCTCCATACACGTGTATGGAGGGATGAGCCTCTTGTTGGCTTAGTTGCTAAGTTTACAAGATTGCCTCCTCTATAAGAGGAGGCCTTGTCTTCTTGGTTGAGGGGTTAGCCATTTGAGAGACTAAAAACCAGAGCTCACATATCTCTCTCTCTATATTTTCCATCTCTCTCATCCTTGTGTGTGTGTTCTAAGCCTAAAAGGTGTGTTTTACCATACTTTTGCACCATTACACACACCATTACACCTTAGCTCGAGATTGAGAGACTTAGAGGGTTGTTTGTTGAAGTTTTGGACTGACTTTGATCACTAGAGAGTGGCTGGACCACCTGTTCTTCAAGGGATCTTCAAGGGTAAACTCTTTACTTTAGTTTCCCCATTCTTGCAACTAGTTTCTACCCCTCTTGCTTTGTGTTTTGAGCTTTGTCTATAACTGAAAAAACTCTTGTTTTTACTTGCTCTTGAACCTTCATAAAGGTCATTTTGTGGTTTGAGTATAAACTCACCCTCTTAGGCTTTGCTTTGGCCATTTTAGCCCCTTTTCTTGAGGCTTTGTTTACTTGGTGTTTTTGGCCTTCTCACCACTGAAAACCAGTGGGTTTTCAGTGGTGAGGAAAGTGTCTTGAAGTTTCATATAGGGGAGGGACACCCCTCTCCCCTTTGTCCCTTGTTTGCCTTTGTTTTTTGGCCTAAAGAATAGCATGTGTGCACGGTTGGTTTTGGCTTCATTTCAGAGCATATTTGTGGTTAATATGATATGTTATGCCTCTGTTTTAGGTTGGATTTATGGCCCTTAACATGCCTCTCATACTTGCTTTGTAATGCTTTACTTTGCTTGGAAGTGTGTCATGTCATTAGCCTACCATATCCTCATGTTTTAACCTTGCATGTTATAGCATTTGATCTTGATTTGCCATGAAAAAGGGCTGTGTGCCACTGTTTTTGCCATGTTTGGTGTGCTTGATGTGGTTACTTTGTGTTTTGGCTTGTAATCTTTAAGCATATTGACCTTTAACATGCTTAGCTTGGACCATTCCCATGATTTGGCATCATTTAGGGCTATATTTCAGTCCATAAATCATGTTTATATGTCTGCATATATGGCTCATTTCATGCTTTTAGGGTGTGCCCCTTTTATGCCTAGGAATAGGCCTTATGCATGCTTGCATGTTTAGAGTATTTTGGGGTTGTTATACCAAGGTTTTTGGGTGTATTCATGCATGATTCGAACTTTGTTTTTTTTTGCTTACATAATTCATGTCACGAATGGTCTTGGTAATGGTAGAGGAATGTTCCCTTTTGGTGCCCTAGACTTGGCCCCATTTGGTTTGCATATTGGCATGTACATTGGTCACCATTTTGGGCATGTTTTGCCACTATTTTGGGTTGATTTGAGGGCTGCCCCATTGTGGTCTAGTCCACCATTACATGTTTGCCTCATGTCTATTGCTTAATTGGTCCATTAAGTGTTGTAGTAGGTTGGTCCCATTGCTTGGATTGTCCCTATAACTTGCATTACATTTGCATCTTGCATGCATGAGCTTCATACCTTTGTCATGATAAGTTGCATTGCATTAGATATGCCTTGCATCTTAGACCCATGTTGCATCATTTGAGCCATGTTACATGACATGCATTTCATTACTTGGTTTGGGGTGTCAAACCAAGTATGGGAAATGAGGGGTGTTTGTACCTCAAGTGACAAAACACACCTTAATTCCCACGTCACCAAGGCCCTTGACCGACGCATGATAAGGTCTTGGTTTCATTTGTGTGTTTGCATGCATTTTGACATTAAAAATGCAATCTTGGTTCCTTAGGCTATCATGCACCAACATGCATAATTGGTGGCCCAAGAACCAAGGGTCATGCTCCCTTGAGTCTCAAGCATGATAGGGAAGCATTGGCCATGCTTACATATGCCCAAAAACCCATGCCATGCATTGCTGGTCTGTTGCTGCTGTCAAACTGTCCCCTGCAGGAACTTTCTGCCGACCGGCAGTATAATGTGCCGACCGGTACTATATTTTCAACCGATAGCCTCCAGAGAAGCAGGTGGTCAATTTAAGCAGCCGGTGGTCATTTCCTCTAGCCGGTGGTGTACTGCAGTTCATTTGGAAGATGTCCTGGGACTTTGGCAGTTTTTCAGAAAGACAGGGCAGTGGAAACAGAAGCAGCAGTGATGCGGTGCGGGCTTTCCGGGCGAGTCGGATTCGAGCATGCATCATTCGCACCTCCCGAGGCAGGGCCGAGTCCCCCCTTCTTTTACATTTGATTTAATGTGATAATTAGAAATTCCTGTAATAATTAATTTATTTATTATTCGGACTGTAATATTTATTCGGTCCCTCCGGGAGAGGGCATAATTGTAATAAGTGTGGGTGAGTGTGTGTATGTCTTCCAACCCCCATTTCTTTCTTCCCTTTTATTTACCTGCTTATGATGGTAGATTAGGGCATATTTAAAATTAGCATACCTTATGCAATGCATGCGTGCATCCATGCATTTGTTGACATGCATCGGGGGGGGGGGGGACTCGCACTCCTCGCCCGGGATGCATTCGGGGACGTCTACACCATGTCTGTAAAAAGTGCTGGGAGCACGATTTTCCTGCTCGAGCGGCAGTTCTCCCGCTCGAGCGGACAGCAAAATTCTGGAAATCCCAGGTTGAGTTCTTGAGCTCCAATTCGATTTTTCAGCTACATTACTTGCATGCAATGGTTCAAATCTCAAATATAATCATACCAGCATGGTACCAATGCAAGATTATAACATTATGAAGCTCAATTTCTTGATTTATCTATATGCATGGCCCAAAATATGTCAAACTCAACACCAACATAACAAATTCATGCATTCAAGCTCATATCTTCTCAAATTGTACATGCATGTGATGAATTAGTCACATTCTCAACTTGGATAACCCAAATAGTGATCAAAACATGAGTTTCCTTTAACATTTCACATGGATTACACACATTTGTGCTCAAACATGCAATTTCAAAGTAATTTCTTACATACATGCACATATTAAGCTTCAATTCAACAATTCCAACACAATTTCCTTTCAATCTTACTTTTGATCACCAAATTAGCTTGAACACACAAAATTGCAAATATAATCCAAGAATTACTCACCTAGAAGCTTTGATCTTCTAAGCTCTAGTCAATTCTTGAGCTAAATCCCCAAAATTTCCAAGCTTTAAGCCAAATTGCACAATTTCTCCCCCTTTCTCTCGCTAAGGCCGGCCCTCACTCTCTCACAATTGAATCCCTCAGATTTTTGAGTTCATAAGAGTTAAAGGGGAGTGTAGTGCTATCATACAACAAGCCCCACTAATATCATATTTTAATATAAAATATTTGGGTACTTAATTCATCAATTTAATCAGTTTAATCTGACCATAATCAATTTCTAATTAAATTTCACTGTAGGCTCTAAAAATTACGCTAATCATAAAGGCGTAGTCAATTTTGGGTTCTGTGGCCGATAGGGCCCTCAATTTAATTCCCAAAGCAGATTATTCAACAGATATTCCTACGATGAACAAATAGAACTTCAAAACCACATATTTTCACATAATGGAACACAAAATCATATCAAAACACATAATCACATCATATTAAGGACCAATTAACATATTACGGAACAGGGGTATTACATGGAGACATTAGACAAATGCTATAGGGTGGCCTTATTTCTCGTTTTAGTTGCCGTGGCAGTGATGATAGTGCATTCATTACAGGCTCTTATTCCATGTTAGCACATTCTTTAGGCCTCACAATTTTGTATGTGTTGTTGGTTGTATCTCATTTGTTATTTATTTTTTTGAGCTCAAAAATCTTCAATGTGTTAAGTATACATTTGCATTCATAAGGGATGTTTGTAAGGAATGGTTGACAAACATGAAAAAGTATGGTAAATGATAATTGGTAAAAGAGTATGGACAAATGATATTCTGAGAACACCTAATAATTTTCCGTTTATAAGTCTCTGAGACATTTTCAGTAATCATTGAAATGAAATGGTAGTATATTTGTAGCTCCTAAATTCATCTTTCTGATTGTTTGATCCATCTCGTTTCTCATTTGTTTGATTGAACTCAAAAGGTTTTTTCATTACATTTTTTTAAATAAATGAGTTATGTAACTTTTTCTTTCTTTTTTATTTTTATTTTTCATGTATTTGGTGATTTGTATACCAAATAAGGCTTTAGGACCAGGTGATATCCATGTTGAAGCTTGGAAGTATTTGGGTAAAAAGGGAGTTGCTTAGTTGACTAGGTTGTTTAGCAAAATTTTGTTGACTAAGAACTTGCCAGATGAGTGGAGAAAGAGTATTTTAGTGCCAATCTATAAGAATAAAGGAGATATCCAGAATTGCAACAACTATAGAGGTATCAAACTAATGTGACATATAATGAAAGTGTGGGAGAGGGTGATAGAACGTCGATTGCGAGATATAACAGAGGTGTCAAAGAATCAATTTGGGTTTATGCCATGCAGGTTAACAATGGAAGCGATCTATCTTTTGAGGAAAGTAATAGAAAAGTATAGAGAAAAGAAAAGAGACATTCATATGGTGTTTATCGACTTTGAGAAAGCATATGATAGAGTGTCCTGGGATATAATATGTTGGGTGTTAGCGAAGAAAGGGGTGACAAAAGGTTACATTGATGTGATTAGGGACATGTATGAAGGGGCGGTGACCACTATTAGATCGCTTGCTAGAGAGACAAATGAATTTCCTATCACTGTAGGGTTACACCAAGGATCTTCCTTAAATCCTTATCTTTTCACTTTAGTTATGGATGACTTGACAAGAAATATCCAGGATGACGTGCCATGGTGTATGCTTTTTGCAAACGATATAGTGCTAGTGGATATAGAGAAGGAGTTAATACAAAATTGGAGATTTAGTGAAAAGCTCTTGAATCTAAAGGATTACAGATAAGCAAAACTAAGACAAAGTAGATGGAGTGTAAATTTAGTAATAGTAACAATGAAAGCAAAGGAGAAGTGAAGATTTAAAACCAAGAACTGCCTAAGAGTGAACATTTTTGTTATTTAGGGTTGATTATCACAACAGCGGGGAAGATTGATGCGGATGTGGCCAATAGGATTAAGGCGGGATTGTGTAAGTGGAGAAATGCGTTTGGGGTACTATGTGATAAACGAATACCCACTAGACTTAAAGGTAAGTTCTATAGAACGGCTATTAGACTAGCAATGTTGTATGGGACGGAGTGTTGGGCAACCAAGAAACGACATGCAAAAAAGATGCATGTGGCTGAGATAAGAATGCTAAGGTGGATGTGTGGCAAGACTAGACAAGACAGAATTAGAAATGAGTGTATTTGGGAATGGGTAAAAGTAGCATTGATAGAAGATAAGTTGAGACAGAATCGATTGAGATGGTTTGGTCATATTCAACGGAGACCAACAGAGGCAGTAGTAAAGAGATGCGATACTGTAACAGTAGATGGAAGTGTTAGGGGACGGGGTAAGCTTAGATTAACGTTGGTTAGCATTGTAAATAGAGATATGGATCTACTTAATTTGACTAACGAAATAGCCTTTGAAAGGGTCGTGTGGAGAAGAAAGATTCATGTAGCCAACCCCATTTGATGGGACTTAAGGCTTGGTTTGGTTTGGTTTGGTGATTTGTATGCCAAAATGTTGAAAGAGATGTATTTTCTAATATTAGTTTTATTTTGTAAACTAGTTTGTTTAATATGTCAATTTTATATTTTTATCCTCATTAGTCAACCATCATGATGGATGGAAAATAATAGTATGAAAAAAAGTCATTTCTTTAATTTTAGTGGTTCAAGAAGTAAGCAGTGTTAATCATATATTCATGATATTTTTTCTGCTCCTACTTTGATTGAGAAGATTTCGTTTTGCTTTAATATATGTCCATAGAATGGAGTTGCACATGTTGTGGCTAAGTGATATACATCAGGAAATGCAAAATACTAAAGATCTTAGAATTTGTTAATTCAATAATGAATACCAGAAACAGGGCTAGGTGATAATTAGGGGGATTGTTACTCCTACAAACTATTGTACAAAATTCTCTTCTTATGGTAATGAAAATTTTTTTTTTTTTTTTTTTTTTTTTTTTTTGGAACGGCCATCAAAAAAAAATTTATTAATAAAAGGAAGAGATACACTAAAATGCTTAAGGAAATTTCATCATTGTCAATACAACACATTCCAACTAAGTCGACACTCGAAGCATGTCTAATCATGTGTAGTACCAAAGCCACCAACAAGAGAGAGAGATTCCAACTCACTTACAAAACAAGTACAAACGAAAAGCTCAGCTTCCACCTCCTCAACAATCTCTAATCTACTTAATGTTAAACAAAAAATCATGAATAGAAAACTGAAGATCCTTCGAAGAAGCTTTCAACCAAATTGCAATTCTGATTATAATAAGGTCTCTCAATTCACCCAAATCTGGTTGTTTATCATTGAAAATACACTTATTTCTGTGCTTCCAAATTGACCAGAGTGTTGCTAACGGTATGGCACTCCAGATCATCTTTTCGACTTTCTTTAATCGGATCCCTGCCCACCAAGGCAACACACTTTCAAATGATCCAAGCATTGTCCACTGTGTACCCCACCAGTTCAATAAATCAGAGCAAACCGTCCAAATTTTGAGACAACAGAACAGCACATAGCTAATTGATTCATTCTCAGATTTACAAAAAATGCATAGAGTACAAACATTGGTAGCAAGGACTCCAATCCTGTGCAGAAAAATTGAAGTTTTGACCTTATGTTTCCAGGCAAGCCAACCAAAAAGTTGGACTTTGGGTGGAAGAGAGTTGTTTGACACTAGTCTGAAGGAAGAGATACAAGAACCAAGAGCTAAGTCACTGTGCTGATACAAAGTTGAGACCATAGATTAGCTGGCTCAAGATGCTAACCACTTATGCATGTCCTTAGCATTCAAAACAGGTGCAGGGGAGGCACTAAAAAAGGTAATGAGTCTCTTCACCTCAGTCCTTTCCCACTCAAAAAGCTCTTTTCTGAAGTTGAAATCCCACTCCCCTAGAGTCACTTTTCTATCATAAAACTATTTTAGAGAGCCTTCCTTATCATTAGATAATCTAAAAAGTCTGGGAAACTCATCTTTAAGGCGTAAATAACCACACCAACTGTCAAACCAAAACCACACCCTATTTCCATCACCCACCATAATCTAGAAATTGTTTACATAAAACTGAAACAGGTGACCTCTGATTTCTGGAGCTGTTGTTTACATAAAAACTAAAACAGGTGAGCTCTAATTTCTGGAGCTGCAACAATGTCCCCCCAGATATTTGAAAATCTGTTACCAGAACTGATAAATGGAAGCCAATCACCCCCTACAAAGCAATACTTGCTGCATAGCACCTTTTTCCAAAGTGAATTATCTTCACTAGCAACTCTCCACCACCACTTAATCCAGAGGCAAACATTGACGTCCCTTATTCTTCTCACACCCAATCCTCCTTGATTATGGATAATGCTATGATATTCACATTTTACTTATTAAGTATTTTTGTGATATATGTTATATATTTTTTGTGATGAATGTTACATAAATTTTTAGTAAAATTATAATAATTTATAGTTCAGAAATGAAATTACATATTTTGCAATAGTGTTGCACATTTTTTTTTCCAAACATTTTCTAATCACAAAATGTGTAACATTATCATAAAAATACATAATATTATCACAAAATATGTAACTTTATTTTTAAACCACAAATTTTTCATAATTTTACCTAAAAAAATACCTCCCTTAGTTATTAATTATTTTAAATTTACAAAGCGTTGCTCTCTCTTGCTATTTTAAAAATAAAAAATAAAAAAAAAGTAGTCACCTCATCTAATGTATTCTCAGGCTTGTTACATTGGGTTCAATTGTATAACAGTCAAGGTATGTGCAAATAAAAATACTCAAAAACATAATAGATGGTCCAAATTCAATTCTTATATTGTAGAGCTCACATTACACAATGATTTTTTTTTTTAAATATATATTTCTACGTGCAGATTTTGTGTATATAGCATTGCTTATAATACAGAGGATATACGTTCAGGGAGTTTGGGATGAACAAAAAAAAAGTCATTTTTTTGTCAAATTTGTCATTTTGGTAAAAAAATAAGGATTAGAATGCAAGATTTGTGGACTCAGATAACAAAGTTGTTTGTGATAAAAAATAAAAAAAAAATGGGATAACGAAGTTGCTTTGCAAATCAAGATGACTATAAATATTTTTGTTTTAATTTTTTACTTTTTCTGTATATTTTTTTTCTTCTTGTGTTTTTAGGCCAAAGGCCAAAACAAAATGTATCTTTTGTTGTTTTCGTGTTGTGGGAATGTATTTTCTTTATTTTATATAACCATCTGATTATGTAAACCAGAATCTCCTCATATTCTAAAGAACTAGACAAATTAGACTCCATCAACCTTGGTAAACCACCACTTTCAGCATGCTCATTCATCATTCAAAACATTGACACAGATACTGAAGCATTGGTGTGTCAACGTGTTTTGACATAGATACTGAAGCATTGGTGTGTCAACAACAATCATTTCATAACGTGGAAGACCCAAACTACAAGCTATAACTTTATGTAAGACAATCATTTCTATTAGGAACAATGCTTAAGCCCTTTTCTATATGAAAAATCTAGAAACCCTTAAATATTGATTTATGATTATCAATTTTAAGCAATAAATTGACAAATTGACACAACGATTTTAACGTGAAAAAATCACAATTGGAGCACATCCAATTGTGATAAAAAAAATACGGACAAAAGCCACAAAACAATCCACTAAGAAGACTAATGGAATTACACAAGTGTACTCTCAATTACCTAGGGAATCCATGCCTGAATTGAACCGACCCCTATATGCCTCTTCCACCACGGCCTTCACCTCGAAATCATCTTGCCCAACGTTAAATCCACAACGCCGATGTCGAATCCACGACGATGAACCACTTCGGACTCCACCAAAGCTTTAGGCCCAAATTCCACGGAATTCACCGAAGAACAACTCTATCTTTTTTTAATAAACCACACTAAATAAACCCTTTCATATAATCCACTTAACTCATGATTAATCTCTCACAGATATCGAAGGAAATAAGCAAAGAAACTCTAGATAAAAATCCTAATACCCAATAAGAAGATCTGGAAGCTGTAACCCTAAAAACGGATGAAACCACATATTTATAGAAAACTGATTCGCGATCTCCGCTTGAGCCACAAGAATGGCAGCTCGAGCGGACTGATGCTCGAACGCAGGAAGTTCCGCTCAAGCGCAAAAACACAACTGCCCCTGACCCGCCAAGGGGTACTGCCTCCTCAACCTCCGCAAGCTGACCGGGCAGCTCGATTCCCGACATAGTCAGCGAAATGGCAAATATGATAGGATTAAGATCACAAACTCCTCTACGTAGGCACAATTCAGGTTGGATTCGCATCTAAAACTCATAACCTCACTGAAATAAAAGATCGAATACAATTACAACTGAAAAGAGTTTTGTCAAACGGGATTGCCAAGAATAAAACCTAACACTATAAAACATCATCATTGAAGTATAATGTTTCTATCTACATACATAAGCAAAGTTGTAGGGTAAACAGTTGTTCATCAGCTTTAAATTTCACTATAAGAAACAACTTTTTTCACTATCCACCACTACCTACTTAATTGAGTGTATATATATATATAAAAGCCTTTATAATTCCAACTCACCATACCTAGGCAATGAAACGGGTCCTAGGCAATCACCTTCCAAACTAGCAAGAATCATGAAATCTCTTTCTATGTCCCAATGTTTCTTTCCCCATCTCACAGTGAAGACCACAAAACGAATAACCACATCATTCTCTATCCTCGAGTGTTCATCAATCTCTCGTGTTTTCTATTGGGCATAGTAGAAATTTGGCATCTTTTGAGCTGATAGATAAATATATTTCGTGGTTCCACATATCAAGAAGACCCCCTTTCTATGTACTCATGCACAACTCCAAGCATGATCTCTCCATTGACAGGTAGGAAAATGCGACAGTGAAAGGCCACTAAGAAAAGGATGTCCCCTGATTTCTCTTCAAACTCTGCATTTGCCTATATGCTCTTCAATTCGGTTATTGCAATGAAGTAACCATGCTACTCTATGGACTTAATGAGCAACAATTCCTTGAAGGGGCATATTACTCAAGTCCACTCATCTATAAAACAGGCTCATCAATCCTATTCAAGTCTACTCATCTCAATTTGAAACACTCCAACAGGCATATCTAAGTTAATGCACTAGAAAAATGACCCACTTTGATTGGTTAATGTTTTAGACACCTTTACGTAACTCGCTCAAAAAAAATGAATTAAATTTATCAGATAATTGTAATTTCAAAATTTTATTATAATTACTTTACAAAAATGTCTAAGACCCCCTTTTTTTTCCCACCCCCTTTGACCCCCTCTCTCTCCATTGGTTGGATTTTCTTTTCTTTTTCTTTTGTTTTTTGTTTCCCTTGTCCTCCAATCACCACCTGCCACATGTGTGTAGGGGGTGGTGGGGATGGTGATTTGAGGGGGTCTCCATCACTCCTCAATTACTTTAAGCCAAAAAACTAAAATCATTGATTCGATAATTGTAGGGACAAAATTTTATCAAATTTGTCGTAGTAAAAAAGTAAATAGGCTACTAAAACAATCCACCAAGTAAAAAACAGTAAAGCCCAACCCACACAACTAAGGCTTCGTTTGGGAAGTGAGTTGGCTTTTTAATTTTTTGACTTTTTGGTTATTTTAATCTGAGGCTAAAAAGCCTTGTTTGGGTTGGATTTTTTTTAACTTTTTTGACTTTTGCAAGAAAAAAATGAAATGATTATGATTTGAATATGACATTTTATCTTCTTAATTTTTTAACCTATTTTATTTTTTTTATAATTATTTTAACTTGGTAGCCCAAAATTTCACATACTAAACGAGGGCTAAACAAAACCCAAACAAAGCAAGAAATCAAAACATCACATCAGCACAAGTTGGGTCTTGAATGACAAATTTTTTTTGTCTTCAAAGAGCTAATTTCGTCACTATAGATATTTGTGACGAAATATTTTCGTCACCGGTTTCGTCATTGAATGTTTGTCACTAAAGACCAACGTGACGAAAAATAATTTCATCACCAATGAAATTACTTCAGCGACGAAATTTTTTGTCACCAATAAAAGAACATTTTGTCACCCAAAATTCTCATTTTCGTCACCAAATAGTTATTCAATACCATATTTATAACTTTAGTTGACGAATAAATTTGTCACACATGTTGATGATTGATGAGGAAATAATTTCGTCACAATAAGATGTAAAGATGACGAAATTTTTCGTCTTCAAAAGTCATAATTTTGTCACCAATAAAACAACATTTTGTCGCAAAAAATTCTCATTTTCGTCACCAAATAGTTATTCAGTACCATATTTATAACTTTAGTTGACGAATAAATTTGTCACGCAGATCATTGATGAGGAAATAATTTCGTCACAATAAGATGTAAAGGTGACGAAAAATTTCGTCTTCAAAAGTCATACATGGGTGACGAAATATATTTCGTCACAAATATATATATACGTGACGAAATTTTTAGTCACCAAACAACAAAACAAATAAAAGCTTTTCTATATAAACTGCAGTAAATTTTGTCACAAAAAAAGTTTATTAGTGACGAATAATCACTTTGTCATAATAAGTACAAATGACAAAACAAATTCGTCACTAAACTTGTTCCATATTTTATATTCAATTTAAATTATAATTTCACAAATATCCCTGTTCATATCCCAATAGCCTTTTAATTGTACTAAGAAATCCACTAGCTATTATACATCACTCCAAAAAAAAATTCACTAAACAATTTATATTATAAATCAAAATATATCCATCAAACAACTTTAATAATAATTCATTAAGTATCACAAAAAAACCATCAAAGCAAATCCCAAAATGAACTAACGTGGAGTCTACAAAAAAAAAAAATCAACACTCAATCTTGATTTGCAACTACAACTAAGCATCAGTTTAGGAAAAAAAAATTCAACAGTTGATCTTCATTTGCAAGTATGCTTCCGAACGTCATCAAAACCAATCTGCAAAGAAAATAAACAAGGCAAACATTAATATATTATCAATTACATCTAAACTCATATATAAATAATTTTATTTTATAAACCAATTTAGTAGAAATGCATATAACAATTCAAAACTTGAAAGAGTTGAGGTGATCTTTGATGATAAAGCAGCACGGAAATGGAGACTTAGTTGATGAGACGTATTACAAGCAGCTGGTGGGTAGTTTAATGTATCTCACTGCCACAAGACCGAACATGATGTTTGTAATAGAGAACAAATAAAAAAGAAAAACTTGGTAGCATTTTGCACATATACAAATATACAAGTTTCCTTTATGTTTCACAAAATGATTTTGAACCCCAATGTAATTTAGCGTAGTTGCCTCAGATCATATAAAATCACTGCAATGCCCAATATGACTTAACAAATATGCACTTGAATACCACTCCTATAAATGATAGAAAACTGCAAGCTAATTGAATTCGTACTCCTAGACCTTGAAATTGCTCCAATATTGCCTATAATTTGACAAAGTACATTAAGCACTATAGCCACAACATATTCAAAATGTGCTACAGGCTCCATCTATTTTTCAGGTCACAATTGAAAGCATTGTGAATGAGGGGATGTATTAGAAGCAAACATGCCATAATATGTCCGTAGGTGCAGCATCTTGTCAACAATACGTGTATATTAAAGTTCTTACCAAAAATACATCAAGCACCAACCACAGTTCATCAAACTAGTTAAACCAGCCAAATCTTACCATAATTACCAAAAACATCCAGGGACTTTCAACTTCTTCGAAGCTTGTAAGATAAATCCTTTTGAATTGATTTACAAATTTTTCTGAAAATAACTAATGATCTGAAAACTTTAGATTACTTCCGTAATGATAATATAAGCTATTTTTTTTGTCAAAATCAAATACTTTTTCCACTATAATCTATTCTCACACTTCCTCGAATCACAAAATTCTTAAAAATATCTTTCGGTATACAAACAGAGCATACACCACCACCAGCATGCACAGGCCCTCCACTCATCAGGTTTAACAACATACACTAAAGGAGCAAGTAGCTGCACAAGAAATAGCTACACCAGCAGGCTCCAGCGGGTTTAACATACAGCAATAACTGCACAAAACCAGTAGCAACACCAGCAGCGCAAAAACCAGTAGCAACACACACCAGCAGACTCCAGCAGCACCAAAGAAATGATTACTTATCGCATTATTCAACTCGGTTCCAGCTGAGTTCAATTTTTGTTTTGCTTCTCAATCTTAATTTATGAGCCGCAAATCTTTACTAACCCAATCTAGTGTAAAATACAAACAAATTGGCAAGTTTAATTCCTAGATTTATGTTTGCTGAGCCGGATTTTAAAACAACTTCTTTTATTTTCTATGTATGTCTTTTCTATATATCTTTGATTATGAAATTGATATAAGAGAAAATAAACCTCGTATTTGCTCCTTTTAGCTCAATGATCACCACTTCCTTAGTTTTTTAGACACATTATCCATTATCTAAATATTATATTCCTAACTATAAAAAAATATATATTATATTTCAAAGAAAACTTGACAGACTTGCTTGGATCTTGCTCCTACCAGGTAAAATATAATATTTTTATTTATTATTATAGTTATTATGGAATATATAATTATATGAATGTAATGTAATTAAAGTATCTCCATATTAAGAATTATTTAGCTACAATGTAATTAATATACACCACTCACACACAAACGCAATCTCGTTACACTTAATATATATCATTGACATAGGAACATTTGGATTAAAAATACATGTATAGCATAAATGTCAACTAATATTAGAATATATATATGCAAAAGGTGAAATATTCTTTGAATGAAAATGAAGGGTGTTGATGATTTTTAATATAAATAACTAGGTGGGTTTCTGCAGCAAATTGCCAGATTAAAAAAGAGAGAAGAGATTCATAATTGAGGAGTACTAGAGGTGATAATTAATGAAAATTGTGGATTTGTATTATTTAAAAGAAGGGTTAATTATCTTTTTAGTTTCCGAAGTATGTTATTCGCATAATTTTGGACCAAATATTTAAATTGAGTCAATTAAGCCCCCAGTGTACAAACAGAGTTTTGGTTTGGTTTACAAATGTAACTCTTGTCTGTTGATGTTTGTTTAAAGGAGGGGTAAATGTGAAAATTCAAACAAACAACTGCTGAGGCATTCTTAACAACACCATTTGCTTCAACTAAAAATTTTTGACCCGAAAAAAGTAAAGCAAAGAGCTTAGTCAAGTAGAGCTAGGTTGATTGGGATTGACAGCAAACACTAGTCTACGTGTTTACAAGCTTAATCCTGTTCCAGTCCGCACCCGTTACCATCTCATTTACCTAAAAAACTAGCACTAGAAGATGGTTTTTTTGTAATGAAAACTTTCTGGTCACCAAGATGGAAGCAATAGGAAGCAACACCAAAAACTAGTTGTTCCAGGTAAGACTTTTGGGTTGTACCATTGAAGCCCCTCAATGCCTTCTTATTTATGCCAATTTGCATCCATGTATAAAGTAATATACAAAAATGTAAACACATAGTTTTGTCTCTACTTTGGTTAGTGTGTATTTTAACTAGGGTCATGCTAAGTAAGAATTTTGATAATGAATCTATTTTCATTAAATACATCTTCAAACTTGTTAAATCTTAGTTAATAAGTAGTCAAACTGCTGCACTTTAACTAGTATATACTAACCAACATGAGAAAAATAAAATGATAAAATGAGCGAGACTTACCAAAAAGGTGATGTACGAGTTCATGGGATACCTCCTCCTCTAAATTGTCCTTTGAAACCTTGCTTCTTAAGAAACGCCATGATGCTTGATGTGATCTCAAAATGCTCGTCAATCGACCCATTCATCTTCCCTATCTCTTTATTTTGTGCTTGAATTTCCTCTTTTGTACTTGAATTTCATGTTTCTGTGCTGTAATTTCCTCTTTATGCGACTGAATTTCCTCTTTTTGTGACTGAATTTCCTCCTTTTGCTCTTGTATTTCCATCTCTAGACGCCTCACATAGTCACTGTCAGTCGAAGCACTGGAAGTCCTGATAGAGAAGGAACGCCTCAACCCGAGTCCTTTAACATATCCCGACCTTGGCTTCAGCACCTTCACAGATAGCTCCTCTGGAGTAATTGGAACCACACCAGGTTCAGAGCAATGTTCAGCTTGGATCTTTATCATGTTATCCTGTCATTTTATAAATAAAAAAAATAGAAAAATGAATAAAGATACAATTAAAATTGCAATCATCCTAATACAAAAGGTAAATATACATACATAATTCTTTTCGCACTCCGGAGAAATCCACTGGTTTGTGACATCATTAAAGTGTGTAGATTTGTAAACACATGGCAACTCTGGCAGTTGGCCCCCATTTGCAATTGTCTGATTTTTTTTGTGCCACTAGTAAGTTAAATAAGAACGATGGTAGTATAATCATGTCTATAAAAAAAAATGGGAAAAAAAATTAAAGAAGACCCACCGCCTCGTGTACCCTAACTGGGAGAGATTTTGACCCACACCTATGCTTCGTCTTCAATTGATTTCTATTGTCAATGTTAGCATTTGATTGCTTCTACAAGGAGCAAGTTCCAATAGAAAAATATATATATTAGGAAGACAAGGTAATTGTCAACAATAAATAAACATAAGAAAAGTTTACCAGCCAATTGGTATCATTCCACTTCTTGTCAATCAAGTTTTTCCATTTCTCGAGGTCACATTCAGGCAGTGGATGGCTTCTAGCATACTCCTCTCCCTTAGCACTTTTAAGGTTCAGGTATTTTTTCGTAGTCTGTAGGTGTGGCTGCTCAAGCTCCGTCCACACTTTGTTGCCACCGCTTTCCTAACATTAGTGGATTCACCTTCCATGTCAAATTGATCCTAGCAATAGCCACAAATCTTGTAAGTCATAATTAATTATGTTACATTAATTCAATCAATTATGTAAAACTTTTACCGTTAGACGCTGAAACATAGGTGCCGTAACTTCTTCGTTGACATGTTTCCACCTGCGAATGCTAAAGTCTGGCAAGTGTGTTCGTACCTCAACACCAATTTTGGAGACTAATTTAGAGGCATGATCCCCCACTGGTGCTAGATACTCCTGTGGTATGGGAACTTTGAGCTTTCCATCTTTCTCAACCATTGCTTGAACCTTAAACCCGCGTGTCAAGCCACGAGGGTGTCTACTAGGCACTATTGTAAAGATATTACATTGACTGGTTAGTAATTAATTAAAGCAAAATCCTAAATGCAATATAAGAAACTTTATTTTGTTGTTGTTGAATAAGTCATAAAATAAAATGATAACATATAGAGATATATGGCACAGCTTTATCTAATGTTACTGTAACTACTTCAAAGTAAATTGCTAAAGTAAACTGTGTTCTCTGTGTAAACTATGTTACTGTACTGGCATAAAGGTGATGTATTAGGTGAAATCAAGTTCATTATGCACTAAGTTAGGTGCTAAACCAGGATACTTTGTGTAAACTATGTTACTGCAATGATAAACTATGTTACTGCAATCAAGTTCTTCACTGCACTAAGTTAGGTGCTAAACCAGGACACTTTGTGTAAACTGTGTAAACTGTCTTATCATTGCAGTAACAGTTTACAAAGAGAACACCTAATGATCATTGGTTTAAGCATACATCAGTACAGTAACACAGTGCATAATGAACTTGATTTCACCTAATACATCACCTTTGGTGACAGACTAATTTCACTTTGGTTTGTAAACAATGGATGGTTTGGTTTGTACACAATGGATGGATGCATTTGTTTTGTTATTGATATCAACACCAAAACAGATTGCAAGACCAAAACAGAACAGATATATTGCAACAGATATGGATGGATGTTTGACTTGAATGGATGGTTTAGATTAGTAGTAGCGCTGCTGCATTTGTTTTGTTATTGATAACAAGACCAACACAGATTGCAATACCAAAACAGAACAGATATATTGCAACAGATATGAATGGATATTTGACTTGAATTGATGGTTTAGATTAGTAATAGTATTGTTGCATTTGTTTTCTTATTAATAACAAGACCAAAACAGATTGTAAGATCAAAACAGACCCAAAACAACACAGATATATGGCACGATCAAAACAGATTGTAAGACCAAAACAGACCCAAAAAAACACAGATATATGGCAACAGATATATTGCAAGACCAAAACAACACAGATATATTGGAAGACCACAACATCACAGATATATCTTGTCCGACCAAAACAGACCCAAATCAATACCAACACAGGTCCAGGACTGGAATAAAAACACTTTGCAGGTTGTATACATCTATTGTACGTGCTGTTTGTGCTTTCTAATAGTGACAACACAATCCATTAGTCCAGCACCAATCCAGCACAATCCATCATCAATAACTATCTATTAGTCTATCACAATGCAATCCATTAGTCCAGCATCTTAAAGTTCGATTTAAGAAAAAAAAAAATTCAGTAATAAAGGAATTTTGCACCAAGAAAGTTTTCAGGGAACAAAGTATGCTTTAACTGTTAGGCACTCAAGGGCAGTAAAACTTTTTTATTGAAAACTTTCTCTGCAATTTATTAGAGTAAAACTCAGTTTTCAGTAAGGCACTCAAGTTTTCTTTAACTGTTAGCCAGTCAAGGTCTAGAACATTCATTAGAGTGTGCTCTTTTGCACCATAGAATTATATTAAAACAGAGGATTTCATTTTAATAGTAAAATTCAGCATCTTACCGACACTAGATTGGGGGGCTGCCTCCGTCGCTGCCTCTATATCGACATCAACTGGTTGTGAGTGTTGGGTCTCCACATTGTCATGTAAATCCCCATTCGGAACAACAATTGCCTCGTGCGAAGGTTGAGGAGATGACTGCGCCAATCGTTTGGGTGGCATTGGTAAGCCCTACAAAACATAATACAAAAGCATAAACAATAAATACATAAAAATAGATAAGTAAATATATGTATATGGAAACTCATCAAGGCCATTGTTGAAAATATGACTTATCAATAATTATGGAAGAGCATTGATCTAGGGTTCAAGTCTTTGCGAAATCTGTATTATTCATTCTTTGAAAAATGGCAAAACGATGCAACATGTAGTACCACATTTTTTCCTAACTGGTTGCTTTTGCAGGTTTCTATCTGTGCTGGTGCCTTGTTAGGGAATTTGTTGTTGAGGGCCTACTGATGTGAGGTTACTTTTTTGGATTGGTTTCTATATGCCTAGTTTGAACACTGAAGTTGATGTTATGGAGGTTGTATGTAGGATGTATATTTTCTAGTTTTATTTTATGACTTATTCACCCAAAAAAGTATATGGAAATATAAAGATGGTATTAAGAAAGCATCATTAACAAATATATAGCTATGAGACAAGATAACAAAAATGAATGGCCATACATATAGTACCTCATCGTCAACACTTTCAAAGGACTCAGCATCATCAGTGTCATCTTCATGATCTGACGGTATGTAGTCATCATCATCCCTAATGTTCTTGCCCTTCTGATTAACACGATTGGGCTGAGTAGAACCCATCAAAGAAGCTGCTAAACGATTCAATTGTAGAGCATCCATTTTCTTTTTATTCTTCTTGATTGTCTTATTTCTTTCCATTTCGTACTGTGTTCGCTTTTGTTTCGCTAGAAAACCTGGTTTGAGCCATTGTTTCTCCCCTTTGGCCATTCTGATAACTAAAAAGCATAAATTGATATAAAACATAACATATTAAGCAGAATATTTACTTGAAGAGACACAACAAAATATAGCATAACTATGTAATGCATTAAAACCATATGTCCATATAGAATCCTAACAAAAACAAGAACTAAATATCATAATCCATATCAGGTTCCATATCAGGATCCATATCATCATCAAGTATGCCAAGTTCTTCATCTTCTTCGTCATCTCTACCATCTCCCTTTGTTTTATTCGGAATAACCTCAGCTTCAATATCATCCCTATAAAATCGAATAATATCTTCAACGTTGATCGGGACAACTGAGTTAATGTTTTCTTGTTGGAATGCATCATTAAATTCTGGTTGATCCGGTGGTTCTCCATCACCAACCTCTTGTACATCAAACACACCCCTATGTTGGACCTGTTGCACAACTTGCCAAGGTTGCCCCCATTTGGTGTCATTCAGGTAGAACACTAGTTTAGCTTGACTAGGCAAGATAAAAGGGTCAGATTGATACCATCGGCTTGTGACATCAATGCTTGTGCAATATGTGTCAGCTCGTACTGTTCTACTTCTACCAGTGTTACCGGTGTTGTACCATTCACATTGAAAAAAAACAACTTTATTTTGACACATGTACTCAAATTCCCAAATATTGCACAAGTGACCATAGAATTCGTGCATCTCTCCCTTGTAGTCCCCTTTGGTAAGCACACCACTATTTTGACTCTTACGACGATTGTCTAATTCCTTTGTATGGAATCGTACACCATTGATTATACAACCCGAGTACTCTTTCACTAGCAAATTAGGACCATTCGCTAATGACCACAATTCTTCGGTTGCTTCTGGTGCCTCATCAACTCTCAATCTATTTATCTACATCCACATGCAATGTGCAACACTTGAATTATGTTAGTAATGTTTGTATTTTATACAAGCCTAATAGTGTTTGGGCAATTGTGAATATTAAAAATGACTTACATATTCTTTGAACCACTTCGGAAATTCCTTCTGTTGTATCTGAGTTATATCTTGTCCAGTAGAAATTTGTAACAAATTCTTGTGTTCCCTACTCAAATAGTTTTGGTTAATGAGTGAAATACTACTATTATTAATGACTAATAACATGAAAAATGTTAAAATATATATAATTATAAGAAACACGTACTGAAGATACTTCTCTATCTCAGGGCTATTGTATAATAAGAACCAATGAGCAATATCACGAAGTTCCTGTGACATCTCAACATGCTTTCTGATTTGGCCAATAGGACGAGCAGTTTCGGTGAATATTGTCAAACCTTGACGCCGGACTCCATAATCTTCATTTCGTGCATCTCAATTATGCACGGTTTCAATCCCTTCAAGATACATTGAGCAAAAAGTAATGCACTCCTTGACAATGTAAGCCTCTGCAATAGAACCTTCTGGTCGAGCTCGGTTGTTGACAAACTTTTTTAAAGCTCCGAGAAACCTTGAAGAGATAACCAATTAGGGTATTGGTTAGGCACACAACATAATCTACACCTTTCATTTGAAACTACAATTTTAGAAATTACCTTTCAATCGGGTACATCCACCGATATTGCACAGGTCCTCCGAGAATAGTCTCACGTGGCAAGTGAATGGCCAAATGAACCATCACATCGAAGAAGGCTGGAGGAAAGATCTTTTCAAACTTACATAGTATGAGTACTATGCGTTCCTCTAATTTCTCCATTTCACTTCGTTTGAATGTCCTTGAGCATAGATCTTGGAAAAAGCTACCTAACTCAAAAAGTGCTGTACTGATCTCTTCATCTACATAACCACGCATCCCAATAGGAAGAATCCGTTGTATAAGTACATGGCAGTCGTGGCTTTTCAATCCTGTTAATCTACCATTTTTTGCATTCACTGATCTCGAAATGTTTGTCGCGTACCCATCTGGATACTTTACTGATGTCAAGAATTCAAAGAAACCCTCTCTCTCTTTAGGGGTCAGTGAGAAGCTGGCTCGAGGTTTGACATATGATCCATCAGGATTTTTTGTCAACCACAATTCTTTCCTTATATTCATATCTTCTAAATCCATTCGTGCCTTATCTGTATCCTTGTTCTTCCCATCAATTCCCAACATAGTTCCAACAACATTTTCACTAAAGTTCTTCTCCACGTGCATGACATCAATGTTGTGTCGAAGCCTCTTTTTCTTCCAATACGGAAGCTCATACAAGATGCTTACCTTAGTCCAATTTGGGTTCTGACGAGGTGTTTTCCTATTGCTTGGATGTTTTCCATATGTGACACCCGTCACGCTGGCCAATTGTTCTTCAATCTTTTCTATCGGTATCACCAAAGATCTCTTCCGTTTTTCATGCTTGCCATTATATACTCTACTCTTTCGCCTTTCTGGGTGGTCATCAGGCAAGTAGCATCGATGGTTAATGTACGCAGTCTTATTTCTTAAAGATTCAAAATATGGTTCGTCATTGCAAGTGTAACAAGAGTAATGACCCTTTGTTCTCCATCCAGACATGTCACCAAATGCGGGCCAATCATGTATCGTCCACATCAAAGCTACGCATGCAGAAAGTCTCACCAGTCGAGGCATCATAGGTTAATGTACCATTTTTCCATAATTCATTCAATTCATCCACCAAAGGTCTCATGTAGACATCAATATCAATTCCTGGTTGTGATTCACCAGGAATAAGTAATGACAGCATGAAAAATGGGTCCTTCATAGCCAACCACGGTGGCAAGTTGTACGGAATGAGTACGACAGGCCACAAACTATATGAGTTATTCATATTTCCAAAAGGGTTGAACCCATCAGTAGCCAACCCTAGCCTCACATTCCGAGGCTCCAAGGCGAATTCAGGATGTTGTGAATCGAATTCCTTCCACTCATCACTATCTGCAGGATGCCTCAATACACCGTCATCTAGACGTTTTTCATTGAACCATTTCATATCCTCGGCTCTCTTTCTCAACATGTACAACCTTTTCAATCTCGGTGTTAACGGGAAGTATCGAAGGACCTTACGAGAGATCTTCTTACCTCTACCATGATTTGTCTTGTATCTACAAGCATTACAATTTGGACATTTATCCAATGTTGCATTCGCCTTCCAAAATAGCACACAGTCATTTACACAAGCATCAATGAGCTCGTATGACAAACCCAATTCACGTAGTATTTTTTTAGCTTCATAAGTTGACTTTGGAACCAAATTATCCTTCGGTAAAAGTTTTGTTAAAAACTCTAGCATCATGTCAACTGACTTATTACTCCAATGGTTTGTTACCTTCATATTAAGTATCTCGATGACAAACTGTAACAAAGTGTAATTTGTGCAACCTGGGTACACCTCACGTTTGGCATCATTCAACAACTTATCAAAAGTGCGAACCTCCTCCTTCTGGGTTGTATTAGTTGATTCCCCTCTTATTCGATCTTCCACTAAGGCATCAATACCTCCCAAAACCTCATTGCCCTGAACGGGTATATCATGGTGATGAGCCTCATTTGATTCACGGGGTTCCCCATGCACGTGCCAGATAGTGTAAGTTGAAATAATCCCATGTTGCAGCAAATGAATTTGAACAATTTGAAAATTATGACGAACAACATTCACACACTTTCGACAAGGGCACAAAATTTTACCATCTCGATCGATAACCGCCATTGCAAAACGAAGAAATGATATTACCCCATCATAATATGCCCGACTTATCCTTCCATCAACTGTGCTACCTAGTGCAATCCAACTCTTGTCCATGTCTGACTATGCCGAGTTAATCAAAGGAAGGTGTATAGGACAAATTTTAGATATAAATATATATATTTTTTAATTAAAAAAAAAAAGTTGAAGTCCAATGATTATACTAAGTTATATAAGTTTCAACAACATAATTCACATGACAAAATAGCCAAAGCAATTTAGCGTAAACAGAAGAAGTATTCAAAACCAAAACATAAACCACAGCAAAATAACCATCAATAAGAAGACAAATAACATAATTCAGAGAAAATTTAACCAATAAAGCACTGAGCTGAGAGTAAAAAACAGATAACATGACACGGAAAGAAAACCCACAATATGCCACATTGAGTTTCTAAAGCAGTCAATTTAAGTACTCAAATATCCAAATGCAAAATGTTATGATTGAACTACACATATTTGGAAAAATATATATATATGCCCCAAATACCAGAATTGACACATCTATCAACTAAATTGGGATATTGAATAAATAATACATTGGGAAACAATAACTATTTTGGCTCACATTTTACTCGGTAAACAAAATGTGATAAAATTCTGTAAACGAACTTAATAATGTACGTAAGGAGCTATGCATATAAGAAATGAACAATGCCAATAGAATTGATAGCCACATGCGACAATTCCAATGAATAGCCCGAGACTATAATTTAGTATTTATGGCCTGTTACTGCAGTTAGTACTCTGTTTGATTTTCTCTTTACTCAACTATATACGCAGTCCAGAGAAGTTAAAGCAAGATATGCTAATTTAAGGGTGTAATATTCCAATTTTCATTAAATCGATAGTTGTGAGAGAAAAAATAATTAATTAATAACTATTGAGTAAAAACCTATAGATATAAATTTTTATATAAAACAACGCCCAATTAATACACATTAATATATAATGAAATGTTTCCAGAGTCAGTCAAATGAGTTTGCCATACAGTGTTCCCACAAAGATATTACATAACTAACCAAATGTTTCCTAGACTTTTGGATGGTAATCATATGACAACCAATATGGTACCTAATGTTAAAAGCCATCTCAGTGATGCATGCACTGGTAATTTTAAGAGAATAAATCAGTTTCATAACCTAATATATATCACAGTCAGACATGGATAACAAGGTAGAGATGAGCTACAAAATTTTATCTATATTATATACATATGCGAGAAACAGACACTGACTGACTGACTGACAGACAACAACAAAAATGGAGACTGAACTGTACTGTGATAACTTATTTGGGCTGATATCGAAGAAGTTCTATCATAATTTAATTTCTTTTAAAACAGGACACATTTGGATGCATGTGGGACTATCACCTAGACACACGTGAGACAAACTAGGGTCAGGGCTAAAGTTAAAAGGTATAAAATGGGGCTCAAAATGGATAATTTGCTTCTATAGGAAATGTATATGTTTATAAATAAAAAAAATGATATTAGTGTGTCCTTGCCCACTCCTTGTCTTGATTTTTTTAAAAATTGTTAATGTAGACATGTTTGTGTTGTGTCAGATCAGATCAATTTCATGTGTCTGTATACGTGCTTAGATGTGGACCATAAAATTGTCCTCTAAGAAGCTTTAGCACTAGAAAAGCTATAGCAACATCAAAATCCTCTTCATAACCGCAGATCCATTTTTAGTCATATAAAATCTACATATATCAATTTCAATGGTTTACCTAGTCATAACATCTATTTATTATAGAATTGACAAAATCAATGAAAATTTTCCAAATTGTAAGTAGACGATGAACTTAATTACATTTGTGATGCATTTTCAACAAAAATCATATACAGATAACTTCTTTTGTTGTCTTTATTTATTTATTTTAGCTATTATTTCGGCTTGTATTCCAATTCCGATGCACCCAAAAAAATATATATATATTACATATAGTTTTTTGATCTTTATTCTAGCATATACTTTGTATAGTTGCAATCCCAACTATATAGGCACCTGAGAACTCCATGATATATGTCACCAGTGATTGCCACATGATAACCATCAAATGTGGCATGTAGACACCTTAACTAAATGACATTTCGACACTTCTATTAAGGATAGAACTACAATGCTTAGTGGCAAAGACCATAAGCCGGTTGACGCCTTCATCATAAACCCATTATAAGAGACGATGAAGCAGTTTCTTCGTAGTCCCTTGGGAGTCAAAACTTCAGTGATATCTGAAGTCATCATGGGTGAAGGATATCTCAGGTCTCCATGGGTGAAGGATATCATAAATCCTTTTTACTTCAAGAAATCACTTTTATAGTACATTTAATAATTTAACTCCAACACTAATTGTCAATTTCAAGAAGCTCTACCATGGAAAGTCAGATGAGTAAAATTTAACAAGATGGATATTTTTCTTAACAAAAGCAAAGAACAAATTACTTGGTGTCAGATAATCTACACAATGGGAGAAATTGAACTTACACATCTTCATATTATGGTGGTGTATTTGGGAAATGCTAAAGACAGCCCAATGGGCGTTGCTTAAAGTGGGGAAATATTTATTATATATGATAAATGAAAATATTTATTATTACGATTATTAAAAATGTCAATCTTACATCATTCCAATTGAGTTTTAACATGTCTAAGTCACACTATTATGAATGGAGAAGTCATAATTCAACATTTAGAAGATAGGCAAGTGGAATCAATCATGTCCACCTCTCTTAGATAATATCAGACCAACCAACCGTAGCATGATTCCAACTCTGAAAAAGCAAAAGGCCCACTACTTCTCACTCTTTCCACTACAAACAAACTCTCCATCAAGTGCAGAAATTTAGACCCTCACATAGCATTCTATTTCAATCCAAATGATCAATATTTATCCTCACATAATACCCATTTTCAATATTTAAACAACTTTCCCATATCTTCTCTCTTCATTGGTTTCCTCTGTTTTCAATATTTTCAATATTTCAATACCCATTTTCAATATTTCAATCCAAATGATCAATATTTAACCTCTGTTTCTTGGGCCTCTTCATTGGTTTCCTAGATGAGAACTTTTTTTATGACAATGTACCCTTCCTCAAGCTCCTTGATTTCTCTCTTAGGTTATTTGTGATTCCCGTAAGTGTTACCTCCATATGGTTAACTGTGACTAACCATCAGAACAACAGCACCTATGGGAACCTAGACCTCAAGTAAGAAGTATATATGATTATGTTGTTTCTTATGCTTAATTTATGTCTATTTTGCTTTATGTTGTTAGGTGTCTTGTATTTTTATCGTAAAGGCACTGCATGAGTACTGCAAGATGAGCAAAGTACTCATGTGGACTTTTCAAGAAAGGATCGACTTCAAGCTCTTCCCTTACTTTTCTGGGTTAATCCATTCAATTTTAGACATGCTCAAGTCCCTTACTTTTCTGGGTTAATCCATTCAATTTTAGACATGGTCAAGTCCTTTCCATTCAATTTTAGACATGGTCAAGTCCTTTTCTCACCCATCCTTTCTCCTAGGTCTGCATCTTATTTTAAGTTATAATAACGACATTATGGCAAGATCATAATTGCATATAGTCACACAAGTATTTAAAAAGTCTAAATATGAATGTGTGCCCTCTGTATTGAAAACAGGATCACGCAAATAAACAACTAAAAAAGATTTTGATACAAACCTTCTTGGCTGGAGCTGCTTCTATTGGAGGACGTTGGCCGGCTATTCTCACGCCAGCAGCTTTTCCAGGGAAGCTACAAAATTTAAAAATAATGTGAGATGAAGCAATGTAAGGTCTGAAAGGGACATCCCAAATCCCAGAAAGAAAAAAAATGAAAATGCAATGCACAAGGGACATGTTGATACAGTTTGAAGGAGCACTCGATAAAAACAAAAATGTACACACCATTTCATTTCACGTACCTAACAGACTAACACTAAAGATGCAGTTAAAAGTGCCCTTTCAAAATAACTTAGGGCATCTCCAATCCTTTATCAATTCACAATTTATGAAAAAAATGGTTTAACAACGTAGAAGTTAGTGGGTGTGGATGGTGCCACCAGGTTCGACCAATCACAAATGATTATATCCATGTTGTCTCCCAAATATGATAGACCCTGGTGTCTTAACAAATCACATTTACTGCCAGGTGACTTCAATCACAAATGATTATGTTGGATCTTACCTGGAGAGTAGAAGTGAAGCAACTGCAGAAATTTAGCTATTTACATTGGGTTTTTTTTTCTTCACAAAAGATTAACATGAATACAGAAGTTGTGCTTCCTTTTGTGGTATTTTCTTTGTGTTCTTAGTGCTATAATGACTGCCAACCATTTAAAACAAATATATGCACCACCGATAAAATTACAAAAAGGTGCATCTATTGGGTAAAATTAAAGTGATGCAGATAATCCCATATTCAGAAAGAAAAAGAAGAAGGCAGAATGCAGTGACTACCTGCTCTGGTGGTTTGTTTAAGGCAGGTGATACAGAAATGCTAGAAGCAAGGCCTGAACCTGATAGTATATCTTTAAGAATACCGTTGATGCGAAGGAGTAGTAGAGTGTGATTTCGATCTGTCAGAATTCAATTTGAAGGAAAATTGTCAAAACTTGAAGAAAATTGACAGAGAACAATTGAAGATCGCAAGGACAATTATGTTGGATCTTACCTGGAGAGCAGAAGTGAAGCAAGAACTCTACGAATCATGGTTTGAACTGCATTTTCAGGCAATTTTCTTTACTGTAAGTCAAACTGAGACCTACACACAGAAGAGAGTATTGGTCAGTCAGTCCTACAACTCTTAAATGCTCCAGACTGTTTCCCTTATCAACAAATTTGGCTGTTAAAAAGGTTATTTTCAAATTTTTTGACATGGTCATATAGTACGTATCTAATTTTGGTTTGATATCAATTTATACCAGGGTCTCTGTTAAATGAATAGGAAGTGGGGTCCCTTGTTTTTACATCATTAACCATTTGAACATTTACATTCAGGGAAATTATGGGGAACTATGCAGATGTTGTGTTTGCAAACAGTGATGAAGCAAGAGCATTCTGTCATTTCTCCTCAAAGGAAAGCCCCGCTTCTGCCACAAGGTACCTGACACATTTTGTTCCCTTGGTTTCAGTTACAGATGGGCCGAAAGGGTCTTACATTGGAGTAAAAAGGGAAGCTGTGTATATCCCTCCTTCACCATGTGTGCTAGTGGACACTTGTGGAGCTGGTGATGCCTATGCATCAGGAATTCTGTATGGTATATTACGGGGTGTGTCAGATTTGAAAGGTATGGGTACGGTAGCAGCTAAGGTTGCAGCAGTAGTCGTTAGACAACAAGGGACTCGGCTTAGGGTTGAAGATGCTGCTGAGTTGGCAGAGTCATTTGCAGTCCATCTCAGGAGCTCTACCATTGGGTCAGATGTGAGTTCTGATCAAATTTCTAGCTTGTAGCCCTGTTGGAATTGGCCATGATGTCAATTCCGCAAATGTTTGTATTAAACTTGAATTCCTTTTGTATTTTGTGTTTGTAACTCTGTATATTCATTCATTATACATTATTATTATTATTTATGGTTAAAAGTTAATTCCAAAAAAAAAAACAATGGGGAGGAATTTGTTATTTGCCAGACATCCTAGGAAATTTGTTCATTGTCAAATGTGATGGTTAAGTATAAAACTATAATGCTATATGCTTATCATTTTACGTGTCAATATTACATTTGTTTCATGAGTTCCCCACTCGTGCGTCTCTAATGTAATGCTAATCTTACCCTTGTCTAGTTATTTGTTGTACCTTCTTTTAAAAAATATCTTTTTTATAAGTCTTGTTGCATAATTTCTTCTGTGAAGCAAACCAACCAAAAGGGAGACAATAAAAAGCAACGGATTTTTCTTGGAGAAAGGAAAAGGAAAAGACCCAACTAAGCATGCACGTAATTTTTTGGGAGAATTACAGTGCAGTGGAAATGAGAAAAAAAATTACAAAAAATATATAAAGTGTAAGTGATTATGTGATGAGGTGTCTTTTTTTCACAAAAGTCAAAAAAATAAAAAATAAAAATCAAATACAATCTGTTCATGAATGCTATTTCTGAATAGGAGTGAATCAGTTTCTAGAGCATTCATGTTAATCTACGAATCAATTTCTGAAGTGAGCATTCATGTATATATATATCAAGTGAAACCCATTTTAGAAACTGAATGCTCACTCCTATTGTATTTGATTAACCCATTTACGAATCAATAAAAAACAAATTTAGCTATTTATATATATATACATGAATGCTCACTCCTATTCTGCCTTCTTCTTTATATATATACATGATTCGTATATTAACATGAATGCTCTAGAAACTGATTCAGAAACTGATTAAAGATACAATCTGTTCATACTCACAAGTCTTCCTCAACTACCAGGTATGAACTGAATGCCCTTCAACTCTTTTTTATAGTTGTGCTACGTTTTATGACAGACCAATCCTATTATTCCACCTGATGACTCATACAATACCCATTACAGAATAATGGAAAATTATTAAATAATCCCAAATTATCTCATACTTATCAACTAAAGTCTGAAAAAATACAACATTAATTCTGAAAATTAATTTCAAAAATTAGGGAAAACATTAATTTTGAAAATTAGGGAAAGCAGAGATTGAAAAATAGAGAAATTGAGTGAGAGAGAGGGAGAGAGAAAGAGGACCCATACCTGATGGAAGAGAACGCACAGCAGTAAAGGAGATACGACGTCTGTGGCGACACTGAAGGAGGAGAACAAGGACGTTGGCAGCGGCGCTGGGGAAGAACACACTGAAGGGGCGCCGGAGAAGAACACACCGCACTTGTGTTTTGAGAGTGAGAGTGAGAGGGAAAGGGAGAGGGGGAGAGGGAGAGGGATTGATAGGAAAACTGATCGTGTTTTGTTTTGAGAGGGAGATCGACAGATAGAGATACAGACTGATACGAAGATTGATCCCAAAAAAAAAGGAGGGAAAAATAAACTGATCAAAAAAAAAAAGAGGGGAAAAATAATTTAGGAAAACTGATCCAAAAAAAAATAAGAAATAAATAAAAAAAAGAAGAAGAAGAAGAAGGAGGGAGGGAAAAATAATAAACTATTTTTTTTCATCACTGCTTAATATGTCAAAATTCTTCTTTCAAAATTAGTGACAAAATAATTTTCTCACTAAAAGGCCTAAAAATATTAAAAATAATTAGTGACGAAAATATATTTCTCACCAAATGGTTTTAAAATCAAATTTTTTTTTTAAAAAAAAAATTTATTGGTGACGCAAATATATTCCTCATTATTAATTTTTTAATTGTTGAAAAAAAAAATTCTCACCAAAAGTTTCTAAATTTTGGCACCATCAAAAAAAATTAGTGGGAAAAAATTAGGTGACGAAACTTATTTTTTTCTCACCTAAAAGTAAGTATTTATTGACGGAAATAAATTTCGTCACCTATTATTTTTATATTCTTATTATACGTGACAAAATTTATAATTCCTCATGGTTTATTCTTATTTAGTGACGAAATTTGTTTTCTTCACTAATTTTCGTCACCATACCAATACAGAGAATAAGAGAAAGAGACACCAGAAAAAGAGCAAAGAGAAATCACGTACCAAATCACCAAGCGAAGAAGATGTGGCGGTTACCGGCAAGCCTACTAGTGGCGGCGATGATCGGCAAGGCTAATAGAGGCGACGATGGCGATCGGCGTGGTGGAGGAGCAAGAGGTAAGACAAATTAATATCCTATTTTCAGAGAGAGAGAGAGATAGAGATGATAAACATAAAAGGGGTAAAAAAAATTAATCCCTATTTTTTTTTTTTTTTGCCGCTCAATATATCAAAAATTTCTCACCAAAATTGGTGACAATATTATTTCCTCACTAAAAGATATCAAAAATATTAAAACATTTTGGTGACGAAAATATATTTCTCACAAATAATTTTATAATTAGTGACAAATTTTTTTCTCACCAAAAGTCCCAAAATTTTGGCGCCACCAAAAAAAAAAAACCGGGAAAATTTTTGGTGACGAAACTTAATTTTTCCTCACTTAAAATGAAGTATTTATTCACGAAAATAAATTTTGTCACCTACCATTTTCATTTTTTTATAATATGTGACAAAATTTATAAATTCCTCACGAATTATTTTTATTTAGTGACGAATTTTATTTTCTTCACTAGTTTTCGTCACCATAGGTTACTTTTGTTGTAGTCAAACCTCGTTTTCTTAGATCGAGAGATTCACTAACTACGATCAACCTAACATAACATCCATCACGAAAGTGAAACCATTACAATAACAAACAACTAGTAGCCCATTCTACTAGCTTTAACATTGAGAGACTGCACACCCCCCACTCAAGGAGTTCAGATTCTCTGTAGGGTTTTCTTAGAGGAAATCATGTAGTGCATAGCAAAATGACGTTGTTTTGCCGCCTTCATTTTTTTTTTCTCTTCTTTCTTTGTTTCTTTCTTTCTTCTTCTTCTTTCAACTTTTGCTCAACTTCTTCTTCTTTTCACGCGCCTAACCCCCAAAAGCCCCAAAACCTTCGATTCTTGATCAGGTTTGCAAAGATGTCAGAAAGATCAACGTTCGATTCTTAAATATGTTAATATGAGTTGGCAATTTTTTTTGTGATTTGCTAATTTGTTTGATTGCAATACCTATTTGTTGGTGATAATTACAAATAACACACCAGAAAATACAAATAATAAAATTACAATAACTTATTATCAGGGCTGAGGCACGGAAAACTCGCTCTCTTTAAGGAGATTCAAGCCCTCTACGGTTAGGCAAAGCCTCACACTGGTGCAGTAGAAAAACCTTGACTTGTCCCCCCCAAGATACAACAGCCCGACTAAGTTATATGGTTAACCAATACTGCACAATTGGTTGAACCCAAAGCTTTATCACACATACCCTTTTTATTTGCCTGATAATCTCACTCAAGATATAACAAAGTAACAAGACTTCTTCTCATGACATCGAACATAGGAGATTAGCTCAAATATATATAGAAATGAAAACTAGGCAATGTCTTTGTGGATAAGTCTTGGTGGACTTGAAACGGATGAAGACTTGGAAGACTTGGACTTGGTGGAGATGACTTGAGTGACTTGGAATGGATAAGCAGGGAGACCAAGACCATGACCTGGTGTGGATTAGAATTGATGGCCTCGGAAGGCTTAACTAGGAAGAAAAGAAAAAAAAACCAACCTATTACACATTATAATATTAAAATACCTGCTAACATTCACCCACCTATTTTAATATTATAGGTAACAAAAACTGAAATTATTAGGCAAATAAGGATATTATGCATCATGGTAGGTGTGCTCTGCATTGAACCTCCATTAGTGAAACAATAATATCTACTCTAGAGCCAATAGTATGCTCAGCATTGAACTATGACTACTTAAGGGAAATAAATAATTATTGCACACACATAATATTCCAGGTGTTCACAAAAGCTTTAAATACCAGCACGTTACGGCCTTGTGCGATCCCAGGATTCATAAGTGTGTTTGAGAATTAGCCTAAATCTCATAGGTAGCGGCCCCACTACCACACTCACATAGGTGAATTCTATCAAGGGTGCTCCTGTAACTATGACACCCCACTCAATAAGAGCTACAGAAATTCATTAAGAGTTTTTTAATAACTCAACCTCTACAACGTTACAGGATAAATGCACTTACATCATAGGGATGGATAAAAAGTAATTTGGTGCATTTCTCACGGCCATCATATGATCGTTTTTCTCATTGAACCCAGTTACAGGATCTCTGGTCCCTGGGTTGAGTATCTTCATACATGGCTCCTGCTATAATAGTCAATGGGCTTCAACCTCATCCCCCTCGATGTATTCCAGACTCTATCTCTTGCTAAGGCCTTAGTGAATGGATCTACAAGATTATCACCAGATTTAATATAATCCACATTTATAATGCCATTATTCATATAAGATCTCACAGTTCTGTGTTTTCTTCTGATAGATCTGGATTTACCGTTATAATAATGGTTATTAACTCGACCAATTGCTGCGGTGCTATCACAATGAATCAATATCGGTGGAATCTATTTTTCCCAACAAGAGATTTCATTTAACAAATCTCTTAACCAATTTGCTTCTTTACTAGCTGTAGCTAAAGCAATAAGCTCAGCCTTCATTGTTGAATTAGCAATAATGGTTTGTTTTTTCGATTTCCAACTTATAGCACCACCACCCAATGTAAATAAGTAACCAGTGGTTGATAATGAATCACCTGACAAGGTATTCCAATCGGCATCACTGTAACCTTCAAGTACTGCAGGATACTTATTATAAAACAAGCCACATTTTATGGTACCGGATAAATATTTCATAATACGCTCAATAGCTAGCCAGTGATCATTGTCAGGTTTGCTAGTAAACCTGCTAAGTACTCCAACTGCATATGTAATGTCAGGTCTAGTACAGTCAGTCGCATAACGCAAGCTACCAATCATACTGGCATATTCCTTTTGATTAATTACATCCTCATCATTTTTAACAGGAAATAAATTCACATGAGGATCAAAAGGAGTAAGAACATGCTTGCAGTTATAAAAATTATATTTTCTCAAAATTTTCTCAATATAATGCGACTGATCAAGAAATATACCATTACAGGTTTTGGTAATTTTCATTCCCAAAATATAATTAGCCTCACCTAGATCTTTCATATCAAAATGGCTACTAAGCATATTTTTAGTTTTCACGGTGATATGCAAATTAGAGCCAAATATAAGTAAATCATCCACATAGAGGCTAATAATGACATGTGAATTCTCTTCAGATTTATAGTAAATGCATTTATCACATTCATTCGTTTTATAGCCATTCTCAATCATGCAGGAATCAAATTTCTCATGCCACTGTTTAGGGGCTTGTTTTAAGCCATAGAGGGATTTAACTAGCTTGCACACTTTGCTTTCTTGACCGAGTTCCACAAAACCCTCAGGTTGATCCATATAGATTTCTTCACCCAGGTCTCCATTCAAAAAGGCTGTTTTAACATCCATTTGATGAATTTTTAGATCATGAATTGCAGCCACTGCAATTAATAATCTAATGGATGTAACTCTAGTAACCGGAGAAAATGTATCAAAAAAGTCAAGATCTGCTTGTTGTTTAAAACATTTTGCAACAAGCATTGCTTTATATTTATCAATAGTTCCATCCGGTTTAAGTTTTTTTCTCAAAACCCATTTACAGCCAATAGTTTTACAACCCAGTGGTAAATCTACTAATAGCCAAGTTTTATTGGATAATAATGATTCCATCTCATCATTTACAGCCTTGTTCCAAAAAACAGAGTCAGGAGATGCCAAAGCTTCTTGTAAAGTTAATGGAGTTTCCTCCACATTAAAAACATGATAATCAGGGCCAAAATCTTTTTCTAATCTGGCTCTTTTACTCCTTCTAGGTTCAAAAACTATAGAATCTTGGTTTTGTAAAAGAGGAGTAGAGGAACCATTTTCAGATAAAATATTTTCTTAATAATTTTGACCCCCACCATTTTTAGATTTAAAAGGAAATTTTTCTTCATGAAAAATTGCATCACCTGATTCAAAAATTATTTTGTTTTCAATATCAAAAAATCTATAGGCTGTACTATTTGTTGCATATCCAAGAAAAGTACAAGTGGCAGCTTTCACACCTAATTTAGGTCTTTTAGGGTCCACAAGTCTAACAAAAGCTAGACAACCCCAAACCCTCAAATATCTCAAATTTGGCTTATGCCCTTTCCACAACTCAAAAGGTGTAACTTTTGTTTTTTTATGTGGCACTCTGTTCATGACATAACATGCAGTTAAAATTGCTTCTCTCCACAAATTTGAAGGAGCACCTGCTTCAATTAGCATAGCATTTGTTAAATCAGTTAAAGTTCTATTTTTCCTTTCTGCTACACCATTAGATGCAGGTGAATATGGTGGAGTAGTTTCATAGATTATTCCCAAAGACTGAGCAAACGAGTTGAATCCAAAAGATTCATACTCCCGGCCTCTATCACTTCTATACCTTTTAATCTTTTTACCGAATTGATTTTCAACTTCAAGAAGGAATTCTTTAAATTTTTCAAAGCATCACTTTTATTTTTCAACAAGTAGACATAAGTGTATTTTGAAAAATCATCAATAAAAGTGATAAAATATCTATTTCCACCACGTGTTAAAATTCCTTCAAATTCACATAAATCAGTGTGAATTAATTCTAACAATTCAGTATTTTTTACCACATTTTTATGAGGCCTTTTCGTTATTTTTGCTTGACTGCAAACTTCACATTTCTCAAATTTATTTGTCAGTCTGGGAATTAATCCTAAACTATTCATGACTCCCACATATCGGCTATTAATATGACATAGACGAGCATGCGAAAAATTCATAGAAGACAGCATGTAAACAGAAACATATGCTTTCTTATTCTCAACATTTAATTTAAACATTCCATCACGGGCATATCCTTTTTCCCACAAATATGCCTTTTTTAGTGATTACATATTGGTCAGATTCAATAGTCTGTTTGAAACCAGCTTTGTTGAGCAAATAACTTGACATCAAATTTTTCCTCATGGACGGTGTGTGCAACACATCTTTTAAAACAAGCACACGTCCAGAGGTAAAATTCAGCTCGACATCCCCATACCCGAGCACCTTGGTTAAACTGGAGTCACTAAGCATAACAGTCCTCTCCTCATTAAAAGGAGTGAAATCTTTGAACCAATCTTTATCATAGCAGACATGCCTATTGGCACCAGAGTCTGCCCACCACCCTTCCACGGATTGAACCATAAAAATATCGGTGATCATAGCCACAAATGGTTCTTCGGTAACATTAGCCTGTGGTCGAGACTGTTCTTTCTGAAATTTGCAAGTTCGAGCAATATGCCCACTTTTGCCACACACAAAACATGTCACATTTGTCAAATCTTGTGAAAGGGGTTCTTGGTTCCATTTCTTTTGCCTCGGGTAATTTTTATTTTGTGGCCTTCTAGTATTTTTCCAAATTTTCTTAACTGGCTTCAAGTGACTATTTTTATGAAATCGACCTTTAGGTAAAGTATTTCCAGAAGTTAAATTACCTTTACAGTGGAATGCTCTTGTGTCATAAGCGCGTCTTGTCCTCGAGCTTCCTCCTCCACCCGAATCCGTGTGATTAGAGTCTCCAAGGATGTCTCTTTTTGCTTGTGGCGCATTGACTTCTGGAACTCCCTCCAAGATGATGGTAGTTTGTCAACAATACCTGCTACAACAAGATTGTCTCCAATTTTGATGCCTTCAGATCTAACTTCAGCTACTAACATCTGAAAATCTTGAACTTACTCCACCACTGATTTTCCATCTATCATCTGATAACGGAAAAAATGACTTGCAGCATATTTTTTGGCGCCTGCCTCTTCAGTGTCATATTTATTCTGCAAGGCTTTCAAAATTTTCTTGGCAGTGGTGTAAGTAGTATCATAATAATCATAAAATTGATCTGAAAGACAATTCAAAAGATAGTATCGACATTTATACTCATCTGTATTGTATTTCTCAATTTTTTCAAGATGAACAGCATACTCCTCGTCGGTCATCTCTTCAGTGGGGACTTTGCTTGGATTTTTCTCGGTCAGGATATAGGCTACCTTGAGGAGACTGAGGTAGAAAAGCACCTTGCCTTTCCATCTCTTGAAATGAGCTCCCTTGAACCGGAAGGGCTTGTTGAGATCGCCGGTATTCTCGTTGGGCTTCTCCAGTACTGGCTCCATGGATTTTTGAATCTCCTTAAAATTGTTGGTGATAATTACAAATAAAACACCAGAAAATACAAATAATAAAATTACAATAACTTATTATCAGGGCTGAGGCGCGGGAAACTCGCTCTCTTTAAGGAGATTCAAGCCCTCTGCGGTTAGGCAAAGCCTCACACCGGTGCAGCAGAAAAACCTTGACTTGTCTCCCCCAGGATACAACAGCCCGACTAAGTCATATGGTTAACCAATACTGCACAATTGGTTGAACCCAAAACTTTATCACACACACCCTTTTATTTGCCTGATAATCTCACTCAAGATATAACAAAGTAACAAGACTTCTTCTCATGACATCGAACATAGGAGATTAACTCAAATATATATAGAAATGAAAACTAGGCAATGTCTTGGTGGATAAGTCTTGGTGGACTTGAAACGGATGAAGACTTGGAAGACTTGGACTTGGTGGAGATGACTTGAGTGACTTGGAATGGATAAGCAGGGAGACCAAGACCAAGACCTAGTGTGGATTAGAATTGATGGCCTTGGAAGGCTTAACTAGGAAGAAAAGAAAAGAAAACCAACCTATTACATATTATAATATTAAAATACCTGCTAACACTATCTGAATATGGTGACTGCTAATTTGTTTCATGCTCGTGTAATATATAGGGAACAGAATCAGATCAGGAAATAATGGGGATGTGTTTGTACCCGTTTTTGCTGAATTCTTGTTGGTGGATCAATTAGGTAATGACATGTGGCAAGGTCGAAGTGAGAATCTTGCACTAATTAAAAGACAAGTGTCACCGATGGAGTTGATCATCTGTGTGTGATGACCCAGATGATAGAGTAGTTATTAAACTAAGTCATGGGTTTAGCGGGCGACTTGCAGGAGGAATCATGTGCGAAATGGGAGTTTCTATCTATGGAGGGAAAGCTAAAAGTGATGGTGGATATGTGATGTCATGTAAAGAGGACCATTCAACAGGTAAAGTTGAAAATTTAGCAGAGCGTGAGTCTTTGGAAATAAAGGGGCGGTTGCAATAGTTGTGCAGTGACAGTTGCAGTTATCATATAATCATGGGTCAGAAAAAGAAAGAAGACTATAAAGGTTGAAAAATGAACAAGGGAACGGGACTATCAACAACTCAATAACCTTAGCTTGTAAACTTAAGAGTAGTTCTATAACTTAGGAACAGTTTCTTTGTAATTCGTAATTTGGAACTTGGTGAATTTTAATAGTTTCATTCTGAAATTACTCTTTGTTTACTTTGTAATTACCAATTGTTTCAAAGAAATCCTCATTCCTTTGTGGCAATTGAACTAATTCTACAATTACTTGGTTGTTTCTTGTTAAAATTGTCTAGTTGAAATTATTGCTTAATTGCCAGCATAATTTTTACTGATAGAATGGTATTGCTGGAAATTAATCCCTCAAACTTTTGGGGCTGCTTGAGTTCAAAACGCCTAAGGAAGGAGGAAACAAAAAATAAAATTAAATAAAATAACAAAACGACATTGTTTCACTGACGCTACAAAGCACACTACAGGGCAACCCTACAAGGGATCTGAACTCCCATTGAATAGATGAAGTCAATATCCAAAATGGTTAAAAATATTAAGATAAATAAATACTCTTTTTGATATTTGATTGAAATATAAATTGTCTATTGTGATTTAAAAAATTATAAATATCATTTTTTTTTAAAAAAATTATTTAACAGAATTAACTAAAAAAAATTCTTAACAGTTCTTATATACAATAATAAAATTATCTGAATTATTAATTGAAGTAATTTCTAATATTATTAAAAATTGTTAATTAATTTAATAATTTATTAATAAAATGGGTCATTTGTTATTAAATTAGAAATATCAAGGTATGGAATGTAATTTTTTAAATCATATGGAATAATTCGTATTTTAAATAAATTTCAAAAAGTGTAATAATTTATCCAAAATATTATTAATAATAACAATCTCCTTATTTCTATTCAACAAAGTATGAATAGTTCGCTATTTTGATCACGAAATTGTTGAATCTTTTTACATTGGAATATAAAAATAAAAATAAAAATGGATTGATTATATTGTTGTGTTTGATAGATTTGATGAGAGATTTGAAAAAAAAAAAATTAAAAAAAAAATGAGTGAAATGTAAATAAAATATTTTTTTATTTCACTTAATTTCACACATTTTTTTTTTTAATTTTTGAATTCCTCTCCAAATCCGTCAATAAAACACAAGCCTTAATTGATTCCTAAGAAATCTCAAACCCAAATTATTAGAAATTAGATACTAACTTATCAATCACTTAAAAAAATTGGGCATACTAGCCTCGTTTGGGAAATTAGCTATTTTAATAGATTACTTTAATTTTTGTCTATTTTAATAAGTTAAAATTTTTGTGTTTAAGAAGAGGATAAGACTTTTTTATAGTTAAATGTCATGTTTGTAAAAGTAAAAGTAAAAGTAAAATAATTATAGAATTGATACGATATTTTGTCTTATTAATTATTTTAGTATATTTTATCTTTTTTGTCAAAAAAAATAAAAAATAAAATAAGAAAGTCCAAAACCCACTTGCCATTACAGAGTATAATTATGAAGATCAAATCATCACACTAGACAAACTAGACTGATTACGAGTATAATTGATCACAAATAATATTATTGCGGTACAATTTAGGCGGTGTATAATATCGTTTAATTTGTTAAAATTATATTGATTCGTATCAATTCAAATTATTCAATCTATCAACTACATATTAAATTTTAAATTTTATAATTTCAAAACCATTCCGTTCTGCTATAATTAATATATATATTAAATTTTTAATGAAATATTAAAATAAAAATAAGTACGGGAGAAAGATTTAAGATATAAAATTTATTACAAATTAATAGTTATATATATGAAAAATATTATATAAAATTAGTTTGTATTATATATGTTAGGTTTTTATTCTTGGCAATTCCGTTTGACAAAATTTTTTTTCAGTTGTAATTTTATTCACTCTTGTACTTCTCTAAGGAATTGGTTTTCTTCCAAAACTAGGATTACTTTGGATTTCTATAAGGAATTGATTTTCTTCCAAAATTAAGATTGCTTTGATTTTCTATAAATAGTTAGTTTTCTCCCAAAACTAAATCAATTCCTTCAGATTTTTTTTTCGGTTCTTAAGGTTTATATCTGGGGATATTTTGTTAGTTTTCTTTAATATTTTATATACAAGAGAGAGAGAGTTGTTCTTCGGTGGATTCTGAAGAATTCGAGCCTGAAGCTTCGGTGGATTCTGGAGTGGCTCAGCGTAAAGACAATTCCGAGGTGAAAACGGAGTTGGAAGAGGCACATAGAGGTTGGTTCAATTAGGCTTGGATTCGCTAGGTAATTGAGAGTATACCTGTGTAATTCCTTTAAATCTTCTTAGTGGATTGTTTTGTGACTGTTGCCCGTGATTTTTTAATCACAGTTGGAGGTGTCCAATTGTGATTTTTCTACGTAAAATCGTTTTGTCGATTTGTCTTTTATTGTTTGATTGGGATTGTTATATTCTGCTTAAAATTGGTACATAATCACAAATCAACATCTAGGGATTCTAGATTTTTCAATTAGTATCAGAGCAGGTCGTTCTTTTTCTCTTTTTTTTTCAAAAAAAATTTTTTAGAACGAGATCTTGTTTGATTTGTGATAATGGATTCAATTCGTGAGGGAAATTCTATAGTTCGACCACCCCTACTTGACGAATTCTCGGGGAGTGAAGATGAAGAACTTCAGCAAGCATATCAAAAGTTGTATAAGGAGTCTCTTAACTTATTCAAATTGAATGACAAACTCACAAAGAAACTCAAAGCATGTGAAAGTGAGAATGTCAAACTTAAGGAGGAGATTTCCGAGGCCAGGATTAATGCCATCAAGGTAGCTGATGATCGACAAGTTCTTTGTGCAAAGCTCTTGACTTGTGAGACAGAGAGGAATGAGCTACAGCAAATCTATGCAATGTATGAAGAAAAGATTGAATCTCTTGAGATGTCTCAAGTTGCCTTGGAAGAACTAATGATCAAGAAAGAGGAAGAGCTCAAGTGTGCTATGGCTACCATTGGTCTTTGGAACAAAGGATCAAAGATTTTGGATGATATCATTGGGTCTCAACAAATGTGTTGTGACAAGAGTGGCATTGGCTTTGGTGATAACAAAGAACAAAAACAGAGTGCATCTACATCTCATGATACAAGAACTCAAGGAAAGGGAGAACAAAAAATTCAACATAATGATGGACTTCTCAAACTTCCTAGAGTTGGTAAGGTAAAAGAAAAGAAGGTACACCCTGTTTTTATTTGTCATCATTGTGGTATGCATGGTCATATTCGCCCTTATTGTTATAAGTTGCATGAGAGAATGTATTTGCCTAGACCTAGAAATAGGAAGTTGGAAACCAAGTCAAGATGGGTTCCCATTGAAAGCAAAGGGAACCACAACATCAAGACACCGCCCAAGAACTGCAATGCTCACAACTTTGTTTATACTAAAGCGGTTTGGGTGAGAAAACTTGACTTGTGTTAATTTATTTATTTGTTTTAGTTTTTAGGTTTCTGTGTGTTTTGTTTTGTTTTGTTTTTTTTTTTAAAGAGAAAAAAAATGTGTGCATGTTCGTTTTTTGTCTTGCTTTGGGTAAAAAAAATAAAAATAAAAATAAAAAAAATAAAAAATAAAAAACCCAAAAAGATTTTCTTAGTATGGTTTTGCAAGCTTAAAATTTTTTGAGTGGTCCTTAGTACATATTGGAATTGATAAGAATATCCATTACATGTTAATATGTATGTGCTTTCTGTGGTCATTACTCATTTTGGAGTGTGTGTTTTTCGATTAGTATGTCTCATTCTGTACACACTCTTGGATTAGCAAATATCGGAGTCTTCCGCCTTAGTGATTATTTTTTTTATGGACTTCTAGCATTGTATCTTTTGCCTTTCTAGAGGAATTGACCTATACTAGTATATCATGGGTGATGTTGAGTCTCTTAACCATTTTCCATCTTTTTGCATCTCCATGGCTTTCCCCTCTGTTCTTTGTAGTCCAGGCATAAGAAAAAGGCTACCTTAGAGTCACCAGCCAGGCCATCCTTATTATATACATACTTCTCTGGTTCGGTTTCCATACTCTTGAGCGTGTCAGCCGCCAATGAGTGTGAAAAAGAAAGAAAAAAAATGTGCAAAAGAAAGAAAAGAAAAAGATGTGAAAAAAAAAGAAAAAAAATAATGGATTCATTGATTGAGGGGGAACCTCCGCCTTTACTCACCAAATACCCCTTGATTCCTAGTAGTTTAACTTTCCTTTGTTATGCTTAGATTCTCTTGTCGGAGGTTCAACTTTCAGATCACTACTAGGATTGAACCTAGTGTTTGTCGAACTCCAAGAGTCACACACACACTTTTATCATGGGATCTATACTTTTCACATAATACATCACTTTCTTTTATGAGGAATCTTCTAGAGGCTGTGCACATTGTGTTTTCTTGTAGTGGTGCTTCTTGGATAATCTTGTGTGTTTCAAGGTACAAATCAAAAATTCCTTACTTGCTCCACCATATTATTTTTTGTTTTTTTTTCTTGTTCATTGTTTTTAGTAAGGGGGAGTTTGGTTTATCATTACAAGAGTTTGTTAGCATGAACACTTTGTTTTGTTTTGGTAAGGGAGATTGGCTTTAGTTGTTTTGCATGTTGCTATGCACTGTTTGCTTATTATTTCCTTCTTGCATGCTCCTGATATTTATATCATCATATCATTGCTTGTGTGGTTTATGGTATGGCTTTAGTTTATTGCGCTTCCTTTATCAATTCGTGACAAAAAAAAAAAGGGGAGTATGTGTCTTAGTTTTTAGGTTTTCATGCTACATGTTCTTAAAGTTTTCAGGTTTTCATATTACATGTTCTTAAAATCTCCAAGTCGCATTTATTCATGTTTTTCATCTCATGCTCCAAATGCTTCAAGATAATCTAGCCATATGTTTATTGCTTTTTCATATACTCTTGGGAGACTAATAATTGTTTTGGAGATTGTGACACTAATAGCTCTTTTGCAGATCATGACCTTGAGAAAGAAGTTTGTGTGAAGTTTGTTTTTGTTGTCTATAATGGGTTGGGGTGTTTAGGATTTTATTTGTTAAGTGTGTTTTGTCACGACATTGCCAAAAGAGAAGATTGTTAGGTTTTTATTCTTGGCAATCCCGTTTGACAAAAAAAATTTTCAGTTGTAATTTTATTCACTCTTGTACTTCTCTAAGGAATTGGTTTTCTTTCAAAACTAGGATTACTTTGGATTTCTATAAGGAATTGGTTTTCTTCCAAAACTAAGATTACTTTGGATTTCTATAAGGAATTGGTTTTCTTCCAAAATTAGGATTACTTTGATTTTCTATAAATAGTTGGTTTTCTCCCAAAACTAAATCAATTCCTCCAGATTTTTTTTTTAGTTCTTACGGTTTATATCTGGGGATATTTTTTTAGTTTTCTTTGATGTTTTATTGAGTATTCAACTCATGGTTTAAAGAGAGTACATCAAAGGTTTTGTTTGTTATATACAAAAGAGAGAGATTTGTTCTTCGGTGGATTTTGAAAAATTCGAGCCTGAAGCTTCGGTGGATTCCAGAGTGGCTCATCGTACAGACAATTCCGAGGTGAAGACGGGATTGGAAGAGGCACATAGAGGTTGGTTCAATTAGGCGTGGATTCGCTAAGTAATTGAGAGTATACTTGTGTAATTCTTTTAAATCTTCTTAGTGGATTGTTTTGTGACTGTTACCCGTGATTTTTTAATCACAGTTGGAGGTGTCCAATTGTAGTTTTTCCACGTAAAATCGTTGTGTCGATTTGTCTTTTATTGTTTGATTGGGATTGTTATATTATGCTTAAAATTGATACATAATCACAAATCAACATCTAAGATTTTTAGATTTTTGAATATATATATAAAATATTATATAAATTAATATTATATATTATATAAATATTTAATAATTAATTAAAATATTTTTCAATCTATCATCCATGTGAAACCCTCTAAATCATAATTTGCCAATTCACTAATTTAACATTCTCAATTTATAATTTTATTATTAAATCGTTGTAACTGCATCGCGCGCCCATCATACAACCAATTTAGCTGTAAAGAGCTTTCTTGTGTAATAATTGTAGTATTAGGGTCCGCCATACGTCTTCGTCTCCACTGCACGAGGATCAGGTAATCATAAGATTCACCCGCCATGCGTCTTCGTCCACTGCATGAGGATTAAAAGTAATGATAAGATTTCCTTGCCATGCATATTCGTCCACTGCATGAGGATTAGGTAATGATAAGATTTCCCGGCCATGCATCTTCGTTCAGTGCATGAGGATTAGGTAACGATAGGATTCCCTCTCACACCTTATTTCTCCATTGGAATCAACTTTTAAAAATGGGTGGTTTTCACATTATTGGATTAGTCAATCTTTTAACTTTGTGGGTAGATTATTTATATAAAAAAAAATTTAATTCAATTAATTTAATAATTGTAATATTAAAATTTTAAATAATTTATTTAAAGAATTAATAATTTAAAAACAAACATACTTTTACTACTATTAAAAAGGCTGTTGTTTAAAATTCTAATACATAAATTTATTGAAACCATCTTTACATTTCTTCGCTCCTGAAAAACAAAATTTCACAGGTTTGGTATAAATTTATTCGGCATTCTTAAGATTTTAAGCTGCATAACATTTAATCTCACTTTGATTAATAATTCATTAATCATATAAATTAAAAAATATATTTTATCATCTAGTTTAAATTAAAATATATACATATATACATATTTATCTTTTTATTTTTAAATTATCAACATTTATTTTAATCTATATAACTTTATAAAAATAAAAATAATTATATTAAAAGTGTGACAAATATTATATTCTGTCTAAATTTGATAGGAAGTGAACATAATTTATAGACAAATATTACACGTACTCTATAAACATTGTTTAATATTAAAGAGTATATAAATATATATATATATATATTAAGAAAGATATTGATTTTAATAAGAATATATTAAATTTAATAAAAAATGTATTTTTTTTTAATTTATGTTTTTAAATACATTTATTAATAAGACCCGATAAAATAAAGTAATGATATGTATGTTGTAAAAAGCTGTTTGTCACGTGGAGTTGGTGACCCTAGATGTTTTTTTGGACTTTAGCACTGGTCTTGCCAATACGAACTCATTATTTTGGGAAAATATTAATTTGATGGAGCAGTCTAAAATTATTTATATTTTATAATGATGTAATTTTACTATGTATATTGTGTAAATTCTTATTATATGTCAGAATTATACTATAAAAAATTTCATTTCTAATGCTTTTTCACTGTTACATATTTTTGCAATTTTCCAAGTAATTGTCCGCCATACATTTTCCATCCAACGAATGAAGATAAAGTACGGCTAATCATAAATTTCCCATTTCTCACCTCATTTTTCCATTATCTTATTAACTAATGATCTTATTACTTATTTTTTACCTACAGATTAGAAAAATATATAAATAAAACATACAGAATATTTATAAAAACTAGGAAATTTGATTCAAATTCTTTTTAAATATGAATCTCAACATATAAAAATTAAGTTTGAACCATATATAATTATTTTTCAATATTTTAAAAAAATTTATAATCATAGTTGGTGATTGTATACGAAAAACTATAAGTTTATTTGACATGTTTTTGTTTTCTGACATTTTTGATAAATTATTTTAGTGATTTTAGTTGACCTTTTAATCAAAATGAAAGAAGTCAAATAGATTTTAATTTAATTTTTAAAATAAATTGGCTTTTGAAAAAGGCAGCTTAATATAAGAGCTGCCCAAATCATACTTGTTCATCCACAAATCATTGGGCAAAAGGCTTACGCTTTGGAAGTGAATCACTTTGTGTATCCGTGGAGAGTTTTGTTGGAAATGGAGCTTTGAAGAGAGTGATTCCGAAACTAATAGAAGAAGGTTGGGATGATGTGCCAACCTTGAAGCTTATGAAATTAGAGGATATGGATGCAATCAATATGACTCAGTTACAACTATCAAACCCCCATTTTCTTTAATACATAAATAAATCAATCTAAACTATCTATGACCTCTAATTAAAGGTTGAGAGGAAGAATTAAAGCAAAGAAAGCTGGGAAACAGTATGAGTTAGTCCACAAACCAATACGAAGAATCTTGAATGGACGCTTTGTCCACCAAAGGGAAGATTTGCCCTTTTATGGATTTCCACAGCCTTGGTTTGACTAGGAGACAAAGACAATGTATCTCGGGTTCAAAATCTTCTTCGGGCATCAGTTACCAGAAGAGGAAGATGAGCAAATGAACCTGAACGTTAATACAGATCGAGGAATGGCTGCAAATATAGATGTTGAAGAAGAAGAACTGTTGGGAAAAACACTGACTGACCTACTAATAAAGTCTACTGTTGGAACTGAATCTAACAACTTGGGGGATAGTTTTACTATCTCAATGATCGGGGATAAACCAACTACGAATTTCTCTAAACTTATTGTGGATGCATCTAAGGCTCAGCACCTTGTCTGGAAGTTTAAAAAAGGTATCATCAGTAGTTCTGAATCGGATAACGAGTCCGAATCTGATTCCACTAAGTCTGTAGAGTCGGAGTCAGATTCGAGTTCTTCTAAGTCAGGTACCTCCGAGGGTGGTAACCCGGATACCAAAGTCCTGTCGAAGTCGTTTTTTAGTTTTTCTTTTGAGTCAGTTGTAACCAAGGACCCAGACTTTACTAATGGGAATGTCGTAGATTTTGCTTACTTCTCTGTGCCTTTAGTTTGTTGCACTGATCTTGATTTTCAAAATTTTGACTTAAACGAAGAGAAAGAAATTCCTCGGGCTTTGAAAATTTTGGTTGACCAAGAAGAGGAGAGGCGCTTAACGCGCGTTAAGCCCTACAGAGATGAAATCATTGCAATTAACGTGGGTACTGAGGAGGATCCTCCCTTGGCCCAGATCGGATCCACGCTGTCTTTAGAGGAACGCGAGCGTCTAATCACTTTATTAAAACAATTCAAAGATGTTTTCGCGTGGTCCTACGAAGACATGCCGGGAATCGATCCTGAGATTGTACAACACCGGATCCCTCTTAGCCCTGAAGCCCGACCAATCAAACAAAAACTACGTAGAGTTCGCCCAGATTGGGCATTGAAAATTAAAGAGGAGGTCACCAAACAGATTGATACGGGTTTCTTGATGGTATCTGAATACCCGACTTGATTGGCTAATATCGTTCCGGTTCCAAAGAAAGATGGCAGAATCAGAGTCTGTGTCGACTTCTGGGATCTGAACAGAGTGAGTCCGAAAGATGACTTTTCATTACCTCACATCGATGAACTAGTAGACTTTACAGCTGGTCATGCTTTGCTTTCATTCATGGATGGGTTTTCTGGGCATAATCAGATTTCGATGACACCGGAGGACAGAGAGAAAACTGCTTTCACCACACCGTGGGGTACCTACTGCTATAGAGTTATGCCTTTTGGATTGAAAAATTTCGGGGCTACATATCAGAGGGCTGCAACCACCATCTTGTATGACATGATCCGCAAGGAGGTTGATGTGTATGTGGATGATATGATTGTCAAGTCTAAAGAGCGAGAAGGCCACTACATTGCATTGGAAAAATTCTTTGAGTGGATCAAAGAGTACAGACTGAGGTTCAACCCACAGAAATGCACCTTTGGGGTAACTGTAGGAAAAATGTTGGGATTTTTTATCACACAAAGGGGAATTAAAGTAGATCCCTCCAAAATCAAGGCCATCGTAGAAATGTCACCACGAAGGACTAAAAAGGAGGTAAGCGACTTTCTAGGCAAGGTGCAATTCATCAGGCGGATTATCGCAAAATTAACCTTGACTTGCGAACCATTGTTTGGTCTGTTGAAGAAAGGAAAGAAGTTCCAATGGAATGATCGATGTCAGTTCGCCTTTGAACAGGTCAAACAGTACCTTCAGAATCCACCTGTATTGTCGCCACCAGAAACAAGGAAACCACTAATCTTGTATTTGTCGGTAACAGATTCGACCATGGGGTGCGTGCTAGCGCAAGAATCAGAAGTTAAGGTGGAAAAGGCCATCTACTATCTAAGCAAGAAGATGCTGGATTATGAAACTCGCTACACACCGCTGGAGAAAGCTTGTCTAGCCATGGTATGAGCTATCCGGAAGCTGAGACATTACCTGTTAGCTCATTCTGTAATTCTGGTTTCAAGATTAGATCCCATCAAATATCTTTTTGAGAAACCAGCACTTACGGGTAAGCTAGCTCGTTGGTAAACCAGCACTTTCAGCTTATCCATTAACCATATCATCAAGTCAATCTGGCCTGAAGAAGCAATTACTCTTATGGATTTGGATGGCCTGGAGTTTTCACAACCGATCGACATGGACAAGTTGAAGAAATATTATCCCTAAGAGGCTCGCTAGGTAAAAAACCCGAAAGGGCGACATAGGCAAAAGTTAGAGTATGAAAAATTAGAAATAAAGAAAAATTGAGCTAGCAAGGCCAAAAACCCGAACCCGCACCGAACTACGTAAGGCCTAGTTCTCATCTTTGGGATACGTAGGCAACTTCATCCCGAAGTTCAGCCATAACCATTTTTCAACTCAACTGTCCTGTTCATCTGGTTATCCATCATTCTCCACCATTTGTCGGCTTAGTCGTGTTGTTTCCATTTAGGTAGAAAGGTCAGTTACAAGATGAAGCAGTGATGATCAATGCAATTTGAGGAGTTATGTTTTTCGAATTTGGTGTTATACAGCTTAGGATTGATTCTGTGTATTCGGTGGTGACCATTTCCGAAAATGGGTTTGAAAAGTTTCTCAAATTTTTACTTTTTACAATACAAAAGGAGGCTTTTCAATACTCATCTTAACTTTATTGATTTTCACACAAGTACATTCTCCAAAACAAAGTTGCTTTTACATAAAAACTTGAAAAGAAAAGACATAGCAATAAACTAGGGACATAGATGAGTCAAGTGTCAATTCTCTGTCTCTTTCTTGTACCCGTGAAAGTCTCTGTAACTAAAGTCGGCCTAATCTGTTCCTCGTCCTTGAGCCAAGCCAAGTACTCGCTAGGAAGAACGTAACTGAAATTTAGGGTGGGAGTCAGAAGTTCTCTCAACCTCCAAGTAGTAAGATATCGAGGCAAGTACGAACTACGAATGGGAAATGAAGCTGGGTACTTTATCCCTTTATCCGGATAAGTCTGATCATGTCCAAACTGGCATTTGAACCTGAGTGGAAAATAGAACACATAGTGTGTAAGGCCAATCAACTGTATACCTGGATGCCGGGACATGCTATAACTCATCTTAGCCAAGTTAAGCCAGGGACCACGCCAAGCAATATCAGTTGCGGGCCTACTGTGCATCTAGTCATACCACATTCTCTCTGAGAAGAACTCCACTAGTTGTGGACGAAGAGAGTAAGTTCTGGCCGGGTACTCAGGGCAGGAGTCTATTACTTTCAGCTTATCCATCGACCATACATGGGGAGGGAAGGAAAATAGGAGAGAACAAAAGAATAAGGAGATGTACGGTGAGGGAAAAGTATGAAAAGGATTTTGAGAGAAAAACAGAGATTGAGTGCCAAGTGATGTAAGGATCATAAATAAGAAGGATAGGAAATAATACCTTGAGAAGTAATGGACTCCACATGAATCGAGTAGTCTCTTGTCGATGAAAAGCATCTAAACCTGTCAAAGTCTCGGCCAATACTAAGCCCATACAACTTTTACCCTCCTTAAGGCATTGGGCTACTTCAATCAGTTTAATACTAGCTCGAACGTGACTAGGGGCAAGAAGGAAGTGTGCAAGTAAGCATAAGCAGAAGGCATATTGACAATAACCCCGCCAAAGGAGGCTTTCTTTGTCACCAGTAATGGAAAACCGACTAATCAAATCCGGAATGTCTAAGTCTCCATTGTGTGCCAAGGATCGAGCCTTGTGCAAAGTAAGCCCATACATCCGTCCTAAAGCTTGAGCATGACCAAAACAAGTTTAAGGCACGATTTCTTTATTGCATTGAGATTCCATCAATGCTTGAAATTCTTCGAGTGTTGGACACATCCCTTGTGAACCGAAACGGAATACACGTGTGATTGGATTCCAGCACCGAGCAACGGCATCAAGAAATGGAAAACAAAGTGAAGTACAGCTCAATGGAAAAAGAGCATTTAGGTCGAAACTGCAAAAGTTCACCTTGTCCGAGCCATCTAAAGTGGTTGTCCAGTCTTGGAGCTTATGAATGAGCAACATCTCCATTTTGAGAGAAAAATGCAAAAGACTTGCTCTTCTGCCAAAAACAACAGTATGGAAGCACCATTTATAGAATTTTAGATGGAGTAGTGAGTGCTAGCTGGATACTCACCAAAACTCTTATCAAGGTCTGGTCATATTTCAGTGGGGTCCGGTCGTGTTTACTGAGGCCCGGCCGTACCTCAGTGGTGGGCCAGACAGTGCACTAACAGAAAAGGCTGCTCTTTGTCCTCTTGTTTTGTGGATGTATTTTGAGTCTTGTTTTACTTATACCAAGTCTGTTGTAATAGTTTTGAGTTGTTTTTTTTATGTTTTCTTGTTATCGAGTTATATTGTACACTTTGTCCGGTTGTAAGTTGTTATCCAATTCATGAATCAGGCACAAGTAGCTGGAAGATTATCATGCAATTACTGTTCATTCGTCATATGCAAACACAATACAAGAAATTCGCAAGAAGAGATTATCCACAACAAAATAATAATAATAATAATAATAATAATAATAATAATAATAATAATAATAGTAATAAAAAAACTTGTTTTTATAAACTAGTGGGTCCAATCCCGATCAAGTTTAACACATAAAACAAAAGAAAGGTTTTCAAAAACAATGAGTCTCCCTGAAGCTAATGTTTCAAACTACAAAGCAAAGAAATAAAAACAAAAACAAAAACAAACAAAAGCAAAACACCAAGAGAGAAAGTCATCATCGTCATCAATAGTCCATCCTAGCTCTCCTCCTCCTCGGCTGTAGATGAGGTGCATCGCTGTCATCACTGGCACTACCGAACTGCATGTTAAACTCCTCTCCCTCCTTCTCAGGGATCGTAAAGCTGTCAAAGGACTCCTCGGAAGGTGAGCACTACCTTGCTCGGCCTCTCCCTCGATCAGCTCCTCCTCTGCCCCTTATTGGGCCCCACCTCCGTCTCCTAGCCGAAGAAGGTCATGCAGGTGCCACCGGCGCTGGTCCAAGCTGAAGAAGCAAAAAGGGAAAAAGAGTGCAGATAATTATAAGATGTCAAACAAAGCCGGAATGAAATGATTATAAACTAGGGGCAAAGCTTACCTCAATCCCATGAGCGGCTAGAGTGGTCTGACTCCGTCGCACCATGAGGAGTAGCCCGGTCAACTGTCTGCGCAAGGTCATCTGCAAATGCCCGAGGAACTTGTAAAAGAAAGGTGAGACATCAAGAAATATAGCCAGAAGCAGAAGTAATAAAGCAGGATGAACAGAAGCAAAACAATATGTGTACCTGCTCGATGCTTGGAGCGAACACTTTCCGGCGGTCCCTCTCCCCGATCTTATCGATCGGAATCTGCTCGAGCACCCCGTTTGGGCTCATGTATGTGATCTCCGTGGGAATCGCAGGAAACCCAAGAATAGGAGCAACGGCAAGGGCGTCTCTAGCAGGGGCATCACGAGCACCAACCGCAGCAGCCGCGACCTCTGGAACAGCACAGGCCACGCCTGGGGTGAGATGTGCCATCACCCGCGTGTACAAGAAGGTAGTGAAGTTGCCAACTATATAGTATCTATCACCGTCATCTCCCTCCATCAAGAGATCGATCGTAGGTCCGTCATGCATCTCATCCACTATCCTCATGTCTGGAGGACGGGGATGTAGAATGTCTGGATCGGCAACTGTAGACGTCCCCGAACGCCCCAGAAGGGATGATGTCCCCCGTTCCGTTCATTTTGGGCTCACTACAGTTTAGGACTCAAATGTCACGGTTCTTAATCTAAACCAAAGAGTCCATATCCGGCAAATCGTTTTTGAGAAAACAGATTTTTTTGAAAGAAGTGCCAAACATGGACTGCTTTGCCAGATACAGAGTCGCCACCTAAATATTTTATTTTAGAAAATTTAGGAAACCCTGACTCGTGCCTAAGGCCACGTGTCCGTCATCACCAAAGTTGCCTCGGCTCGGGAACTTGGGTACGATTGGGGAAGGTCACTTCGTGACCACCCCCGCTCGCCCGATCAAAGATCGGCCTCTACTAACCATGATATCAAGTTTTGAAAACATTATGTGTCCTTATTCCGGTTATTAGCCTAGATTTACTATGTGATGCGCACAGCATACAAGTATAGACTGGGTCGCCTGAATTGGAACAAAACATTTCATGTTTGTTTTTGAAAGATGGTTTGCTACCCGCAAGTAGGCTTAAAATGCAAATTTTGCCACCCTCAGGTGGGTTTTGAAAAGATGGTTTTGCCACTATTTAGTGGGCTTAAAACTCACAGTTGATGATTTGTCCCAATCCAAATAACCCAACCTTCACCCACAGGCATTCAGGCAATTATATCACATAAGCAAATAGCCTCATGGTAAGCATGCTATCATGGCAGTCACTCACACACATGCAAGGATGCTAAAGCATAAAAACTCACCGAGTACTCCAAGCCAAAACAGAAGCTAATTAGAAATCCGTGCATGATCCTAAATGTACAGAAATGCCTAATGCAACACATGCGAAAATGCAACTATAGCAGGCTCAGTTATTCTAAACATGGCATATGAGATGCAACAGCTAACAAGTATTCAACTTAGAATTGAAATACAATGCAGTGGGTTATGATGCGCCGAGCCCGGTGCATGCAAAACAGATGAATGAATGCAAACATGCTATCATATTGTATACTAATTGAAACATGCCCTAATCTAACCATCGTAAGCAGGTAAATAAAAGGGAGAAAGACGTGGGGTTGGAAAACATACATCACACGCACGCACACTTATTACAACATTGCCCTTGCGCAGAGGGTCCGAATAAATAATATACAGTCCCAAATAAATAATACAGTCCCGATAAATACAAAAATCCTAATTAATTAACAAATTAACTAAGGAAAGCGGTAATTAAGCATGCAGGCTAGGGACTGCCTCAACTCTGCTCCGAATGATGAATGATGCATGTTCGGGTTGCTTGGCACGGAAATCCATCGCGATGCCCCAATTAGCCTCTGTTTGCAATTGATGCCGGAATGCTGTGCAAGGCTTTTGAAAGCTGCTGATTTCTAATTTGCTGCAACAGAGAGCAAGAAAAGGGCATAGCAATGTATTTTCACATATGTATGCATGCCTCGATCCTCGTGCCACCAATCGCGCATCTCGATGCATGATGGCCGAGGAGTCGAATTGCACAACTCAATGTGGAATGAATGCACATGAAAACACAACAAGACCAAGACTTCATCATGGATAATCCAGAGTGTCGGTGACTGGGAATTGAGACACGTTCCGTCACTCAAAGTACGAAACGTCCCTCGTTTCCCGTGCTCGGGCTAACTCCTATCCCGAACACAATGCAATATGCATGACATGCATGAATGCAATCCTAACATGCAACCTAACATACACAATGCTATGAGATGGCATACACAATGCACGATGTAACATGGCATACACGATGCTCTAACATACAACCTAGCATACGCAATGCTATGAATTGAAATGGCATACACAATGCATAATGGACTTACACCAACATGAGTGGACCTCAGCCACACCTACATCAGTGGCCATGAGATGAAAATGAGACACTCGAGATGCGTGCACCCGTGCACGCGAACCGAGGACCGACCCTAAGGCACGAATGCCACTCTACCAAAGCATGGCAAGGCATGGAATATGGCATACAAACATGCGAATTTCAGCACTAAAATACGATGCTAAACAGCCCCGAAACATGGCAATATGGCACCCGATGCATGAGATGAACCCCGAAACACAAAACTAGGCACATGTATTGACCTATAGCTATACAAAGCATGCATTATTTGATTATAAAGCATGAAGAAAGAACCAAGGCAGTCCCAAAACATGAACATTCTTAGTTCAAAGAATGGCCAAAAGATGCTAGCAAGATGGGCTAAAGTAGCATACAATTTCGACTAGCAAACATGGTTTACATGGCAAGTGTATGAAGCATATGAAATCTCACCAAATCAGAAAAAAAAACAGTGAATAAAATATGCCAAAACATGTCCAAATAAACTCTGAAATGCAGTCAACATGTGCAAAAATGAGGAGCTCCTTTAGGGGGCCATACAAAGAGTTATTAGACACATACAAGATAGACATGAAGCATGACCAAAAAAAATCTGGAAATCAAATATGGTAGTCCCAAAACTCACCAAATTGACCCTGCAATGTGACTTCAAATCATGCAAGATGGGGTCTCTTTGGAAGGCCAAAATGACCACCAAACAAGTCAAGGTGAGAAGGGGTCACCCCTCTCTGATTTGGAGGCTCAAAATAGTGTTCTAGCCACTGAAAATCCACTGGATTTCAGTGGCTAGAAGGCCAAACAAAGCATGCAATTGGAGCCTAGGTGTAAGGCTCAAAACAAGGGACAATCAAGCATACAAGGAAGCATGTGACCTCAAATGAGAAAATGCCCTTAATAAAACATGAAGATGATGACAAAAAAAGCCTTTTTCCAGTTTATAACAAGTCTCAAAAATAAACATAAATAGGGCTAATCTATCATGCAAAAATGGACCTAAAAGAGAGAATAGAGACAAGGGATAGAAGCGGGCCCCAAATGGCAAAGAGCCCTTCAAAAAAGTTGAAGAGGGGCTCAAAACATATCACTTTACAGTTTACATCAAGTCTCTAAAATGAACACAAGTGAGGCTAAATCAACATGCAAGAAAAAGGCCTAAAAGAGGGATAAAGAGACAAGTGGTAGCAGCTGTCCTTGAACAGAGGAGAGCCCTTCAAAAAGTTGAAGAGAGGTTCAAAAAAATACATTTCACAGTTTATGACCAAGTCCAAAACAGCTCACACATAAGCCTAAAATATCATGCAAAAATAGGCCTAAAAGAGAGTTTAAACACAAAGGGTGAGGAGGAGACCTCAAACAGAGAAAGACCCTTGATCAAACATGGAGATGAGCTCAAAATATGACTATTTACAGTTTGGGTCGGAGCCTAAAAATGCAAGCAACAAAGGCTAATAAAGCATGCAAAATAGAGCCAAAAGAGAGGGAAAAGAGACTTACCCTTGTAGCCTAAGTCTTCAACAGCTTTTGGTCCAAGAAATGGTGCTCCTAGCCTCTGGAAATAGCCTTCAAATTGCTGGAGTGGAGTGTGGAGGTGTTGTTCTATGGGTTGGTGTAGAAATGGCCAAGAACCAAGGGTGTTTTGAGGGTTGGAATAGAGAGGGAGGGAGATTTAATGCAAGAGCTCCAAACAAGATTTTGTAACCCTCTAAAATGGCGTTGGGGGGTCTAATTTTATGAAGGGAGGAGTGGAGGAAAGGGGGGGAAAATCAAATTCAAATTTCCCTCCCAAAAGACCCCCCCTCGGATACAGAATCTGGGGGGAAACAAAGGGTACAGCTGTAAGGAACCAGGTGTGAGGAACATGGCCGGCCAGGTTCAGAGGGTTCAGGTGGCCAGCCGGCCACCTCCCCTGGCCGGCCGGCCAGGGTCAAAAGGGTCAATGAGATTTTTTGGCTGGCCACCTCATATTGGTGGCCTCTCATGTGTGCACAACACAGCTATGTGGTCAAAACCCTGAAAATGTGAACCAGGAGAGAGAAAAACCAACTTTTTAGAGGGGTTCAAAAGGGTCAGGAACAATTGATGGTCGGCCATGTCATATTGGTGGCCTCCTAGGTGTGTACAACACAAATATGTGGTTGAGGGCCAAAGAAAGTGGCCCGGAAATGGTCAACACTAGCTTTCTAGCGAGGAAAACGGGCGACGGAGAGCGATGAAGGAATAAAGCTGGCTTTCAGAACAATTGCTAGGCTCCCACCCTTCTACGACCTTCATAACAATGAAAATGAGGTCTCCACCAAAAATGGACCCAAACCGATACGAAACGAAGGTTCGGGGGCCGAAACACGCAGCCTGGGGCCCCGAAAACTGACTGTTAAGCACCGGAGGTGGCGTTCAACCATGAAGTTGGTCTCTCGAGCCTCAGTGTCTCTCAAAAGGGAGTAAATAAGATGTATGCCAAAAACCGGAGCAAACGGAGGTGGTTAAGCGGTCCCGAACTGAGGCACACGGCCGACGGCTCCGAAAATCGAAAACCGGGCTCCGAAACGGGAAAAGTGGCCTACGACCACGAAACGTAGCCTACGGCCACTGAGAGATGATCTACGAGACCTCTCCCTCCCTTTGGGAAGAGAAGACGGAGAAAATAGGACCTGGTTCGCAAACCGAGGCAAAGCACAAAAAAGCCCGGAAGTTCGGAGGCAAGGCTCGCAGCCGAGACTCTGAAACCTCTGAACGAGCACGATATGCAACATCACCAAGCGCTCAATCGGTGACGTCTGAGTCTTAAGGTCGGTCAAAAATGGGGTGTCTACAGTTGACCCTCTTTGACAGAACTCGGAAGTCATAAGTGACGGGAGTGAATGTCAAAGCCCAGAGACGACCCATTTTTGACAAGGCCGAAGACTTAGACAAACAGGCAAGATAAACCAAGATGTGCCCACAGGCAGGGGGCAAAATGCAAAGTGATATGCACAAAGCCGAATGTAACTGAATGATCATGCAAGGCAGCAAGCTGTAATGAAGCAAATATTCACAATAGATGCAACAGTTTTAAGCGAGAATGCAAAGCAATACTACATTTCATGCAGTTGAAGAATGCGGAGAATGATTGGATTCTCGCGACATCTCACACGGAGAAGATACAATAGCTGTGCAATTCGCCTGGTCGCACCAGCCTCAAATGAACCGTATATACAATATCGTGCCTGCAAAAGAAAGAAACTTAACAAGCACAACATAGTTAGCAACATATGTTCAGTGTGATATCAAGCGTAGACAAATGCGGTGTTGACGGGTGAGTGCATTGCAATGCGAGAAGCAACGTGTGTGACAATGCAAGTTTAAGTATGAAGGCATGACAATATCAAGGAGACGTGCATAACAGTGCAAGTGGTGTGCATGAGAATGCAGGTTACATGCATAACAATGCAAGATGAGTGTGAACTCGAATGCACATTTTGAAACGAAACAATGAGCAAAGCAGTGCAAGTTTCGACGAGGGTGGCTCAATCGCGACCTCCGATTTACCTCCCAGAGGGGTCACAACATATTCAAAAAGGATACATCTTGCCCTCGGCGAGAAATGATGAATCACACATTGAAAGTTGGGGTTGAAGTTCCCGCGGAGGGATTTCACGACAAAAAGTGCACCTTCCTTGTACTTTATCAGGTACCGGGGATTCCAATCATCACCGAAATTTGCAGAGACCTTGGAGACCACATGGGGGATACCACCGGCCAGTTTTATACCCAGGGGGAGGCCACCGGCCAGGTTTGAGGGAGAGGGGTGGCCGGCCTGCCAGAAAAGGTGGCCGGCCGGCCACCTAGCCCAGATCCGGGGCAGTTTGGTCTTTTTGCTCTCTTTTCTTTAAATGTGCTCATCCAAAGCACTTTTCCTCACAAGTGCAGCTCTGAAATTGCTCTCTCCTCCTTCCCAAACCATTTTCTCTCTCAGATCTGCGCTCTATACGTGTTTTCCAACGCCCTACGCAAGTTGTTTTCACGAAAACTTTCAGTTCTCTTCACTTTGAACCAATTAGATTTTGATTTCGGGGCTTCTTTTCTCATTTTCACCACTTGAGGTAAGTTTGTCTCAACATTTGGAAGATTTTCTCGGGAGTTGACTTTTGTTGACTTTTTCATTTCCCGAGAGTTGACTTTTGTTGACTTTTTCCAATTTCGTCTCATTTTGCTCGTTTTTGCTCCTTTTTGCAGATTTTTTGAGATGGCTGGTCATTTCCTTCATGGTGGAGGTCCTCCAGGTGCTGGGGGTGAGCCGGATATCATGTCCTTGCCCCCGAGAGTTCAACCGTTTGATCCCGAGAGGTATCATCCTCAGGAGCACATCCTCCCACGGGCGGTTTTCTACCATTTCACTGATTTCGACGACCGAGCGCCTAGGGATCTGCTTTTGCGAGAGCCGGAGTCCCACCTCTCTCACGAGGCACGTGAGGTATTTACTCCACTTTTACATTTTCTGCAATGTATTCTGCATTTTCCGTGTATTTCATGTCTTCGTTATGTTTATCTGCCCACTCAAGCACACAGCTTGTTTTGAATTTTTAGTCCATAGCACCGTATTTCGTTTGCATCTTGAACACATAGTTCAAACATTCTAACTTTCTGAACACGCAGCCCGTATATTGATTGTGAACACACGGCACACACTTGTTGAGAATTGAACACACAGCCCAATACTTTGAGATGAACACGCAGCCCAAACTGAAGGTGAACACGCAGCCCAAACTTTGAGATGAACACACAACCCAAATTGAAGGTGAACACGCAGCACACACTAATTGAGAGTAGAACACGCAGCCCAAACTCCGAATTTCTGAACACACAGCCCAAATTGAAGGTGAACACGCAGCACGCACTGATTGAGAGTAGAACACGCAGCCCAAACTCTAGATTTCTGAACACACAGCCCAAATTGAAGGTGAACACGCAGCACACACTGATTGAGAGTAGAACACGCAGCCCAAACTCTAAATTTCTGAACACACAGCCCAAATTGAAGGTGAATACGCAGCACACACTGATTGAGAGTTGAACACGCAGCCCAAACACTTGAATTCTGAGATGAACACACAGCCCATACTTTGATGTCGAACACACAGCTCATTGTTGAGGTGAACACACAACACACACTGATTGAGAGTTGAATACGCAGCCCAAACACTTGAATTTTGAGATGAACACACAGCCCATACTTTGATGTCGAACACACAGCTCGTCGTTGAGGTGAACACACAGCACACACTGATTGAGAGTTAAACACGCAGTCCAAACCTTGAGATGAACACGCAGCCCATATTTTGAAAGTTGAACACACAGCCCAGATTTTGTAACTGATTTGATTTTGCGCACAGCTTATACATTTCATTTGCAGGCAGCTTATACATTTTATTCTGAAATTGAACACATGTATTTATTCTGAATGCAGGTGACTGCTCGTACTGTGCGAGAATATGGCTCTGTCACGGCGAGAGAGTGGTACGCTGAACTCCCAGAGGCTGTCCGGGATTTGGTTGACGTGGTAGGGTTTGGGCCCTTTTGCACTGGGTTCTCCCGCTGTCCTGCCAGTAGGACACTAATGGGTGCTTTGGTAGAGAGATGGTGGGACACTACCAACTCCTTCCATTTTTCTGCCACCGGGGATATGACCATGACCCCATTTGACTTCGCTATCCTAATGGGCCTTGATGTGGGAGGTTGGGCCATCCCATACGACGAGGACAAGGGCGAGTGGGAAGCCGCCTGGATATATTTATTGGGGGCTCGCCTGCCTATTGACAGGTCTTCGGGCAGAGTCTGATACACCTGGTTCTCTTCCCATTTCAGGAGGGTGGAGATGGAGCCCGAGACTCCCGAGGAAGTGGCGCAGTACACCCACGGATTCCTGATGTTCCTCTTCGGGGACCACCCTGTTTGCCGATAGAGGGAACACTGTCGGGCTTTATCTGTTGAGTGCTCTGGTGGACCTATCACAGGTCAGCAGATATGACTGGGGTGGTGCCAGCCTGGCCACTCTCTACTGCTATATGAGCGCGACCTCCCACGAACGGAGGAACATGGTCGGTGGCTATTGGAGGGCCTGGGAGGTACTTTCTGCTCTCTTGATTTATATTTCTGCTTCTCATTACTTGTACACTACACACACGGCGCACTTTACTTTCTGTACCTTGCACTTTGCTCTCAGCATTTTGTATTTGCATTCTGCACTCAGCCTTCTGTATTCTGATGGCTATTGCTCTGTTTCTCACAGTTATGGGTCTACGCATACTTCCCGACGCTGGCTCCGGAGCTTATATTGGAGGTGCCCCTCACGACCCCGTATTCACTCGTATTCGAGGGCCAATACCGGCCGAGACCTCGGGAGTCTCTTCTCTATTTACGGCAGGTACTTTGACACAGTGCGGTCATCGGAGGTATTTCAGAACTCTCAGTTCTTCATGTTTCCAATCTTGCACATTTACAATTTCTGATTAGCTCATGCATTGATTATCCGCAGATCACATGGCAGCCTTGGGCGCCTTTGGGTAGAGACCTTCGATTCCATTTTGCTGGAGCATGGGGTGCTTCTCGATATCGGATCCTGTTCGAAGGGCCAGTTGGTAGGGCCTGGTTTCTGGGGGATCGCTTCTTGCGTCAAGTATGGGGCTACCCTGAGTAGGACGTTCCTTCAGCGCCTCCAGACGATATGCGGACCGCTGATAGGCTCTCTCCCCAGAATGTCATTGATGCTATGTAAGGTACTGATGCCTTCCTACATCTGGAGCAGGGGGAGTATGCGACCTACCGTCACACCTACTTGACGCCTCCGCTGACGGGAGTCCGTACCCCGACGAGGAGGTCCGCTGGCATGCCCTCATCGAGCAGGGCTCGGACTGCAGATACCCCTTCCACCAGCAGGGCTAGTACGTCTAGAGGCGGGGGTGGACTGGTTCCCCCGATTCCTCCGACTCATCATCATCCTGGATGGCCAGATATGCCGACTGAGCTGACAGGGTGGAGATATGGGACTTCTAACCCGATCCCAATAGAGCCTCCGATGCCTGATCACCGATATGTCAGAGACCCCGACTCACCACCGGTATGCTTTACAGCTTTGATTTATTACTCAGATACTTGGGCGTTCTTTCCTTTACTGATACTCTTGCCTTTGCATCTGCAGCCTCCTGTCGAGTATATGGATGAGGTGCTCGGGATGGTAGCCTCACTCGAGGGCATGGTCCTACGGAGAAAGGCGCAGTTGTCCCTCACGGATGTCCAGGTACCCTTTAGTTTTCTTGCATTTATCATACTTCTGGTGACATGCTGATCTTGAACATTTTACTGCATTGATAGGCCACCTGTGTAGAGCACATCTAACACACACCGCACTTACACACTGCACCTGCATGCACCCACTTCATCTAACTTTCTTGTATCTACATCTGACATACATGTTGAGCTGATATATTCAAATTATACTCTTCCTTTTCAGATGCTGCCGATATACATCGGGCCACAGGCCGGGCCACCTGGGCCTTCCTGAGGAGCTGGACCATCTAGGCCTTTTCGAGGAGCTAGGAGAGGGGGGTCGTCTCGCGGACGAGGTGGACGTAGGGCGCACATCATAGAGGAGGAGCCCAGCGAGGAGGAGGAGGAGGAGGCTGCAGATCCCCAGTCAGAGACATCTGCTGATAGAGAGGGTGGCTCCAATCCCGGTTCCGGTAGTGGAGACGAGGCTAAGGAGGGTTCCGAGGATGGCAGCTCCGACTCAGATGATGGTGATGATGGTGCAGGGTCTGTTCCGTAGAAGAGGACGAAGAGGGCCTCTTATTTCTGCTCTTGAGAGCATAGATGCGGCTGTTCCTTGCTTTACTTACCTTTTTACTAGTAGTTTTAGCACATTGTACATTTGTTATGCAGTTTTATTTTTTGTAAAACTTGTACCCTTGTTGTAAAATGTTGTAACAAAGGAATGATGATGGAATGAAACAGCTTTTGAAAAAATGTTGTGTTTTATGTTCTTAGCATCGCATCGCATCATTTTGTACCAAAATGGGATTGAATGGAAATGCGCATGGTGTATTTGCCAAGTCAGGTAGTGAACCGATGCAACAAACTAAACAACTTAACTTACTAAGAAATAACAAAATCTTAGAAAGTTTACAACTCGATAAGCAAAACACAACAAAGTTGACAACTCGATAAGGTAATAACTCAATGCACGAGACTCGACAGCTCGACAAAACTTGACAACTCGATAAACAAGACATTTCGACAAACAAAGCAACGACTCGATAAGCAAAGCAACAACTCGATAAGCAAAACAACAACTCGATAAGCAAAACTAAACAACAACTTTACAGACAAAAATACCTTTCGGACAATCTGGGTGACGGAACGCATCCGAAACTGAGGGAAATGGAGGCCTTCGACACTCCCGATGCATAGAAATGCTAGGAACTTCCTTCCAGAGGGTAAAACAGGACCAGAGACATACTTGGGAGCATGGCTGGCCACCTTTGGGAACTGGCCGGCCAGATTTTTGCATTAGAGGGGAGAGGGGTGGCCGGCCTGCTAGAAAGGTGGCCAGCCGGCCACCTGGCTCAGCAACCACCAAATTTTTGACACGTGTCCCCCGAACTGTGCCTTATCCTCTTTAAAAGCTCTAGCCTCGTGGTTGATTCATTTCATCTCAGTTTTGCACCAAAATGGAGGCGTTTCTCGTCGAAAATCTCGCAGCTTGGATCGCTTCTTTAGATGGCTCAGAAAAGTTGAACTTCCGGGGCTTCGGCTTGAATGCACTATTCACGCTGGGCCGTACTCCGCTGCACCTTCCCTTCCTTCATGCCGCGGCGAGGTTTTGGAACCCGGTAACACATGTGTTTAGCTTCGACGGGCAAGAGGTATGTCCAACTTTCGAAGATTTTCAAGTTTTGATGGAATCTGAACGCTATGAAGAAATTTTGCCTCAGTCTCGCTTCGGCCACGCCCAAGCTTTAGGGCGGATGTGTGGGCTCACCATGCATGATGCTCGGTCTCTGATCTGCAACGGGGAACTGGACATCCTCGGCTTGATTCATCACTTTTCTGATGCCGGTGACTGCGGCAACCATCATTGGCAAGGTTTCCAGCGACATGCCCTTTGCTTACGCATGCTATCTCACTTTTTGCTTGCCTCGGGCTTTAGTGGATCTAGCATTCGTCTGATTGAAGTTGCTCAAGGCTTGAAGGAAGGAAAAAGCTGCATCGCCATGACATTGGCCGAGACACTAATGGGCTTAGATGCTTTCTATCGCCAGGAAATGACCAGATTTGCGGGGAGTCCACTACTGCTGCAGGTAATGTTTCCCACCCAATCTCTCATATATATTGCTCACGTCACTCGGCCCTTAGGCTCGGTTCTTCTCATAAAACCTTTTCCTTACTTTTCTCTCATCGTACATCTCTCTATTCTTTATTCTCTCATTTTTCATCCCTCCCCAGGTATGGTTGATGGATAAACTGCAGGTTGTGGACCCTTGCCCAGCCTACTCGACTCGCGGCTACTTCTTTCGGCAACGCCTAGTCGATGCCCCTGATGAGGGATGGTGGTTCGGCTGGATGTGCAATTTGTCTGCAGATCGCATTGCTTGGCGCTATCCTTGGCTCAATCTCCCGGCAATGAGCTATAGCATGTCCCGGCAGACCGGGATCTAGTTGATTGGTCTGACCCACTGTGTGTTCTACTTTCCGTTCCGGTTCCAGCGTTAGTTCACGATCAGACTTGCCCGCCAGAAGGGATAGAGTATCCTGCCACATTCCCGGTTCAAGGCGCACAGCTTGCCCAGTATGCTACTGCCTGGAGGACTAGAGAGCTTCTGGCCCCTGCTCCCACTTTCAGTTGCGCTTTGTCTGACGAGTGCTTGGATTGGCTCAATGAAGAAGCACAGATCGGACCCAGCTTGGCATCAGAAGCTTCGACCAGCTCTGGGAGGGGGCGCAGGGACACTTGACTTATCTATGCCCCGGATTTATTGCTTTACCAGTACTTTCAAGTTTTCTTTATGAATGTAATAAAAAGCAACTTCAATTTGTATGCAAGAGCAGGAAAACTTTGTATTGAAATCAATGAAATTGAAGGTTGTGGGTACTGAAAATTTTCCGCTTTGGTCCAAAAATGGTCTTAGTTGTAAAAAGATTAATTTGAACAAAGTCAACTTTTATTAAAACTTTTCAAAACCATTTTCGATATGGATCGGAACTGGACACGCCTGAGATCTGTCACTGAGATGCACAACCCTGGACTCCTGCAACTGGAAAGTTGCCCCTAGTTTGAATAGTACCGCAGGACTGCACAGCAACGGAAAGTTGCCCCTAGTCTGAAAAATACCGCAACACTGCACAGCAACGGAAAGTTGCCCCTAGTCTGAATAGCACTGCACCGGAGATCACGCTGAATGCTAATGGACAAAGATGACTGAGATGATCAAATGGACAAAGTTGATCGGGGAAGAGTTTATGGCTGAACTCCAGGATGAAGTTGCCTACGTATCCCAAAGATGGGAATCAAGCCTTATGTAGTTCAGGCTCAGGTTCACTCGAGTATTTTCACTCTCCTTTTACGTTCTAACTTTTGCCAAGCCGCCCTTTGCGGGTTTTCAACCTTGCGAGCTCAGTTTTTGTAATTTCAAATTTTTTGTGCTCTAAGTTTTGCTTAGGTCGCCCTTTCAGGTTTTCGGCCTAGCGAGCCTCTCAAGGGTAATATTTCTTCAACTTGTCCATATTGATCAGTTGTGAGAACTCTAAGCCATCTAGATCCATCAGAACCACAGCTCCACCTGACCAGATAGACTTAATGATGTAGGGACCAGTCCAATTGGGTCTAAACTTGCCCCTTGGGTCGTGGATGGGAGCTCGGTTGTCCTTGAGCACCAAATCTCCTTCCTTTAGATTCCTGGACTTAACTTTCTTGTTGAAAGCCCGGGCAATTCTGCACTGATAACCTTGAACATGGTACAGTGCTTTCAGTCTTCTCTCATCAAAGAGCATGAGTTCCTCAAACCTGCTCTGCTGCCAATCTGCTTCGGCTATTTGACACTCAGCCAATACTCGCAAAGACGGAACCTCAATTTCGATAGGTAGAACGGCCTCCATCCCATAAACCAATGAATATGGAGTCGCCCCAGTAGAAGTTTTGATTGAAGTCCGGTAGCCCCACAGAGTAAACGGCAGCTTATCTGGCCAATCTCGGTAGGTTTCCACCATCTTCTGCAATATGTGTTTGATGTTCTTGTTGGCGGCCTCAACTGCTCCATTGGTTTGCGGCCGATAAGTAGATGACTTATGAAAAGCCACATTGTATTTTTCCAACAAGTCAATCACTTCCTTCTTGAAGTAGGAACCGTTATCTGAAATTATTTCATTTGGGACTCCGTAGCGACAGATGATGTTGTTTCTGATAAACTTTGCAACGTGTGAAGCCTTCAACACCGCATAGGATTGGGCCTCGACCCACTTTGTGAAATAATCTATCGCGACCAGGATGAACTCATGCCCATTTGACCCCTTCGGAGTGACAGCCCTGATCACATCAATTCCCCAGACTGAAAACGGCCATGGCGAAGTCATATTATACAGTTTTGACGGCGGAATGTTCATGCGATTTGCATGAATTTGACATTTGTGGCATCGCCGAACAAAATCGATACAGTCCTCCTCCATGGTGGACCAGTAGTAATCCTGTCTGAGGATCTTCCGTGCTAGCATTACTCCGTTCATATGCGCGCCACATTCCCCTCCATGGATGGCTTCCATCAAACGCTTTGATTCTTCAGCATCGACACACACTTATACAGCTTACCCCCACAGATGATGAACTGAATGGCCATTCTTCTGATTGCCCTCTTATCCTTGGCATTTGCCCCTGGTGGGTATGCTTCCTTCTCCAGGAAATTCCAAATGTCGTGATACCAGGGGTTTTCATCCTGAACCTCATCTATAGCAGCAATCGACTCGTAAGCTGGTGCAAATTTCTGGTCAATGATGACTGGACGCATCCGGACTCTGAACGGGATGTCTATCATGGAAGATAGAGTTGCTAAAGAATCTGCAAACCTGTTGTTCTCTCGTAGTAGACGAGCAAAGTTTAGCTTCTCAAACCAAGGAATTAACAAATCCAAGGTCTGGTGATACATCATCATCTTTTCTTCTATGACTTTCCAGTCTCCTTTTGCTTGAGACACAACAAGGTTCGAGTCCCCGATGACGTCCAACCGTCTTGCCCCTAGTTCCAGGGCCGCTTCTAGACTGGCAATGCATGCCTCATATTCTGCTTCGTTGTTCAAGACTTTGAACCGGAGTTTGAAGGCTAGAGGGATACCGGACTTGTCAGGTGCTATCAGCAACACTCCTATCCTATACCCGTATTGATTTGACGCTCCGTCAAAGTACATCGTCCAAGTTTCATCGTCGATGTGCAAAATGGCTTCATCTGGGAATAAGTACTCGACTGCTTCACCTCCTTCCACAGGATGGTCGGCTAAGAATTCTGCTACTGCTCTTCCCCTGACTGACTTGCGTGTCACATATTTTAGATCGAATTCGAAGAGCAACAGCAACCAACGAGGTAGCCTACCCGTAAGTGCTGGTTTCTCGAAAAGATATTTGATGGGATCGAGTCGTGAAACCAACATCACGGAGTGAGCTAACAGGTAGTGCCGCAGCTTCCTGGTAGCCCATACCAAAGCTAAGCAAGCCTTCTCCAACGGTGTGTAGCAAGTCTCATATTCTAGCATCTTCTTGCTCAGATAGTAGATGGCTTTCTCCACTTTGTCCTCTGATTCTTGCGCGAGCATGCAGCCCATTGTAGTTTCAGTTACTGAAAGGTACAATATCAACGGTTTCCCCGGCTCTGATGGTGACAACACGGGCGGGTTCTGTAAGTATTCCTTGATCTGTTCAAAAGCAGCTTGGCATCGGCCGTCCCATTGGAATTTCTTTCCTTTCTTCAGGAGGCCAAAACGTGGTTCACAAGTCAAGGTTAATTTTGAGATAAACCGTCTTATGAATTGCACTTTACCCAGAAAGCCTCGCACCTCCTTTTAAGTCCTTGGTGGGGGCATTTCTAGGATGGCCTTGATTTTGGAAGGGTCGACTTCGATACCTCTTTGTGTAATCAGAAACCCCAGCATTTTTCCCGCTGTAACACCGAACGTACATTTCTGAGGGTTCAGTTGCAACCGGAATTCTCTGATCCTTTGGAAAAACTTTTGTAAGGCGGTGTAGTGGCCCTCTCTTTCTTTGGACTTGACAATCATGTCGTCCACGTACACCTCAACCTCTTTGTGGATCATGTCATGCAATATTGTGGTCGTAGCCCGTTGATAAGTAGCTCCAGCATTCTTCAACCCAAACGGCATTACTCTATAGTAGTATGTCCCCCACGGGGTAGTGAATGCAGTTTTTTCCCGGTCTTCAGGTGCCATTACTACCTGATTGTACCCTGAGAACCCATCCATGAATGAAAGCAAAGCGTGCCCCGCTGTGAAGTCCACCAACTCATCAATATACGGCAAGGGAAAGTCGTCCTTCGGACTGGCTCTGTTCAAGTCCCTGAAATCCACGCATACTCGGATTCTACCATCCTTCTTCGGCACTGGAACGATGTTGGCCAACCAAGTCGGGTATTCGGATACCAGCAGGAAGCCTGCATCGATTTGCTTGGTGACTTCTTCTTTGATCTTAAGAGCCCAATCCGGACGGATCCTCCTGAGTTTCTGTTTGACTGGTCGGACCTCGGGGTCAAGAGGGATCCAGTGCTGTACAATCTCAGGATCGATCCCAGGCATTTCTTCGTAGGACCATGCGAAAACATCTTTGAAATCTTTTAATAAAGCGACTAAGCGCTCGCATTCCTCTGAAGACAACGTGGACCCAATCTGGACCAGTCGCGGGTCCTCCTCAGTACCAACATTCACAGTAGTGATTTCATCCATTAGGGGTTTAACAAATCTCTCCTGCTCTTGTTCAATTAAGCGTTGCAAAACCGGAAGAATTTCTTCCTCGTCGTTTTCATCAAAATTTTGAAAGTCTGAGTTAATGCAACAAATCAAGGGCACAGAAAAGTACTCAGAAACCACAGCTATTTGATTCTCATTAAGCACATCCAAATCGTCCGATTCCTCAGTTACAACAGACTCAAATAAGAAAGAAAAAGACGACCTGGACATAACTGTGGCATCCGGGTTATCATCCCCAGGATTACCAGACTTAGAATCAGTCGAGCTGGAACCTGATTCTGACTCACAAGACTCGGTGGAATCAGATTCCAGCTCACTACCTGACCCGGTGCTGCTGGATAAAAATCCCTCTTCATATTGCCAAGTGAGAGAGGGTGCGATAGATGCATCCAAAATAGTTGCTGGTAGGCCCGCAGCTGTTTCATTCCCAATCATGGAAACCGAGAAGTTATCCTCAAGCACTTATGGTCGATCGGAGGATCTGAAAGTAGACATGCCAGTGCTACCCCTATTTTAATTTCAACGCCCTCGGAATCCACTGCCTTACACTGCTCAACCTCAGCTGATGGGTCTGTCTGCTCTTCGGCAACGTCATCTCCAGATAATTGTAGGTCAAAGAAAATCTCAAAACCTAGCACATGCTTCTTCTCCGCGTTCAGCCACGACTCGGGGAAGCCACAAAACGGAAAATCCTCCCCCTCCCAGACGAAGTGTCCGTTTAGGGTACCCTGAATGGGCCTATGCATTAAGTCAAAAGGCTTCCCCACCTTCTTTGCTCTGGCTCTCCCAGCCATTTCCTTTCCCTTCCTTAACCAATCCTCTTTGGTGGGTTGATAACCCAATCTAAAGGTATGAGGGTTGTGTGGCACTTCGACCAATGCTGCGACTCCCTTCCGGCTGCTCCTTCCCAGTCCCATCCCAGGGATGTGTTGTAGCTTGTTCATGAGGTAGACAGATTGAGCACTGACATACACTCCCTCATTAACAGCCATGATATTATGCACAACCCGAGCCTCAGCCAGAGTAAACCCTGATAAGAGCACATCCTCCGTGCCGTGCTCGATTTCCAAAATTGGTGTAGACACTTCCGGCGGTGGATGGATTGACGAATTCCCGAAAACAATGGCCACACCCTTCCCGTGAGGGTACTTCAACATCTGATGCAAAGTGGAAGAGACTGCCTTCACTTGGTGCAACCACGGCTGCCCCAAGAGTAGATTAAAGGTTGCGGGAACGTCCAAGACATGGAATTCAATGTTGTGTTGTCCTGGACCAACCTGGGTCTGAATTTTGACAGTCCCCATCACCTCCCTGCTGGTGTTATCATAGACTTTGATCACTTGAGTAGTCAGCACGAAGTCCGCGGGCTTTAACCCGATTGCATATCCTGTCCTTGACGGGCACACATTAATGGCGGATCCCGTGTCGACAAGAACTACTGGCACCCACTTGTCTCTACATTCCACAAAGATGTAGAGGGGTTTGTTATGATTTGCGCCCTCAGGCGGCAGTTCTTTATCTGAAAAGGCTAATGTCGAGGAACCTCCTCCCGGAAAGACCAGTCCAACTAACTGCTCTGGTGTAATATTTATGGAGAGTTTAGCTTTGTCCATAGCAGATAGGACAGCCTGTCTGTGCACTCGTGACGCCATAAGCAGTCCCCAGATGGAGATGTCTGCTTGTATCTTCTTCGGCTGCTTCAGTATAGCTTCCTCTTCAATCTGCTTCTCTTTCTGCTTTTCAATTTCCTTGTCCTTCCCAGATGCCTCGGGTTGGTCTAGGTGCGGGGGCTTGAAATACCGCCTGCTTCTTGTCATGTGATCAACCTCATCGAGATACCAGGTGTCATCTAGTTGATTGCTCCCCCAATCCTCGTCTGTGTGGGCAAGACATAAATCATCGTCTTCCCACCACATTCCGTAAGCAGCCAACAAACATCTGTCTGGCTCCGGCGTGATTGTACCCGCAGTACTTTTATCCCACATGCTCGCAGCATCTTCTGTCTTCGTGCCCACAGCACTTTCAATCCCTTCATGGGCTTTGGCTTTCCGAATCCTCTCAGAATCCCAAATCTTTTCTTGTTCCACCTGCGTTAGCGCAGTTTGTTGTTCATCTTTCTCTGCATTCACAATGCCCCTGTTCTGAGCGAAATTCTTCTTACTGGCGCTCTCTGGCAAGATACTCTGACCTTCGGCCCTTCCGGCCACAACTGATACCCTTGCCCCTGCCGAGACCTGTTCAGATTGGAGCTCTTCCACCACATCTGGTTGATCATCCAGCCATCCAGTGGCCTCTGTCGATTCCTCATAATCGAACCAGTTGATTGCCGTGCCCCCTGATTCTTGGTCATCGAAAAACTGTAGGTTAGCGAGGTCCTCTTCTACGGCCGTCAAATCATCCATCCCCTGCTCAAATCTATCCCCCCGGATCACACACAATTCTGCTCTCTTTGGCAATTCTACACTTGGCTCAGACTGGCCCACTGACAGGATGTACTCACTCGGATCGTAGGCTTCCCCAGCAAAATCCTCAAACTGCTCAAACCCTGACTTAACCATTCCATCCTCCTCTATAATCTCCACTGCGCTATCTTCCACAGCCACCACCACTGGCTCAGGTTGGGTTGTAGAGATGTCCAGCATGCACAAAAAGTCAGTGCTGTCGGGAAGGAGCACCTCCGGCTTAGGTAGATGGGAAGGAGTAATATAGATGCTAGGATCGTAAGACACGACCCCAGTTTGGATAAAGTTAATTCTTTTGGGAGGTGGAGCTTGGTTGTGTGTAGGGAGTGGGTTGGTTGTAACATTGGGTCTTTCGGGTGGCAAAATCACTTGTTTGTCAACGAGATCCTGAATCTCGTGCCGCAATCTGAAGCATTGGTCTGTGTCATGACCGTGTTGCTGGTGATATGCACAGTATTTGGCTGGGTTGTGAGTGGGGGGTAGTGGATTTGGTAATGGCCTCGGCTCCAGGGGTTTTAGATGCCCTTTTCTGATTAAGACCCCTAGAGCCTTGGACAAGGGCATGTACAATGGGGTGAAGGTTCTTTGGCCTCTGGGTTGGTATTTGGTAGTCTGTATACTGCTTCCGGATGCACCGGAGAAGGGTGTGGCTGCCATGGGCCTTGGAAGGGGAGGAGGAATGGTGGCGACCATGCTTACCTCCGAGGTTCTTGCAGTTGCAGTGCCACTCGGGCCTGCATTGTTATTGCGGTTAAAAGTTCTCCGGGGTTGCTCCATGTCTTGGTCAATCAGACCCTGTTTCATTGCATCTTCAATTTGTACCCCCATCTCGTGCAGATCCGAAAAGGTGGGGAAGAGGAGCACAATCATTTTTTGCATCAATTTTGGCTGGAGATTACGCACAATCATCCTGATCTGGTCCTTATCGGTGGGCCTTAAAGTCATCATCGAGGCCTTCGCCCTCCACCGGGTCACGAAATTCGAGAAACTCTCTTTGGGCTCCTGCCTTGTTGTTTCGAGATCACGAGTTGTAATCTCAATTTGGGTGTTGTAAGAGTATTGCGCAACAAAGGCCTCGGCCATTTCGTCCTAACTCCGCTTGACATCATCCTCCAACTTCGCATACCAGATAGCGGCCACACCCGACAGGGTCCGGCCGAATAGCGAAAGCTTCTGGGGTCTGGTTAGGCCCATTGGCCGCAATATATCTGAGAATAGTCGGAGGTGGACCATGGGATCCCCAGACCCGTCGAAGCGATCGATCTGCGGCATTTTGAATCTATCTGGTAATGTCACAGCCACATCGGTATATCCGTCCTCGATATCCGAAATAGCCTTTACTCCCTAGGATTTTTTTAATAGCTTCTCGAGCTTGCTCAATTTCAGTACTGTAGGGTCTACTTCGAACTTGAAGGGAGAGCCCGGGTGGTTGGCGAGTGTATGTGTCTTGGACAGTTGAGGCGAAAGTGGGGGCGGAGCTGGCCTCGTTGGAAGGTCTGTGTCCTCCTGGATGTTCTGGACATTTGGTAAGGTGTTTTGGATGTTTGGCAGGACATTCTGGACGGTTGGTGTTTGCTCAGGTAACGGGACCCCTGGTGGAGGAGGAACTAGATGTGAGGCAGATGTGGCATTCTGCTGTTGCAGTCTAGTGATGAGCTCGGCCTGTTGGGCCATGATTGTGGCCTGCTGTTTAGAGAACTCCGCTTGGCGGACAGCGTCCTCTTGCATTTGCTTTATGCTCTCTTGGAGCTGTCGCATCATTTCTTCCATCCCGGCCATACTCTGTTGATCTTGCTGACTGACTGGTATGTGTATCTCTATGGCAGAAACTGAAATCTCAGCCCAACTGTTCACTGCTAGGGTAGACCACTACTCTGGTAACCTCTGCTCAGACACACTACGCTTTCTTGGCCTCCGTCTAACAACCGGGGGTAGAGAATGAAACACTGGCTGTTCGTCAACCAGATCCTCAGATCGATTGAGCCGACGACCTCTTGTCCAAAGTCTTGGGGAATATCTGCTGGGTTTGAAGCAATTGTGCTAAAACCTATCCTAGCAAAAAGATAAATAAAGCCATAAGGAAATAAACAACCAGATAAACGAACAGCACAATAGCTTAAAATAAATACACAACACACGGCTGGGCATAATAACACACGGTTGATAAGCTGAATACACACTATCCTCAAACACTGATCATTATCCCCGAATCACTGTCCCCGAAAACTGAATCCGATACCCGCAGATAACCGACTCTCAAACACTGAACTGGTGCCCGCAGGCCTGATGCCCAAACTCATAAACTGATACATGCATTCCCTGTAGAGACACACTCTAAAAGCACATAGCAGATAAGTGAGAGCCAAAACACCCCTATGTTGGGGTAGGGTTTCCCTGTCCTATTTTGTCAGGAGCTAGGGTTTCACTACGCACACAGCGGTTTCAAACAACCTATATCGGGTAAGCAACCGGTCCTAGTTTGGAATGGTCACTATGGATTCCGAATATGCACTAGGTCGAATGGTCAAAAGGGTGCCCCGATAAAACTAGGGTTTGTGTTCCCATACTGGCAGAGCCCGTAACCGGTAAGCCTTATGGCACGCACCTCTGGCAAACTGCTCAGGAATAGCAGATGGCAAACACGGTGTCCTAGGCGCACCAATGCAAATGCAATGCAAAGAAACACATAAGTGTAGTCAAAACCAGATATCATGAGTTCGAGTCAAGTTCTCTAAATCCCCAGCGGAGTCGCCAGAAACTGTAGACATCCCCGAACGCCCCGGGAGGGATGATGTCCCTCGTTCCGTTCATTTTGAGCTCACTATAGTTTAGGACTCAAATGTCACGGTTCTTAATCTAAACCAAAGAGTCCAAATCCGGCAAATCGTTTTTGAGAAAACAGATTTTTTTGAAAGAAGTGTCAAACATGGACTGCTTTGCCAGATACAGAGTCACCACCTAAATATTTTATTTTGGAAAATTTAGGAAACCCTGACTCGTGCCTAATGCCACGTGTCCGTCATCACCAAAGTTGTCTCGGCTCGGGAACTTGGGTACGATTGAGGAAGGTCACTTCGTGACCACCCCCACTCGCCCGATCAAAGATCGGCCTCTACGAACCATGATATCAAGTTTTGAAAACATTATGTGTCCTTATTCCGGTTATTAGCCTAGATTTACTATGTGATGCGCACAACATACAAGTATAGACCGGGTTGCCTGAATTGGAACAAAACATTTCATGTTTGTTTTTGAAAGATGGTTTGCTACCCGTAGATAGGCTTAAAATACAGATTTTGCCACCCTCAGGTGGGTTTTGAAAAGATGGTTTTGCCACTATTTAGTGGGCTTAAAACTCACAGTTGATGATTTGTCCCAATCCAAATAACCCAACCTTCACCCACAGGCATTCAGGCAATTATATCACATAAGCAAATAGCCTCATGGTAAGCATGTTATCATGGCAGTCACTCACACACATGCAAGGATGCTAAAGCATAAAAACTCACCGAGTACTCCAAGCCAAAACAGAAGCTAATTAGAAATCCATGCATGATCCTAAATATACAGAAATGCCTAATGCAACACATGCGAAAATGCAACTATAGCAGGCTCGGCTATTCTAAACATGGCATATGAGATGCAACAGCTAACAAGTATTCAACTTGGAATTGAAATACAATGCAGTGGGTTATGATGCGCCGAGCCCGGTGCATGCAAAACAGATGAATGAATGCAAACATGCTATCATACTGTATGCTAATTGAAACATGCCCTAATCTAACCATCGTAAGCAGATAAATAAAAGGGAGAAAGACGTGGGGTTGGAAAACATACATCACACGCACGCACACTTATTACAACATTGCCCTCACACAGAGGGTCCGAATAAATAATATACAGTCCCAAATAAATAATACAGTCCCGATAAATACAAAAATCCTAATTAATTAACAAATTAACTAAGGAAAGCGGTAATTAAGCATGCAGGCTAGGGACTGCCTCAACTCTGCTCCGGATGATGAATGATGCATGTTCGGGTTGCTTGGCACGGAAATCCATCGCGATGCCCCAATTAGCCTCTGTTTGCAATTGATGCCGGAATGCTGTGCAAGGCTTTTGAAAGCTGCTGATTTCTAATTTGCTGCAACAGAGAGCAGGAAAAGGGCATAGCAATGTATTTTCACATATGTATGCATGCCTCGATCCTCGTGTCACCAATCGTGCATCTCGATGCATGATGGCCGAGGAGTCGAATTGCACAACTCAATGTGGAATGAATGCACATGAAAGCACAACAAGACCAAGACTCCATCATGGATAATCCGGAGTGTCGGTGACTGGGAATTGAGACACGTTCCGTCGCTCGAAGTACGAAACGTCCCTCGTTTCCCGTGCTCGGGCTAACTCCTATCCCGAACACAATGCAATATGCATGACATGCATGAATGCAATCCTAACATGCAACCTAACATACAAAATGCTATGAGATGGCATACACAATGCATAATGGACTTACACCAACATGAGTGGACCTCAGCCACACCCACATCAGTGGCCATGAGATAAAAATGAGACACTCGAGATGCGTGCACCCGTGCACGCGAACCGAGGACCGACCCTAAGGCATGAATGCCACTCTACCAAAGCATGGCAAGGCATGGAATATGGCATAAAAACATGCGAATTTTAGCACTAAAATACAATGCTAAACAGCCCCGAAACATGGCAATATGGCACCCGATGCATGAGATGAACCCCGAAACACAAAACTAGGCACATGTATTGACCTATAGCTATACAAAGCATGCATTATTTGATTATGAAGCATGAAGAAAGAACCAAGGCAGTCCCAAAACATGAACATTCTTAGTTCAAAGCATGGCCAAAAGATGCTAGCAAGATGGGCTAAAGTAGCATACAATTTTGACTAGCAAACATGGTTTACATGGCAAGTGTATGAAGCATATGAAATCTCACCAAACCAGAAAAAATCAGTGAATAAAATATGCCAAAACATGCCCAAATAAACTCTGAAATGCAGCCAACATGTGCAAAAATGAGGAGCTCCTTTAGGGGGACATACAAAGAGTTATTAGATACATACAAGATAGACATGAAGCATGACTAAAAAAACTCTGGAAATCAAATATGGTAGTCCCAAAACTCACCAAATTGACCCTGAAATGTGACTTCAAAGCATGCAAGATAGGGTCTCTTTGGAATGCCAAAATGACCACCAAACAAGTCAAGGTGAGAGGGGGTCACCCCCCTCTGATTTGGAGGCTCAAAATAGTGTGCTAGCCACTGAAAATCCACTAGATTTCAGTGGCTAGAAGGCCAAACAAATCATGCAATTGAAGCCTAGGTGTAAGGCTCAAAACAAAGGACAATCAAGCATACAAGGAAGCATGTGACCTCAAATGAGAAAATGCACTTAATAAAACATGAAGATGATGTCAAAACAAGTCTTTTTCCAGTTTATAAAAAGTCTCAAAAATAAACATAAATAGGGCTAATCTATCATGCAAAAATGGCCCTAAAAGAGAGAATAGAGACAAGGGACAAAAGCGGGCCCCAAATGGCAAAGAGCCCTTTAGAAAAGTTGAAGAGGGGCTCAAAACATGGCATTTTACAGTTTACATCAAGTCTCTAAAATGAACACAAGTGAGGCTAAATCAACATGCAAGAAAAAGGCCTAAAAAAGGGATAAAGAGGCAAGTGGTAGCAGCTGCCCTAGAACAGAGGAGAGCCCTTCAACAAAGTTGAAGAGCGGATCAAAACAAGACATTTCACAGTTTATGACCAAGTCCAAAACAGCTCACACATAAGCCTAAAATATCATGCAAAAATAGGCCTAAAAGAGAGTTTAAACACAAAGGGTGAGGAGGAGACCTCAAACAGAGAAAGACCCTTGATCAAATATGGAGATAAGCTCAAAATATGACTATTTATAGTTTGGGTCAGAGCCTAAAAATGCAAGCAACAAAGGCTAAAAAAGCATGCAAAATATAGTCAAAAGAGAGGGAAAAGAGACTTACCCTTGTAGCCTAAGTCTTCAACAGCTTTTGGTCCAAGAAATGGTGCTCCTAGCCTCTGGAAATGGCCTTCAAATTGCTGGAGTGGAGTGTGGAGGTGTTGTGCTATGGGTTGGTGTAGAAATGGCCAAGAAACAAGGGTGTTTTGAGGGTTGGAATAGAGAGAGAGGGAGATTTAATGCAAGAGCTCCAAACAAGATTTTGTAACCCTCTAAAATGGAGCTGGGGGGTCTGGTTTTATAGAGGGAGGAGTGGAGGAAAGGGGAGGAAAATCAAATTCAAATTTTGCCCCCAAAAGACCCCCCCTCGGATACAAAATCTGGGGGGAAACAGAGGGTGCAGTTGTAAGGAACCAGGTGTGAGGAACATGGCCGGCCAGGTTCAGAGGGTTCAGGTGGCCAGCCGGCCACCTCCCCTAGCTGGCCGGCCAGGGTCAAAAGGGTCAATGAGATTTGTTGGCTACCACCTCATATTGGTGGCCTCCCATGTGTGCACAACACAGCTATGTGGTCAAAACCCTGAAAATGTGAACCAGGAGAGAGAAAAACCAACTTTTTAGAGGGGTTCAAAAGGGTCAGGAACAATTGCTGGCTGGCCATGTCATATTGGTGGCCTCCTAGGTGTGTACAACACAAATATGTGGTTGAGGGCCAAAGAAAGTGGCCCGGAAATGGTCAACACTAGCTTTCTAGCGAGGAAAACGGGCGACGGAGAGCGATGAAGGAATAAAGCTGGCTTTCAGAACAATTGCTAGGCTCCCACCCTTCTACGACCTTCATAACAATGAAAATGAGGTCTCCACCAAAAATGGACCCAAACCGATACGAAACAAAGGTTCGGGGGCCGAAACACGCAGCCTGGGGCCCCGAAAACTGACTGTTAAGCACCGGAGGTGGCGTTCAACCACGAAGTTGGTCTCTCGAGCCTCAGTGTCCCTCAAAAGGGAGTAAATAAGATGTATGCCAAAAACCGGAGCAAACGGAGGTGGTTAAGCGGTCCCGAACTGAGGCACACGGCCGACGGCTCCGAAAACCGGAAACCGGGCTCCGAAACGGGAAAAGTGGCCTACGACCACGAAACGTAGCCTACGGCCACTGAGAGATGATCTACGAGACCTCTCCCTCCCTTCGGGAAGAGAAGATGGAGAAAACGGGACCTGGTTCGCAAACCGAGGCAAAGCACAAAAAAGCCCGGAAGTTCGGAGGCAAGGCTCGCAACCGAGACTCTGAAACCTCTGAACAAGCACGATATGCAACATCACCAAGCGCTCAATTGGTGACATTTGAGTCTTAAGATCGGTCAAAAATGGGGTGTCTACAGCAACCCCTCTGGTCTGACGGATGAACCTCTTCCCCAGATAATAGGCCCGACCAAAGGGGCCCTCGAACAAAATTCGCATGGTATAGGTCGCTCTGGACGCTAGGGAAATACCCGCCCTGGGATGCCAATCAAACTGTGAATCAGTATAGTGTCAAAAAATCAGTGTATAATGAGCAAAACAGTGCAGTGGTAGATGTCAATAGTATGAGAATGCTAGTACAGTATAGGAACAGTGATATGGAATGCACAGAATGATATTATGTTACCTGGTCCACAGTGATCATATCGAAGAAGCGGCGGAAGTATAGGAATGTGTGGTTTACGAAGTGGCATCGCTCAAACAGCGAGTTGTAGTACCGGGAGCGAGGTACTAACAACTCAATCAGCCTCACTGGGACCAGAGCTAGAGTGGTGAAATATGTGTAAACCCAGAGCTGTAAACAGATAAGCATGAATAACGCAGAAAATGAAAATGCAAAATAAAGATAAGCAGGAAATGCAAACTATAGAATGCAAAGTTGAACAGAAAGGTAAGGAGTGAGATGCGCACCTCCCAAACTCTTCAGTAGCCACCGAGTAAATCCACCTTGCGACGGGACACGAATACAAGGTGGCCAAGCTGGTGCCACCCTAGTCATACTCTGCCACCTGCGGCACGTGTACCAGTGCTCCAAGAAGATATATCCCCACGGTATTCTCCCTGTTCGCAAACAGGGTAGTACCAAGGAGATACATGAGGAAACCACGAGCATAATGGGCAACCTCAACTGGCGTAGCTGGTTGACGGTCGGTGAAGTGATCATAGAAGCAGCTGCAGCACACCATCCCCTAACTGCTGATGTCCGGGATCGCTCCAAAAAGCTGGACTTGTGCAGCTCTCCACTGTACCATGTCTGGATCAAGTGGGATCGAGCCGCCAACTCCGACTCGCAAGCCAGTCAGCATGGAGAAGTCATATGGTGTCAACGTCATCTCCCCAGTCAAAGAGAAGTGAAATGAGTCAGTGGTGTCCCACCATCTCTTCGCTAAGGCTCCGTATAGCACTGACTCAGCCCGCATCTGTATGAGCCCAGAGCAAAAGGGCCCAAAGTCGGCAACATCGACTATTGTGCGAACTTCCACGGGAAGCCGCTCATACCAGCGTTGAGGGCCCGATATGGTCCCATAGCCGCTAATCCTCCTGGCTACAACCTATAAAATGAGGAATTGTATCAAGATATACAGTAAAGGTGAATGGTCTGTCCATCAGTTTCAATATGTGCACAAAGTAAAACAAAGGAAAAATGCTTACTATGGAGGCGTCAGTAGATAAGTGTTCCGTGGGCTCGTGCAGAAATGTGTCCTCCTCTAGCCCTGGGATGAAGCCCATGAATCTCCAGATCCTACCTGGTTGTAAGATATGTGTGCGTGGCTGGTAGGTAGCTGTATCAAAAGGTCTCTCGGCAAGGGGAAGCAAAGCAGCAGCCTCCTCCGCCTCTATGTCTACACCAAGGGCAGCTCCTAAACCTATGGTAGGGTCTGGGATAGGAATCTCGTCACTAGCCAAAGGGAAAAGTAGAGAAAAATGGAGAAAAAGTGAGAAAAGAAGGGAAAATGGGTAGATATCTCAAAATTTCAAAACCCTAGGAGAGAGAGAGTGAAAAAAGTGTGTAAAATCAAAGAGAGGAAGAGGAAATTGTGGGTAAAATGAGAAAAATGAAGAAAAAAACCCAAACTCCACCAAATCAAAAACCAATTTGTTCAAAATATAAAGGATGAAAAGGGTTTCAAAGAAAAAATTGCAAGGATTGTTGGGAAAATTCAAGAAAAGAGAAATCTAGAGAGAGAGGGATCTTAGAGAGAAAGAGGGGAAGTTTCGGATTTTGAGGAAGTTAAGAAATGAGGGTTGATTGATTTGTGTTTTTAAAAGGGAAAGTCGTGGCTCTGCCAAATTTGCCCTTGCCGTTGCGAAGGTCCGGCCGAAGGCCCATATATCCGGCCGAACCTCACCGAGATCTGGCCGGACTTTGATAAACGTTTTGTTTATTTTACTTTGTTCTTTTTGTTTTGTTTTTATTAATTGTTATGTTACAAAAAAAATAATAATAATAAAAGAAAAAGACAAAAAAATAATAACAATAATAATAATAAAATAATATATATATATATAAAAGAAAAGGAAACCAATAAAACAAAACAAAAAAATCAAACCATTTGTTTGTGTTTTATTAATTGTTATTTTACAAAGAAAAAAAAATCAGTCAAATCATCATGTTGTATAGTTTATTAAATTTTATCATTTCGAGTAAACATATATACCAAGCAAAAAAAAAAAAAAAAGGAAAGGGATCTTGTTCTTCTTTTTTTTCTCCGGCAACGGCCACACGCCGACCTCCGATGACGGCCACACGCCGACCTCACTTGCTCGGCTCTCCTGCCGATTTCTTCCTCTTGGTTTCATCTGAGGAAACCCTTGAAGGCCCTACCTCAGTACTTACAAGACCGCCAAGAGAGTTACCCCCCCCAGGCTGATCATCAAAAGCAAGGTACGAAGGTGCTCCAAATCGGGCCATCACGGTAGATTTTCGTTTCAACTCTTTGTTCTCTGCCTTCAATGCTCAAATCTCTGCTCACGCATCCTTATACATACGCTGCAGCAGAGAGGGTTGGGCGTTGACCCGATGTACCTCGCAAGTCCTGTTTTGCAGCCGATAAGACAAGTTAGTGACCACGGCCACTGCCTCCATACACGACTTCAGCATGTAGTGGTTGGCTTTAATGTCAGTTTGAGCAGCCATTATCTGCTCGATTGTCAGTATAGGAAGGTTAGGATGAGTAGGAGCAGGGACACTCTGTCCAGGATAACTCATAGGATCATTAAGGTCTGGAAAAAGAGTAAGGGGGCAGGACGAAGTCATTTGTGAGAAGAGAGAGGTGTAAGAGAAAGGAATCGCAGAGAAATGGCAAGGAGCAGACTGAGTTCTGTCTCTCTAAGTCTCTCTGTTCTGTCTCTCTCAAGGAGTGATGAAGAATGAGAGTGATGAAGAAGAAGATGAAAGAGAAGAAAGAGATAGCAGAGAGTGATGAAGAAAAAGATGGAAGAGAAGATAAAGAAGAAGATAGAAGAATAGAAGAGAGAATGACGAAGAAGGAGAAGAAGACGAAAGAGAAAGACAAAGAGGGAGAGAGAGCCGAGGCATTTGTCGGCCGGCTGACACAAAAGGCGAGGCCTCGTGTCAAAAGTGATTCTCGAAGGAAGAGAGAAAGGCGAGAGCATTGTATACATATATGCGTATATATATTATATATCTATGTAATATATATATATTTGTTTGCATATTTTGGTCACAAGAGTGACTCGGTCAAATGGTTCAGTCCAACAGTTAAGGGACTAAGCTTGAGATTGGGGGTTCGAACCTCCGTATCAACACAATTGCATTTTTCTTTCCTTTTTGCGTGTTTGCGTATGCAAGCTAACGTCAGCAAACGGAATATTCCTTCTCAATGACGGGATATTCCCCACCGACGACAAACAAAATATTCTTTATCGGTAACGGAATATTCCCTGAATAAATATATGTCTATCGTATGTACATATGTGTGTGTATTTTTTGTCTGTATATGACTATATGTATACGGTATTTAGTGTATATGCAAAAAAAATTTGATATTTTCAAAACAAAAACAAAGAAATCATTCTATTATACCTTCTTCCACTCGCGTGAGACACATTTGGACTTCGAATTTACCTTTTCTCCTTTCACGTAAAACGTGTTAGGATTTGATGTTTATCTGATTAAAACCTTCGCCCTCTCCGTATAAGCTATGACAAGGTACGCCTGTTGTCAAGTTCACATTCCTCTTCTCGCGAACGAAGTGTTTGGATCTCAAGTTCACATTCCTCCTCTAGCGAGCAAAGCATTTGGATCTCAAGTTCAAATTCCTCCTCTCGCGAACGAAGCGTTTGGATTTCAAGTTCACCTTCCTTCTCTCGCAAACAAATCGTTTGGATTTCAAGTTCACATTCCTCCTCTCGCAAACGAATCTCAAGTTCACTATTCCTCATCTCGCGTAAGACGCGTTCAGATCGCAAGTTCATTATTCCTCCTCTCCCGTAAGACGCTTTTGGATCTCAAGGTCACTATTCCTCCTCTCGCATAAGATGTGTTTGGATCTCAAGTTCACTATTACTCCTTTCGCGTAAGACGCGTTTGGATCTCAAGTTCACCATTCCTCCTCTCTCGTAAGACGCGTTTGGATCTCAAGTTCACCATTACTCCTCTCACGTAAGACGCATTTGGATCTCAAAGTTCACTATCCCTCCTCTCGCATACAGTGCGTTTGGATCCCGAATTCACCTTTTCTCCTTTCATGTGAGACACGACTGGAGTTGTTTTGTTTTGATTTATGCTTTCGTTCAGTGTCACATCATTGTCTTGATTGTATTTTCATTGCATGATCATAAGTTATGTTTTGCATTTCATTGCATGATCATAAGTTATGTTTTACGTATCATTTTACATTTTGCCCCTGAACTACGCAATTTTCATTCCTTTCAATGGGATACGTAGGCAACCCTAGGGTTCAACCAATTGTTTGCACATTTGTTTGTTTGCCCAAAGTCTTACAATCTTGTCAAACGTGTCATCTTCGGGCTTTGACATTCACTCACATCAAGAAATGACTTCGAGCTCTGCAAAGAGTGGCAACTGTAGACACCCCAGTTTTGACCGCTCGTAAGACTTAGGCACTTTATTCCGAGCACTCGATGATGATGATGATTATATTATGTACGTGGTTTTAATTCTCAATAAAAGAATCCGAGTTCGATATCTAAACAATTCTAACCTGCCATACCCATTGTATTTCTACCCCAGAAAGTCAGTTTTGTACCTGTATTGAACCTGAAAGTAAGGAATAGTGGGCATACATTGACCTCCGGCCGAAGACACCAAGGTCCGGCCGGACCTATTGACTTTTTAGGCAATTTGTACAACAATCTGCCAGCTACCCAATTCTGCAAATATTTTAAGCAATAGCTCAAGTTCTATAAATATGGGGCTCATCCTGCTATAACCAGAGATGAAAAAAAAAACAAGATTAAAAGTTAGAGAGAAAGAAAAATATCAAGAGTTTAGAAATATCCAAAAAATATCAAAGCTACTTCATCTTTGTCCTTTCATAAGCTCTCATATCAGCCTTGAAGCCCTCATATCATCCATACATACCATACAAGAGCTTGAACTTAGAACTTGATTTGAGACTTGAAGATCATAACTCAAACTTGAGGGTGCTTTGAAATCAAGTTTGGTTTATAACAAGAACACCTTCTCTACAAGAGGTAAAGCTTCCTTTGTTTTATTTCAATCTTTGTCACCTTATTCTTGTGTTTTCATACTATTTTGGGACTGTTTTAAGGGCTGAAACTTGTGATTAAAAGCTACCCAAAGGTGGAGGGGTTAATTACCCTTGCTTGAACCTTATTCCAAGCTTTCATCCTTGTGTTTCCCACTTGTTTTCTTTAATTTTCAAAACATAATAAAGAGAAATAAGTATCAACTTAACCCGAGAAAATAAACCTTATTTTCTTCAGAGGAAATTACAAAGGAAAAGTCAAACTCATTTACAAGCGATAAGAGATTTCAAGTCAAACCCAAGATGTGCAACACGGACTAGTCAAACTCAAAAGAGTGATAACAACTTAGGAAAAACCCAAAGTGAGCGATAATGACTTGAAATCCAAACTTGATAATAAGCTATAATGACACTTTCCTTGGTGATTTCCAAGGGTTTAACTAGAAAGTTAGTCCCTTAAAAGTAAATACACCGGAGATAAAAAGAAATAAAAAAAATTAAAGATTGGCTTTAGTATAAGAAAGATGTATGCCTTTGGTAATGAACCTCTGAAGAAATTAAACCATTAAGCATGGAAAAATTTATTTCTTATACTTGAATAACAATCTCAATTTTTCACAACTTTTAATCGAAATAAGCAAAGAATGGAGGAAGGTTACAGAGATGATTATGTGAAGTTGTTTAATTGGTAAATGTAACACAAACATAATAATAAAATAACAATTATTGATATAAATTAAACAGCCCCTAATAGCATGATTTAAGCTAGAAAAAGGTGAATAAATTCAAGCTAGTAAACAAGTTTAAGGAAGGCTGGCTGCCCCCTCCCCCCCCTCCCAACTTTTATAACTTCAAATCACATATTTTAGATGTTGAAAAATAGCGCCAAATCAGTCCCAAATCAGTTAGTGGACCTAAATATCACTTTTGAACAAAAAGGAGAAAAGATACAAAAAGGGAAAGGTAATAAAAAAGGCTAATAAAATTGGTTAACTGGATTACAACCGACATAAAGAACCGACATGATTGATTGAATTCGATCGGACGTTATACCGAGTTTATTGTGTCAAGGCTTGTCTTACATCAATTCATGATATTTTGACGAACCTTAAAGCGTCTCTACTTTCCTTCTTAAAATCACTTCATGATAGGAGGGAGGGATGATTGTTATGCATTGCATTTATTGATCTTTGTCCTATCATATCCAAAATCATCTTGCAATTCAACTTGCAACCATAGATGGTTTGGCGATCCGAGTTCGCTCCTCTCTTGAGTATTTTCTATGATAGAGAAGGGTAGAAGAGACAAACAAGGCTAGGAATACCCTGTCTGCACTGTTTCACCTCAGGCACAAAAAACAGATTTCTGCAAGAAAACAAGGTATGATTGGATTTATTTGGGGTTCGACTGAGTGGTATTCTGGGTCGGCAAGGCTCCAATAAATTGCAAACAATACACTTTTGGTTGAAAGCAATGATAGAGTGAAATAAAATAATTCCCAACAAGGCAGACAGGGTAATTCCTAAGGAGTATTACGCAATCATTGCATATTTGTTATAATAAATTAGATAGCCCCTTTTAGTTATTATTCATTCGGATTTGTAATAATTATTTATTTGGACATTTAGAAATTCAGACCCTCTTTCGCGAGGACAAATATGTAATAAGTTGTATGTCTTCCAACCCCCATTCTTTCTCCCTTTTATTTATCTACTTATGATGGTTAGTATAGGGACATCATACTTTCAAATTAGCATTTCCATGACTTGCATCCATTCGTTTTGCATGCATAAAAGTTCGGCTCATCATATTATTTGAATGTCAAATTCAACCTCTTTACTTGAATACGTGCGCTATTACATGCCTTGAATTGACTGCATGCCATGCTAGTAGCCGAGCTTATTACTTGCACGTTTTATGTGTTGCATTAGTTATATTGCATTAAGTAAGATCATGGATTTTTTCTAACTATTTGCTTTCTTTTGACTCGCCTTCGGACATAAGGTAAGCATTTTTGCTTTAGCATATTGCATGAGTGTGATTGCTGGCATATCAAACATACTACCATGAGGTTAAATGCTTACTTGATATACCTGTTTGAATGGCTGTGGATGAAGGCTATTCATTGAAATTGGAATACTTTGATTAATATATATATATATGAGATCACTTTTTCAAGTGGTACATATCCAAAACATTTTTTCAAAACAAACATGAAATCAAACGTTTCAACTTCTAGTGATATTAGTCTATACTTGTATGTTAAAAATAAAATCAAAACATGTATTGTACATAAGAATCACATCATGATTAGTAGAGGCCGATCTTTGATCGGGTGAGTGGGGTGCTCAATTAATGACCTTCCCTTCTCATACCTAAGTTCCTGAACCAAAACACTTTGGTAACGACGGACTAATGGCCTTTGGCACGAGTCACGGGTTTCCTAAATTTCCCAAAATAAATATTTAGGTGGTGACTCTGATATCTGGAAAAGTAATCCATTTTTGGCATTTGATTCAAAACATCGATTTTCCAAAAGAAATTGCTAGATTTGGACTCTTTTTGTATTTCCACTGTTTCACATTGTACTTATGAAATTAGATTCAGAACCCACAAGTGGAGTCTGAACTGTATGGGCTATTCATTCTTTCGAAAGGAGAGCGCGAAAAGCTGAGCTACATTACCAAACAGCTGGGAGACGTTGGTGGTTTCTCTTAGTAATTCTGCACCCGAAGGAAAGCTAACCATAGGGATGGTCACAGATGCCTTATTCAACTAGGAGGCAAGGAAGAAAGAGATGGGGGGAGAGCAGTCCCAAGCCCTTGTCACAGAAAGTAGAGGCAAAGATAGAGAAAGAGGCAGAGGTAGAGGAAAAGTAAAGGTAGAAGGTGTTCACAGTCCAGACAGGGCAACACGAGGAGGTGCTTTTACTGTGATCAAGAAGATCACGTAATAAGAGATTGCCCGAAGAAAAAGACGGATAGACAAGCCAAAGAGAAGGCCAAGGGACATGGAGGTTCCTCAACTACAGCAGTTGCAATGAATTCCTCTGACGATAAAGATTGGATACTTACAGTCTCATTAGAGTTAGAGACACCCAGCTGGATTTTGGATTCAGTGTTTACGTTCCACATATGTGTGGATGGGAAACTAAGAGTCAGCGGTAGCATTATCCGAATGGCCAACAACATAGTGAATAGAGTTGTCGGCATAGGGACAGTACGGTTCCTTACTAAGGATGGAAGAAAAGTGGTTTTATCTGAGGTTCGACATGTGCCAGGAGTACGGAGGAATCTAATCTCCTTGAGTATTCTAGATCTGAAAGAAAATTGTTTCTCATCTAGTGGCAGGGTTCTTCATGTACACAGAGGTGATAGATAAATGTTGTAAGGCAAGTTGTGCAATAAACTATACAGACTGGAAGGAGAAGTTTTGACAAAGATGAATGTTGTCAAACGCCAGTCGAAGGGTACAAAGGGAGAAGATACGCAACCAAAGAGTATGACTGAGCAAGGGTTTCATCAGAAATGACAAAAAAAGTGCACAGGAACGCAAGGAGGCAGTTCGAAGGTGCACAGATCTAAGTCAGTGAAGCCAATCTTAAAGAAAGTTCAAAGCAAAGAAACCAAGTCGATAGAGACTGCGCCAGTGAAGAACAGAGTTTCTTTTGCTCCCGTGTTAGAGACATTTTGCAACCTCTCCAAATATGCATGGAAGGGAGGGATGCAATCTCGAGTCGCAAAGTGAGCTTTGCACGACACCCCAATAAGGGGATGCGAGCACTATGCACGGAGTTTCATAGTGGTAGCTTGTACAGACCGGTGGAAGCTGTCTTGGCAGAAGGGCTAACTGTCAAACATCAGTATAGACGTACAAGTAAGGCAGAAATGAACATCAGGGATTACAGCACAGACAACGGGCATATGAGATCGCTAGGAAGTTGTTCTGAAGTACAGAAGGCAAAGGCTGGTTGTTCAGAAATAAACTCCGAGCAAGAAAAATTGAGGATGTTGATGTGTCAAACTCTGAAGTTTTCTACTTGCTCCCATGTTCATCGTACAAGGAGTTATACGGCAATGCAGGGTATCCCGAACAGGGGGTGCAAGGTGCCAGATACCTTGGCAGCAGGTTTTGTTGCAGATCACCTCACATGGGCTGAGGGGATGATTGTTAGAGGCCACCCCATGTGAAAGAGGTGATCCTCATTTCGTCCATGTGAAAGCTGCAGGCAGGCTCCAAGTCAAGAAGTATAAGAGAAGATGGCAGATGAAAGATGGCAGTTGGCTCAATAACTCTTCTTCCTTCACTTTGTTTCCTCTCCACGTGTATATATAGATGTTGAGAGGAAGAGAAGTGCAAGAAGCAAGCAGTGAGTGTGTGAAGAGCAGTGTATACTCTGTTTGTGTTATCAAAGTGAGAGAGAGTAAGCTATACAGAGAGAGTGTGTGTGTGAGTTGAGTGTGTAACCCTCCTCTTGTTAACATATAGTGTTATCGCTCCCGTGGACGTACGCTGGATTGTCGAACCACGTTAAAACTCTTGTGTTATTGCTTGTTTGTGTTCCTAGTGTGCCCCCCGATCCCCAACATATATTTCATGGGTTCACATCTCAAGAAGACCCCCCTTCTATGTATCTTGTGCACAACTCCAAGCATGATCTTTCTCAATTGATAGGGTAGGAAGGTCGAGTAGAGGATGTTCCCTAATTCCTCTTCAAACTCTGCATTTTTCTAGGGGTAAATTATGCAAATGGTTCCTGTAGTTTACACGATGTGTTAATTTGGTCCCTGTTATTTCAATCTGCTCGATTTTGCCCCTTAATTTAACAGATTGTGTCATTTTAGTCCACTAAATAACGGCTGTTAAGTTTGGTGGATGGAAAATCTACATAATGTGTCAATTTGGTCTATGTAGTTTACACAATGTATCAATTTAGTCCTTATAGTTTTAATTTGCTTGATTTTGAAAGGGACCAAATTAACACATTATGTAAACTACAGGGACCAAATTAACACATAGTTTGACTTTCCGTCCACCAAACTTAACAACCGTTATTTATTTGACCAAAATGACACAATCCATTAAATTAAGGGGCAAAATCGTGCAAATTAAAACAACATGGACCAAATTGACACATCGTGTAAATTACAGGGGCTATTTGTATAATTTACCCTTTTTCTAGTGCATTAACTTAGATGAGCCTGTTGGAATGCCCCAAATTAAGATAGGGTAAATTACACTAACAGTCTTTATAATTTCGGACTTGTATCACTTTGATCTCTAATCTTGAATTTTGAATCTCTTTCCTAATAAGGACAATTGAAAACATTGTTATTTCATTTGAAAAGCAAAGTCGTCATACAACTTATTTTGTATTGGTTAACTTATATGTTGTTTGAAATATAATGACATTTTTTTAATGAATAATATTGGAACTTTTTTGGTTATAAAGTTCTGTTTGGTTTGATTTTCAAAATCTATTTTCAAAAAAAATTTCTTAGAAACTAAAAATTAAATTAATGAAAAAAATTAAAAACACATCATTTTTATATAATTTTATCTTTTGGGAGGGTAGAAATAATTTGTTTTTGATATTTATTTTTGTTAAATTAGTTTTTATTTTTGCAAAAGTCAAACATGGCAATAAGTTTGATATTTTTATTAAACTAATCCATTTAATCAAAAAATCCAAAATTAAAAGCATTTCATATATTAAACATATCGATTACACATTAAAAGCTTAATAACAATTCATTACATGATAATTGTCAAAAAAATATCTGTTAACAATAAATACAACCATCTATTACATGATAACTATCCAAAAATATCAATAAACACAACCACTTATTACATAATCATCATCCAAACACATACTAAAAATTAATTTGGTAAAAAAATAAAAATGCAAAAGATTTATTATTTTTATATAATTTTATTTTTGGTAAGTAGAAATAGTTTTTAAAATTTTAAAAATAATTTTTTGACATTTATTTTTATCAAACTAATTTATATTTTCTTAGATTGACGACTTTGCCTTTGAAATAGAGTAACAATATCTTCAATTGTCCTTATTTAAAATGAGATTTAAAATTCAAAATCAAATGTATCACAATTGAAAGATCAAGAATTAGAATGACATGAGTCTCAAATTACTGGGACGTTAGTGTAATTCAATATGAGTAGACTTGAATAGGATTGATGAGCGTGTTTTATAGATGAGTAGACTTGAGTAACATGTCTCCTAAGCTTGTGTTTGATTGAGAGATTTAAGAAAAGATTTGGAAATGAAGAAAAAAAAAAGATTATATTTATATTTTATCTAATTTTACATACTTTTTTCTTCTTTTTTTTAAATTCGTCTCCAAATTTCTCAATCAAACATAGCTTAAGAAGTATGTTACTCAAGTCCACTCATCTATCTCACCAATACTATTCAAGTCTACTCATATCTTAATTTGGGACATTCCAGCAGGTTCATGTGTCAAGTCTAGTGCCTTGTGTTTTGCTTTTGCTTTTCTATTTTCCTTGCTTTTTGTCTGTTGATACTTTTCAATTGAATTAAAAATAAATAAATAAATAAATCTGAGTTAATGCACTAGAAAAATGGTCCACTTCTATCCATTGATAATTTGCATCCCTCCATGTAAGGCCGTCTCCAATGTTTAATTAAATTTATCATCAAATTTAAATTTAATAAAAGAGTATATTTTTTTTGTTTTCAACAGTTTTATTAAAACTATATCAAATTAAGAACATCCCAAATCTTTCACCAAACAGAAGACCTAGGCCAGCTTTTACCAGTTTACTGTACGTGTACGTTGGGGGTGGGATCCACAAAACGACCGGCTGGACGTTCGACTAACTAAAAAATTTCCAAAAACAGCCATGGTTTGTACCAAAATTAGCCACAAAGTTGTTTACTCCTTCTTTCATTGACCCATCACTTTACTGCTTGTATCACTCATCTTGGCAAACTCTCACATGTTCTATGTAATTCTCACTGTTCATCTTTGCTAGAACTAATCTTTTATAGACTCGAATCTCTTCGAGCTTTCTCTCAGATCTAATATACTGTGATTTTGAAGACAATTTGTCCGGAGCTTCGAATTTGTTCATGTGACCGAGTGCGTGGAGTTTAATCATATTCGTTATGGTTTTTGTGAGATATTAAGGCGATTCGAGTTTAGATTATTGCATTAGGGTTTTTATTCGAAAATAGAGGGGCGTGTGAAGAAGTTCCGGCAAGTGAGTCCGGAGAGGGAAAAAGTTTGGACTAAGAGGTCTCCCAAGTATCAGCAAATTCGGAAAGTCCCTGCAGTTTACTATCTCTACAGAAATCGACAGCTCAAACATTCACATTTCAGCGATCTTTCTTCACCAGATGGCCTCTTCTTGAAAGGTATAACACACATTTATATATTTATGTGGGTAAATCACACTTTGCACTCCTGCACTTTGCACCAAATCTCATTTTGATCCCTACACATGAAATCGTGACAGTCAGCTCCCTACACTTCTGATCAAATCCTACATTGGTCCTTACACATGAAATAGTGACAGTTAACTCCCTACACTTTGTGACAATCAACTTCCTGCAATTCTCGTCAAGTGTCAATGTCTCACTTTTGTGACTCCATCATATAAGTCTTTAACAGAAGTCGGTATGTGACAAGCATATAACTATAAAATGAGGGCAAAAGAGGAAAATCACGCAAATTTCGCATCTATACACATTTCGTCCAGCTAAAACAAAACGTAAATTGTGAACGATTAAGGAGATAAATTAGGATTTTTTTAAAATTAGAATAATGAAACTTTATTTTCCACAGTAACAAAGTCTTCGATTTCACTGCTGCTTTTTTTTTTTAATTTCGAAAGCTCTATTTTCTTACCTCTACGTCCTAATTTTCATCATATGAACATCCACACACACACACATATTGTATTATATGACTCTTACATATTTATCACGTGAGACAAATTATATATATTGGTATGAAATGATAATGATTTTCCTCTCTTACCCTTATTCCGTAGTCACATGTTTGTTACATGGCTGAATTTTGTTAAAAACTTAAATAATAGAGTAACAGAAAGGGGCAAATTGACATTTGACTAGAAGTACCCCCTGTAATGATTTTATGTGTAGAGACCAAAGTGGGATTTAACCAAAAGTGTAGGGGGTTGACTGTCACGATTTCATGTGTAGGGACCAAAGTGAGATTTGGTGCAAAGTGTAGGGGTACAAAGTGTAATTTACCCTATTTATGTACTTTAATCTAAGACTAATTTTCAGGTATTGAAAATTTGTGTGGTGTTATAGATGTGATTGATAGGCTTAATGTTCTGAGAGGCAAAGGCATGGCTTCTATGGCCCTGTTTGGGAAGTGGGTTTAAGACTAAAACAAGATAAAATAGGCTAAAATAATTAATAAGACAAAATATCATATCAAATCCATAATCATTTTACTTTTTCTCTCACAAACATCACATCCAACTCCAAAAAAATCCGACCAAGTTACGCCCCGAAAATTGGGCAGGGTATATCTATTTATATAACAAACTCACCTGACAGACAAACACAAATATATAGCTAACTATTCCATACATCCATGTCCATTTAATCCCAAATGCCAAACACATGCTATTCACATCTCAATGCCCCAGTTCCAATCCCAAGCATGCATTTTACAACAAGTATGAAATGGAAGCCAAACAGATAATAAGTGCCCTACAGGCTTACAAATTTATCCAAGAACATTCTTGGTTACACAAAATAGAGTTTCAACTCAACGCAAATACAACCATGAGCTTACATTCAACAAATAACAATAAAACAAAAATGGAGACTCAGCTCCAAGTCCTCCCAAGTCAGTGCCTTGATGGAGGCATCTCACCCGTACCTAAAATGGTTTTCCTTCTAGGGTGAGCCACAGCCTAGTAAAGATATACTACACAACATATGCACCATGACAAGACTAAAGAGGAGTATGCTCATACCATGCTCATGATAAAACAGTTTATCTCTCTTTTTATAAAGCATGCAATGCTGAGATGGAACAACAGATATAAAACCATTTCCATTTTAAATCATATCTGTTACACGAATACAGGCTTTGTGAATCTCTAGGTGAGTGTTTGCAAGTAGGCCCTAATGCACTACCACTGTCATTTTTACCAGTAAATTAGAAGGCTCGACACCTAACTGTGCGGTTCCATACCCCCTACCCAGATTCACCAACTATTCATCTTTTCGCAAATAGATAAATTTCTAAATATTTCTTAAAAACAGATACATTTCCAATGAAATGAATGTAATGCAATGCCCAATGCAACAAATGATGAATGTGGTTCAATTTACCTAAGTCTCATGCATTTCTATAACAATCATGGCTATCCTCCACCGATAGCCCAAAATATAAATTTCTAAACAGATATTTAAACAATTAAATTTCCAAAATTTTGATAAATACAATCTATTCCACATCTCATCAAATATAAACAATTACACTAGTTTTCATCTCACAATCACGTCCGGTAACCTCTCAAGGTCCATTTCTAACCGTGTCGGTTTTATTCCAACAGATACATTAACCAAAATAATGCCGTTAATGCCCAAGAAAATATCATTTTCTTCCCAAACTCATTTTCCAAGCATTATTCAACTATGACATCCTATTTTGATCAAAAGCCCCAAAAGTTAAACACAATTCCTTTGTTTTCTTTAAAAATGCTCTTTTGGTTGCAAACTGGTAAAAATTTCAAAATCGATCGAATCAAAGTCCGTTTTTGTTCAAATTTAAAACATAACTCTTTCATAACCTTACAAACATATTCCAAGTTTGCACTTTCGCAATTTGGGCATCAACTCTTTATTTTTCTCAAAATTTCCCTTTTAAGCAAATAAATCACAAATTTTTCAAAAATTCTAATTAAATTATATACAACTCTAAGCTCCATATAATCAAATAAAAGTACATAAAGAAGTGTAGGAAAAATCCCTACCTCGAGCCAAGAAGCTTTCAAATTTTTCGGCAACAGAAATTAAATTTTTTTGGAACCAAACGACGCCTTTTCCACCCTCTGTGTTTTGATCCAAAGCACTAGGGATCAAAATGACTTACACTAGATCAAACCCAAGAAAAACCAACTTGAAACCTCTTTTCTCTTGTTTCCTCAAGGCAAGAACTTCAAGAATTCCCAAAAGTTGAACAAAATATCTATTTGGTTACTATTTATAGATATTTCTTTTTTCTTTTTTTTTAACTAAACAAATATCTAACCATATATATATACACCTATATATATATCAATTAAAAATATATTTCAACATCGTTAATGACAAAAGTAAATATAATAATTTCTCACCGCAAAATATATTTTGTTTAATGGTACACATCATAAATATTCACAATTCTTTTATGGTAGTCAAATAATAATAATAACACCATAACACTATTACATGGTTACTAACGGGTCACAATTCAATCAATTAGGTCCAAAATGAATGGAGTTTAATAATTTAAAATAAATGTCCTACTGATTTATCTCAAATCATAATCCAAACACCCAAAACTCAATTTTAAATTCTGCTATAAAATAAACTGAACACCAATCAGTCCGTGAATTTTCATAAAATAAATATTCATCATTAAATTCTGAAATTTTTATCCAACGTGCTAGACTCATATAGGAACAACATATAAAAATTTCATAATTTTCTGAGATTGGAAACTTGTTTAAAAAATACAAAAATTTACACGGCAATCAAATTCGAAAATTTGCTCAATTAAATTATGCACTGGCTATTTTTTTTTTTTTTTTTTTTAAAATTTGGGTCATTACAACCTACCCTCTTTAAAGAAATTTCATCCTCAAAATTAAACTCAAGTAACGTAATACATTCTACAGTCACCCACAAACTTACTCAAGTATTTACTAATGCATCAACAAAATTTCTTTGACTAATACATGAGCCTCAACAAGTCACACAGGTAACAAATCAAATCATGACATTCGCACAACAATTGATTATAAAACCCTTATTAGTATAAATCATTAAGTGATTCTTCTATCCACATCGATAACCCACAGCAACAAAATAGGATCTAATCCCTAAGCATAACAAAATTTTGGCAAAACGACTCTCCAGAATACCAAAACACCATACCTTATTGGTGATAACCCAACTTTAACGAACTATCTCCATCGCCTAATGCACAATGCATCCCAAGGCCAAAATAACTATCACTACTTCGAGACCTTAACAAAACAAAATAATAACTCTTTAAAAGCACTAACCACCAACTCTTATGAAACATAATGCAATCATGCCAAGCACACTACTCAAAAATTCTTAGCCACAACTTTAATTGCCCAACCAAGCAATTTATGTATTATTTTTACCTATCCACTCTATTTCATTCACTTGACGAACCGACTAACAGTTTACGCAAACTTATCTACATCCACCCACACAATTTCACTCCAACATAGAATTTACCCAAACGCTCACACAATGCACTTCAAGTCCACATAGAATTCATCAAGACTATATACACATTCTAACAATACTAAGGTATTCCCAACACAATTCTCATTCTTTAAAACCCAAGCCATGATACTAACTCCAAAGTTACAACACGATTCTACATTACACTAATATTACGATAACCCACAAGATCAAACCCAAATTGAACAACTCTTACTATACCAACTCACTTATCGACAAGTATTATTACCGCTATTGAGGCCAATTAATGGAATATTCTATCTCTCACCCTAGAAGTATCCCGAACCAATCACAATGAGACACCCGTAAAGATTGACACTGAAACGACTCTAAAATTCCCGAATCGTTAATAAATTGATTAACCTCAAATTACACAATAAAATCTCTCCAAAGGAAATTCAATGTACATCACTTGCCAAAAGAAATAATTCTACACTTCTGATTCAGAATTCTAATTAAAATAATCTTTTCAGTACTTCAATCCAATCACTACAAAATCTACTCCACACCTGAAAAATAAACAATTTAACTCGAGAAGTAATCCACCACAGCTTACTAAGGTACAAAGAAAATAAAATTGAATCCTCATAACTGCTCATGTCACAAATAACTACACCAACTATCATATTAAACCCACCACGAAAAGCCTACACAACTCAAGACAAAAGGTTACACCAACAAATACTAGTTTTAGTTACTTTGAAATCTTCTATGAAGTCTCTAACCAACTCACTTCCACCCAAATTCTAAAAGATACTACCACAAGTTATAAAGCCACTCATTCACTTTAAGAAATTTTCTATGTCAACAATAGTCATCCCATAACAATTTCTAAGACTAACAAAAGAACGAAAGTACTTCATACCAATTTATTCCCTAACGAGGGATCTACCGAATAACTTCTTCTAGGGTAATATCACCACAAAGCACGATGAAACAAAATTAAAATAAAGAATCATCATCTATTAGGCAAAACTAAATACATTTTAATTAAGAAAACACTTACCACTTAAGGTCAAGTACACCCAAATTAAATCCAATAATAATATTAGATCAACATACCAATAGCACAAATTCTCACCACACTTATAGCAAAACGAAGGATCAATATAAGGGGTTCACAACTCTTACACCGAGGATACAAAACAATCTTATAGCTAAAGGACAAAGGATACAAAATAACCTCCATTTCAATTGCATAAAAGTTACCGTCACTACACACGCCAAACTTAACCCAAAATGCTCACGTATACTTCTCATATTCACAATTTCTAATCCATAAGTAAGAGTAACTATAAAAATTAACATCAATCACTCACGATGGATCAAGTACTAATTTTCTTGAAAATACTCAAATCATAGTCACATCAACCATCTCAAGGCTGCTAATCATAATCTCTATAGAATCACAACATCCTCATATGATCATTTCAAAAATTTCTTTAAAGACATTGGTTTGCTAACACAACTCCCGAGACATCAATTACATCATATCCCTAAACACTTATTACACTTGGGTACAATCAACAACTAACTCAGAGACAATGGACTCCACCAATCTCAAAGGCACTCGAAACTCACCTACATGTTCTAAAATATCGACTCACAAGTCAATGTTGTTACTACTAATAATCCCGTTAAATGGCGTAACCCAAATCAAATTTAATCTCATTCCAATCTATCTCAAAATTATTCATCTCATTTGCCCTCTTAGGATTTGCAGCAAAATTATGAATAAAACAAACTCTTTAAGAAACACATTTCTTACTACACGCTATAATTTCTATCATGCTAAGACCACGTTTATTCCCAAACACATACAAAATAATTGGCCTAGGGCGTATCACTAACCTCACAAGTAGTCCATCAAGCAAGTGAAACAATCCAACTATAACTAACTTCGTCTATCCCAAGAAAATTTAGAACTAGTTTTATGTGTTCTAATGTCAACAATCCAAAGCATATTATCTTAGATTACTTTAATCATCATTAAAGTCACAACCAAACCATACTATTACAATAAGGTTAATCTCTAACTCATTCTACTTCTAAGATTTTTCATCTAGTCCACTTCCACAAACTTGACATAAAATTGAAAAATAATTAACTCCTCATAACAACAAACCAGTCGCTACACAACACAAACTCTACTATTTTAAGGTCACATTTGCACCCACAATCATACAAATCGGTTAACCTGCGCTTCAATACTAATTCTACAACATCTTGACCAATCATCCCGGCCATATTACTCTAGCTTACACCTTCTTCCTCGGGAAAAGGTATCCTCCTACATGAGAACATCCCGGGCACCCCAAGTGCCTCTATTACTGCCTCTCTTGCTTTATGACATCTTATATAAGAGACAGAATTTAGCTCAGAAGTAAGTACTCCACACTAGCTCTAACACGCTGCATACAGATTAAACATAAACCTACACATGTATCTACATCACATAAGGAAAACCATATAAGCACATAGTTACATAGAGCACATACGAGCTACCCCTCCAAGATATTGACTCGTTCCACAAACATTCAAAGACTTCCAAATAGAAATAGCATTGATCAGGTGCTTTTCTAAAAGGACCTCAAAGAATTTCATGGACGTAAATCACATCTCAGAAGTTTAACCCTATACCCACATAGTCACATAAATATGTTATCACATAGCACATAAGATATGCAACATTTCTCACTAGCGAAATGAACCCACTGTAGTAAAAACCACTTCCCACGAGCCCCAAGTATTTAAACCCGGTAGCTCTGATATCAAGTTGTCACGCCCTAAAAATTGGGCAGGTATATCTATTTATACAACAAACCCACATGATAGACAAACACATATATATAGCTAACTATTCCATACATCCATTTCCATTTAATCCCAAATGCCAAATACATGATGTTCATATCTCAATGCCCCAATTCCAATCCCAAACATGCATTTTACAACAAGTATGAAATAGAAACCAAACAGATAATAAGTGCCCTACAAGCTTACAAATTTATCCAAGAAAATTCTTGGTTACACAAAATAGAGTTTCAACTGAACGCAAATACAGCCCTAGGCTTACATTCAACAAATAACAATAAAACAAAAATGGAGACTCAGCTCCGAGTCCTCCCAAGTCAGTGCCTTGATGGAGGCATCTCACCCGTACCTAAAATGGTTTCCCTTATAGGGTGAGCCACAGCCTAGTAAAGATATACTACACAACATATGCACCATGACAAGACTAAAGAGGAGTATGCTCATACCATGCTCATGATAAAACAGTTTATCTCTCTTTTTATAAAGCATGCAATGCTGAGATGCAACAAAAGATATAAAACAATTTCCATTTTAAATCATATCTGTTACATGAATACAGGCTTTGTGAATCTCTAGGTGAGTGTTTGCAAGTAGGCCCTAATACACTACCACTGTCATTTTTACCAGTAAATTGGAAGGCTCGACACCTAACCGCGCGGTTCCACACCCCCTATCCAGATTCACCAACTATTCATCTTTTCGCAAATAGATACATTTCTAAATATTTCTTAAAAATAGATACATTTCCAATGAAATGAATGTAATGCAATGCCTAATGCAACAAATGAGGAATGTGGTTCAATTTACCTAAGTCTCATGCATTTCTACAACAATCATGGCTATCCTCCACCGATAGCCCAAAACATATATTTCTAAATAGATATTTAAACAATTAAATTCCCAAAATTTTGATAAATACAATCTATTCCACATCTCATCAAATATAAACAACTACACTAGTTTTCATCTCACAATCACGTCCGATAACCTCTAAAGGTCCATTTCTAACCGTGTCGGTTTTATTCCAACAGATACATTAACCAAAATAATACCGTTAATGCCCAAGAAAATATCATTTTCTTCCCAAACTCATTGTCCAAGCATTATTCAACTATGACATCCTATTTTGATCAAAAGCCCCAAAAGTTAAATATAATTCCTTTGTTTTCTTTAAAAATGCTCTTTTGGTTGCAAACCGGTAAAAATTTCAAAATCGATCGAATCAAAGTCCGTTTTTGTTCAAATTTAAAATATAGCTCTTTCATAACCTTACAAACATATTCCAAGTTTACACTTTCATAATTTGGGCATCAACTCTTTATTTTTCTCAAAATTTCCCTTTTAAGCAAATAAATCACAAATTTTTCAAAAATTCTAATTAAATTATATACAACTCTAAGCTCCATATAATCAAGTAAAAGTACATAAAGAAGTGAAGGAAAAATCCCTACCTCGAGCCAAGAAACTTTCAAATTTTTCGGCAACAGAAATTAAATTCTTTTGGAGCCAAACGACGCCTTTTCCGCCCTCTACGTTTTGATCCACAGCACTAGGGGTCAAAAATGACTTACACTAGATCAAATCCAAGAAAAACCAACTTGAAACCTCTTTTCTCTTGTTTTCTCAAGGCAAGAACTCCAAGAATTTCCAAAAGTTGAACAAAATATCTATTTGGTTACTATTTATAGATATTTCTTTTTCTTTTTCTTTTTTTACCTAAACAAATATCTAACCATATATATATACACCTATATATATATATATCAATTAAAAATACATTTCAGCATCTTTAATGACAAAAGTAAATATAATATTTTTTTATCACAAAATATATTTCGTTTAATGGTACACACCATAAATATTCACAATTCTTTTATGGTAGTCAAATAATAATAATAAAACCACAACACTATTATATAGTTACTAACGAGTCACAATTCAATCAATTGGGTCCAACATAAATGAAGTTTAACAATTTAAAATAAATGCACAACTGATTTATCTCAAATCACGATCCGAACACCTAAAACTTAATTTTAAATTCTGTTATAAATTAAACTAAAAATCAATCAGTCCGTGAATTTTCATAAACTAAATACTCATCATTAAATTTTGAAATTTTTATCCAACGTGCTAGACTCATATGGGAACAACATATAAAAATTTCATAATTTTCTGAGATCGGAAACTATTTTTAAAAAATACAAAACCGAACTATTTTCGCACAGAATTTACGCGGCAATTAAATTCAAAAATTTGCTCAATTAAATTATGTGCTGGCTATTTAAAAAAAATTTTGGGTCATTAGAAACCATCTTTCTAAATACAAAAATTTTAACCTATTAAAATAGTCAAAAACTAAAATATTCTTTTAAAATAGTTAACTTTCCAAGTGAAACTTATGTATTCATGGTATTGCAAAAGGTTAAACCAATGTAGAATTAAATCCATAGTTTTTCGGTCTTGCCAATCGACCAACCGGTCGTCTTCTCTGATATCCTATATTTTGATGAAAGCTATAGTCATTCACCATTGGAGTGGCTGATATCAGATAAAGAAATTGGTCGTATTTTTACTCAGATTTGATGAAATTTTTGATAAACCATTGAAAATGCCCTAACTCATCTAATAAAAGAAAAAAAAAAGTCAAATTCATCAGATAATTTAAATTTCAAAATTTTATTACAATTACTTTTAAACAAAATAAAATCATTGATTTGATAATTATATGTACAAATTTTATCAAATTCATCTTAGTAAAAGAGACTACTTTTTAAAATCACATTTATTGTTTATTTTTTTTAATTTAAAAAAAATTAAAGAGTTATAATTTTTAGATCAATTTAAATTAGGGAGATTTACCAATAAATCCCAAAATTTAAACTTATGAACCAATTGGTCCCATTTTTATTCTACTAAACCGTTTAGTCCTGAGTAATTGTGAGGGACGTAATTACCCTTATTTGAATGTTATTGGTTAGTTGCGGATTTTGGGCGTAAATTGGGTGTGGCGTGTGTGTGTCTCACGTGCGCATTTAGTGAATGTGTGTGTGGTGTGTTGAATGTGATACATTGTGTGTTGAATGTGATACATTGTGAGGGTGTCACATAATGTCAATCCGCTATAAGGGGTTTTTTTTGGGCTGGGTTGGTGTGTTTGAGGGTTAACACGAGGCCCACAACACAATTTGGAAGGGATTCCAATTGTGAATGACTGGACACCCACATACCCACAACCCGTTCAAGGTTTACCCGTTATGTCCATCCATATTCACATAGTCGTTTTGGTCTCCCATTCTATACTGTATGAAACCCTACATGTGTAATTGCCAGCAATTTTGCTATTTTGTTTGATTAAATACGCCGTTGCCATATTCGATTGTAGAAAGGGTTACGTTTGGGAGTGTGGTTGGATCTGTATTGCTGGTGTTTTGTTTTGTTTTGTTTGTCGATCGAACGGTGTGACGTTGCAAAAAGTGGAAGATAAAGGAACCCTAGTTCGCATAATCCTTCATCGGTGCTCTAACATAGTTCTTTCATGGACGGGATGGGTATGTTTCGTAACCCCATTTTTGGTATTTGTGTTTGTTAGTGTGGTACATTGGATTTATGTATTTTCCCTGTCGATTTCGTTCGTTTTGTTTAGTAATGGTTATGAGTCATTCAAGTATATTGTTGGTTATTGTGTTTGTCTAAGTTGTTTGCATTGTTGTGTGTGTGTTTGTTGTTGGGTTTGGTTGGGTGGTTGGTTGTGTTTGTGGGGGTAAGGGGTCGAAGAAAGTGATTAAGGGGGACAATTTTGTTGGGGACCACACGTAATGGTCAAAACAAGGGTATGTTTGTGTGGTTTGGGTGTATGTTTGTGTGTGTGTGGGTTTGTGTGAAATATTTGTTCTGTACTGCGTGTTGGGTTGGGAGGGGGGGTATGTGTGTTGATTTTGTCTGTGTGTTATGGTACTTTGGTGGAGGATGTGGGCCATGGTTCGACTATTTCGGGGTTGGGTATGTTTTGTATTTGTTTTTTTGGGTTTGTGTGTGGGTTGTTGTGTGGCTGTATTTCGTATGTGGTGTTTGCTGTGGTTTGGTTGGTTAAGTGTGTGGGGAATTAGGTGGAAATAACTTTGGGATGTGGGGTTGATGGTTGGGGCCACATATGATGGTGAACAAGCACTTGGGATGGGGTTTTGTTTGTGGAGGAGGTGTTGGTTTGTGGTGGTATGGGTTTGACTTGTGTGGGGTTTGTTATTTGTGGTTTGTGGTGTTTTTTTTTTTTTTTTTTTTGTTTTATGTCTCTTTGTGGGTCACTGTTTCTGTGTTGTGTGTGGGTGCTATGTGTTGGGGTTTTGTTGTCTGTCATGTTGGTTGCTGTTCTGGTGTGGTACTTTGGTAGGGTGTGTTGCAATGCATTATTTTTTTGTGCCATGCAAGGGGCACGAAATGGTGCATGGCATAACAATATGAGAGTGGTGTGTCTGTATGAGGTATGTTGTTTGTGCAGTTGTATTTTTTGTTGAAATGGTTTAATTGTGGTGTTGCAGATAGCAGTACGTTATGTAGTCCGTGGACTCGATCGTGTGAGAAGCGAAGGGCTGCAGAAGCATCTAGGTCGAAGGCACACAAAGTGGGTGTGAAAATTGAGGGACGCATCCTTTTCAAACAAACGAAAGTTATGCAAAATGCAGTGGGACGTAATGTGAGTAAAGGTAATGACTACCCACAGCGCCAGGCACACACGAGGATTAACTACCGGTCAAACGTTGCTAGTATAATCAAACTTGTTAGTTCGACAAAACTGAGGGAGGCACATATGAATCAATTAAAGAGAACGCCATTTTGGATTATGATCAAGGCGATCCACGTCAACAATTTGAACCATAATGAATTCAGGAAGTGTGATGATCTGATTTCGAAGATTATAAGAACGTATGATCCGCGTGATAATGCGTTTCATATTGGAGGGGCCAGTGTGAAATTTGCTAGTAGCGATGTGAGACTAATTTTCGGTCTGCAATGCGGGAAGAGACGTTTGGATTTATCTCCGGGTCAATGACCAGTGACGGACTTCATTCAGCGTAGGTGTGGTGACACGTCGCGGTTAATATTGAAACTGGTGTTTGTTGAAGCTGTTAAAGGGTAGACCAAGCAAGATGAGGAAGATGTAGCAAAGCTTTTGGCATTGTACATGTGTGGAAAGCTATTTTTCACAAACTCAGATGAGACAATAAGTTGGGCATTTGTTCGGTATATGAATGACTTGGACACTGTGAGGATGTACGATTGGACTAGAGCAATAATGACAGCACTGATGGGGCCAGTGAAGGAGTTTCATCAAATGCCATGGAAGGTGACAGGCTGTATGGTTGCGTTGTTGGTATGTGAATGTCCAATTTAATTAGTCGTAGTAACACATACTTGTGGAAGATATATTAGTTGACTGATATTTTATTTTCTTGTTATGTTTAGTATTGGATATGTGAACATTCAACAATAATTGAGCCGCGAACGGACAACATGTTCCCCAGATTCATGAAATGGGACATTGGGAACTTGCTGAGTAAAGCTCAGGGGGTTGATCTGTCAGACCCAGTTAATTTTCAGGTATGTGTGTTGGGTGTGGTTGTTATTTAAAGGCTTATATTTGACTGTACAAACTTGTAATATTTTTGTGTTTGCACAGGTTAAAGTAGACCGACTTAGGTCGTTCGAATATGAAAGTGAAATGATAGGTGCGGATGTTGTTGTGTTTGAAAATGTTCAGTCAGATGTGGTTGATTGTGTTGGAGGTGATGACGCTTTTGTGGATGAATTTAAAGGTGATGGCATTCACACTGAGGCTGCGATGCATACAGACAACGTGGAATTTAGATTTGGCAATGTACGTGAGGATTGTAGTTCGTGGAAAGGGCACAAACCAGACATTACAGTGGAGGGGAATGAAACAAACGCGTTACATGGATCCACATCTGGAAAGGACAATGAGGGGGTGAATGACAGTAAAGTGAATGAATATGGCAGTGCAATCGCAATACTGGAATTGGAGAATAAAAAAAAAAGATGAAATGATTGCATTGCTTGAGGAAGAAATTGCTGGTCTGAAAAAGAAACTGGAGGCGCAAGCTGTGAACATTGTAGGGGGGTTTGAGTGTGTGTTGGGAATTAAGAATGACGAGGTGGATAAGTTGAAGAAAGAAAATATCGAATTGCGGAGGAGTGTGTTAGTGCTTAAGAATCAACTCGCTGATCGTGATGTGCACGTGGTGACGCAAGCTTTTCGGGACTTGGAGGTGCGTCGTGACGGAGTTGGAGGTAGTGATGCAGGGGTTAGGATTGGAGGTCAAGTTGTGTACAATGTGTCGCCGATCAGGGCCGGTATGGGGGGTGCATATATGTGTAACGAGGCTGTGGGTCCGAATGCCAAATGCGTAGTTGTTGATTCGGATGGTGAGCAATGTGGGAGAACTGTTGAAGGTATTGTGAATGTGGATATGTCTGATGTGGATGGAGGGGATAATTGTTTCTGGGTGGCAAACATCGTTCGTTCGTAACATTAAAAACAAAGTTAGACAGGAACAGAAATTGCCAGATTTCGAGTACCCCATCTTACATGGGCGTAATAAGAAGTCAGTCACAGACAGTTGCGTTGTGGTGCGAAATGCTGATTGTGTCAAGAATGACGGAGTTATTAATGTGGACGCTGTGGTCGTAAAGGGCAATAAGTGGTCCGGATTTGATATAAACAATAGGTTGGGGGTGTAGAAAATGATGACAGTGAAGAAAAGTGTAGAATCAAGCAAGGTTATGATAAGCATGGTGATCGATACGTATGTATTTTTTTTACAATTGTTAGAACTTGTTGTCATGTGATTTTTTGTGGGAACTGATAATTATTGGTGGGTATAGGGCGGTCATGTGGAAGAATGGTAAAGCTAGTGTGGTGGTGGACTTTAGTGATGTGAAGAACCTCATACGCCATAATAGCATTTGTGGAAATGTGAGCCTGTAAATTTTTTGTAGAAAAAATGGTTTTCGGTCACATGTGGGGAATGAACTCATATGGGACAACATACGCAGCATAGGTGTTATATGGATAGAAGTTGTTTATTTGTTTCTGTTTATTGGCAGGTGATTGATGTGTATGTTGAGTTTCTTAAAAGCGAGCATGTGAGGATGTATGGAGATGATGAGTTGGCTGATAAGTCGTATTTTTTTAGTAGTGTGTGTTTGGTGAGTTGTGTAGTTATGTAGTGCACATTGTTTGTTTTGTGTGACTGTGTGTTGTGTTGATGGTTTCTATCTTTTGCAGGATATGGTGAAAAACGATGATGTACGTGCTGTGGAGAAGTTTGTTCGTACGAATGTGTCTGCTACGAGCGATTGTCGGTTCATCCACTTCCCAATGTGTCACGATGGGCATTGGACACTTGTAGTGTATGATACGGAAGATGGGACTTGGAAACATTACAATCCGATGAGGCAGCGTGAAGACAGAGCTGATGTACATCACAATGTAGCAACACTGCTGGTATGGTTTGTCACATTACTTTTTTGCATTTGTTTTGTGATTATGTGATTGTTTTGTGGGTTATGTTTTTGAAGATTTTTTAATTGGTCTGTGTGGATTATGGTAGAAAGAACGTGTGACTAATGTGATGAAGCAGACTTTGCATGATTTCAGGTTAGATGAGCAAAGCATACTGGCAAATTTGCGTTTGGCTGCTGATATGTAATTTTTTTTTTTTTTTTTGTGTAGGCTCGATTGTGGGGTCATTGTGTGTGCTATTATGCGACAGTATGTGCATCGGTGTGACGTGGAACGTTCACTGCAAGGAACTAATTGCATCATACTGCGTGCAAATATGGTTAAGGCGTTTGTGAACAATCCAGCACGTGGTTTGAAATACTAGAAGCATGGTAATTAGGATGTAGGTCTTCTTGTTGTTTTGGACATCGTTGGAACAGAAGCATGATGATTAATTAGCTGGCTACAAATACAGTTGCATGATACACTATTTTTTGGGTCATTGGTTTTTTGGCTGAAATCAGTATGGTAAATGTTGGAGTGTGGGTTTTTGAAATGTAATTAAAATGGTGATGCAGTAAATTTTTTTTGTTGGAAAGGTATGGTTTTATTTGAGATGTGGAAATGTTTTGTTTTGGAATGCTACTTTTTCAGCTTGTTTTTGTGTGATGGTGCATGTTATGTATGCTGTTGATTAGAACATAGTGGCAGGTGAATGTATGGCAATGGAAATGTCTTATGTGTTTCTTTGGTGTGGGAGGTAAATGTTAGGTAAATGTAGGTTCGTATGCTGTGGGTGTGCGAGTAATGTGATGAAAACCGTGTACCGTTGACAACATACGCGGTCGTCGTTGAAGTCGTGCCGCTGGAATGTTTACGTATGACATGTTAACTATTTGAACATGTTAACAGCATCCACACAATAAGTTTGATAAAAAATGACAATACTTTTGGAACAACAAAAATGTAATAAGTTGAAAAGTTATTCATGGTAACGGGGTATAAATTGTTCACCTGGTACTTATAAACAGGAAGATGTAAATTGTTTGCAGTAAACTTGTCTGCCATACAAGACTAGGTTATGGGTGTGGGCATACCCAATTATTTAGATAGAAAGCAATTGCAATAAAACTAAAGTATGAAATTTGGATATCTGTGACTATGTGTTTGAAGCTAAATTGGTTCCTTGCACGTTGTGCGGTTGTGGTGACCCATGCGTTGACACCGGCCGCATCGAATTTGTTGCACTTCTTCACCTTGGGAAAGAATTCTTTTTTTTTTTGGGTCGGCCTGGTGGTCGTTTGACCGACGGTGGTTGTATGACGAAATCCCCAGGATTGAATGTTGGTTTCTCAACAGTTGGAATGGGTTGTATGTTTTATTGGTATGAGTTTCAGTAAGCAGTGACGTGGTAAAATTCAGCCACTAAATCGTACAGGTTGAGTCCGCTATTCGGATAGTAACAACTGCGTGAGAGCATGGAAATTCATTGATTTGCCACTTGAAACAGGAACATGTACGTTTGTCAACGTCAACCATGACGGATGGGAAAGAGTGGACCTCGAACACTGTATCAGTGGATTGGCTGACAAGCCATGCTCTGCCTTTATTGTACGCTTTGACCAAACGAGCTTCCATTTTTGGGCAGATAACACCGGGCCACGCTTGTGATTTTATTCTACATTTCACCATTTGACGCATAATCTTAACTCGAATACTGTCAACCAGTTGAGTTATTGGTAGGTGGCGTGCTTCCCATATCCACGAGTTAAACGATTCAACGACATTGGAACTCATCTCACCGTACCGTGAACCACTGGTATTGGAAATGTACAATATTAGTGAGGACATAGGCAAATGGCATGAAAATGTGATAAGCATAAACATGTGACGTGCAGTATAAACAAAAAGGAAAAAGAAAGATTGAAATACATACCGAAAGTAAGCATTAGCCCAAAATTGAAGGGGTAAGTCTTTTAAGAACGTGGAAACAACCTTCCGGCCACATTTGGTAAATTCCTCGACGCATTGGGTGAATAAAGCCACTGTGGGTGCGTAAGCACAAGCCCGGAATTTTGTCAACATTCCAGCTCTATATGAAGTGTTGACATATCGTAACTTATGTTGCAAGTTACGTTGCAAATGTTGTAGGCAAAATGCGTGATGGGCTGTGGGAAATATGAGGGGTATTGATTCCAACAAGCCCGCATGTCGGTCAGATACGAATGTAAGGGTCCTGTGACTGTTGACAACATTTGCGAGATGTCCCAAGAACCATGCCCAGTTTGCGGTGTTTTCTGAATCAACAATTGCGATGGCTACAGGGAAGAGACCTAGGAAGGGTTGTTGTGAGTTAGGTTTGCAAATATGTTGGTGGTGTGTTGGTGAGACCAATTAACATGTGAGTGAGTCAATAAACACTGGAACATTGTGTCAACAATAAATAATGAAATTATTATTGTACAACGAAAATGATTTGTGTCAACATTATAACAGTACCTTGATTGCCATCCTTTGCAGTAGCGGCCAGCAAGTGCCCCTTGAATTTTTCCTTGAGAAAAGTCCCATCCAAGAATAGTAATGGTCGGCAATGATTGAACCCATCGATACATGCTTTGAATGATATGAAATACCTTATGAAACGGTTGTTGTGTTCATCACACTCAATATTGACGTAACTTCCAGGGTTGTTTTCAACGACAATGGAACTATACCACCTCAATTGGTCGAACGAAATAGAGTGTGCACCAAACATCTCCCCCCGAGATTTTTCAACACCTAACCACGCAACCTGGTAGCTAACCTATAATCCATAATCTTTTTTTAGGTCGTAGACAACATCTGTGGATCGCGTGAGTGGCTTGTCACGTACCCGATCAGAAATAACATCGGACACTAAATCTGAACTAGCCCTGGGGTTTTTCGGGGTCCGAACAGCTACGCCACAAATGTGCTCCTTATTCCACTTGCGAAGGTAGAAAATTCGTTAGCATGCAAAATGCGTGCGTGTACCGACCACTTGCATCCCTTCGATTCCCTCATCATGCATACAGCTATGATCCGCATAGAATCGTTTTTGACATATTTAAAACGGAAGCCACATTCGACAACATACTTGCAAAGAACACTTCGGAATTCATCCGCTTCACCTTCAAAACTTTGGCCAATACGTTGAATCTCGTTAGCCCATTGGGCAGACAAAAACACCTTGTCAACATGAGGGCAGAATTTTGCCAATAAATCATCTTCATCGTCCAAGTCCGATTTGTCAAACACATCGGTCGGCTGACAATGAGCTATCTGTAATTGAGTGTTTGCATTGTAACCGTCTTGTGCACGTCGTACTTCAATTAATACATCAATGCATTGCAATTGAAAAGACCGTGCAAGACAAACCATGTTCGCCACATCAACATCGTTCTGTAATATGAAATTGTTATAACCGGGCATCTTGAAGTAGAAACATGCATCGGCAGGTGTGAGCCCATCAAACTTTTCACACACACCACTGACCACGTCATCAAATCGAAATGGAACTTGCATATTAATGGCAACATTCACATTGCCGTAACAACATATTAGCATAATTCTATTGTCCATCCTCCTGCGAATGTGAACATATGATTCATGGGGGGGAGAGGAACAAAAGATAGTAATAAAAAACACTACGAAACGGGGCAACACACACACTTTAAAATAGGACTCCCCACCCACAGTAAAACACATGTCCCTACGTTACCCAAACAGAGCACATCCCATCAGGAAAACGTGGCACTTCAAAACTTGGGTTAACACCAAGGAAAAGAATAACACCACTAGCACACCACACACCATTAAAAACGATGCCTCTAAAACCACGCACCATTAAAAACGATGCCTCTAAAACGCATGTCCCTCTGTTTCCCATACAGGGCGAAGTCCCACACACACCCAACACACCAGCCACATTGAAAAACCATGATCGGCCAACATACAAAAACCACCCACATACATGAAACATGAAAAAAACACAGAACACAATGTAAATACCTACAATCCATATCAAAGGTAAACGACCCAAGGAAAAGTAAGCATACCAGGTAGAGAATGGCGTATACACGGAAGTTTTCCGAATCTCTGCGGGTGTGTCACACAACCGTCAGCAAAGAAGAAACACATTCAAACTCGAAAACCATACCTCACAATGGCTGAAACGTATTTGAATGTATCATCAAAATTAGGCAAAACGGAATGAGCAACGTTTCCAAAAAAAGAACTGGCCCCACAAGACATTACCACATTAATCCAAGGGCACGCTCGTCCACACAATGATACCAAAAATTGAAAAAAAAAAAAAACAAAAATGACCAACTCAACCCACCAGCAAGACTAACAAGTATAATAGAAAAAAAGTGGGACTATTTGGTATAACAGATTGTTAAGTAGAATTTATTGGTAAATAATCCAGTAAACACAGCAATAGCCAACCCATAAACAAACAAAACCCAAACAAAGCAAGAGATCAAAACACCACATCAGCAGCTAGTCATTTTCATCAACGCTTTTTCCTGTTCTTGTCTGCAATTCTACCATTGCTTTTCATTCACCTCGAAGCAACATTTTGGTAGCTATAAATCCATCATTTTTCATCATTTGCAATATTGAATTAATTTTAATTTAAGAAAATAAAATATTTTAGATCCTAATAAAAGTTTATAATTTCACCCATAATGATATATAATGGTAGGTGTCAGCTTTTAATTTGTCACATACTTAATTATGTAAGATTCTACTTCCTTGTCAAGTCATTATAGATATATTTATAGATCTCAAATATAGGTCTCTAACATTATTAGACAAAATTTTCACATTTTTGCTGGAACTTATTCGCATATCCATTAAATTTGAATAGCCCTATTTATAATAGTATTTTATCTTGTGTGCATAATTTTGCTTTGGACTTCAGTTTGATTGACACCCTAAAATTGATAGATTTTATTTTTGGCTGGGGGCTTGCCTCTGGTCCACTATTTGGACCGGAGGGTCTAGTCCGGCCTATTACACTACGCCAAAAATCAGCATTAACGGCGGTTTTTTTAACGGCGGTAACGAAAACCGCCGTTAAAAGTACTATTAACGGCGGTTTTCGTTACCGCCGTTAATAGTACTTTTAACGGCGGTTTCGTTACCGCCGTTAAAAAAACCGTCACTAAAAGTGTCTTTAACGACAGTTATGAAATCCACTTTTAACGGCGGTAACGAACCGCCGTTAATGCCCACTTTTAACGGCGGTAAAAAACCGCCGCTAATGCCCAACCATTACCGCCGTTAATGCCGGCGGTCTTTGCCGGCGGAGCTCCGGCGAAACTCCGGCGTGCTCCGGCGACACTCCGGTGAACTCCGGCGAAACCATCTACAATAAAGTAAAAGTAATGTTTAAATATTTATTTAGGTAATATATTTCATGAAGAGTGGCTGTGGCAAAGTGGTTGGTGTGGGTGGATGAGAGGTCTTGGGTTCAAAACTTGGGGAGTGCAAGAAGAAAGAATTATTTTTGAAAAATTCAAACCTATTTACGGCGGTAAAAAACCGCCGTTTTTTGTCCTATAAAACCGCCGTTTTTGGTCGACTTTTAACGACGGTAATTTGCCTTTTTACGACGGTTTTACTTTTTCCGACACGCGCATAAACGGCGGTAACGAAACCGCCGTTAAAACCGCCGTTAAAGGCTTTAACGGCGGTTTTACAGCCTTTAACGGCGGTAAAAAACCGCCGCTAAAGCCCAATTTTGGCGTATTAGGTCTCTTTTCGATAATTTGAACTGTTAATATTTTAGAGTTTGATGGGTACATTATCCCTGTAAAAAATCATACCAATTGGATAACGGATACTATGTACTTGGATAATTTTTTTATGAACCATTAATTTTATGACCATCTATTTTTTTCAGACAAAAATGATCCCAATACATAGTATCTGTTATCCGATTGATGTAATTTTTTATAAGAATAATATACTTAACAAACCCTAAAATGTGAACAGTCTGATGATCGAAAAGGGGCTCAAAAGTGGACCCAATGGGCCAAACTAAATCGGACTATCCCAAATCTGGATTGGAGCCCGTCCGGACCCTTTATTTTTACATGCCTTTAAATAAAACATGGATATTTTTTATTTTTTATGTCTAGAATTGTGGAGTTTACTAGAATCTTATTTCGATGATTTAAATTATTTATTTTGTAAAGTCTTTTATGAATATTATTTATAAAAAAAATTAAATTAATTAAATAATTATAATTTTTTGTTTTATTACCTATATTTCTAAAAAATAAATAATTTATTTTTAAAAAATGAATATAGGTAGGCAAATCAGTGAAACTAAGAACTCGGCAAGTTGAAGTAAGGAATTAATAACTTGCAAGTTGTTGAAGTAAGGAATTACAAAGCGAATAAGAATTGCACTGCAAGGAGAGATACGAAAAGCAAAGTGAAATCCCCCTACGCAAAGCAAAGTGAAATGCCTTGTATGGGGAAAAGATGAGGCATATATAATTGGAGAGAAACACACAATAACTCCCCAGTGCCATCGTCTCCTCTCACTGTCACATCAAAATCTTATTATACTATACAAGTGTTTGGGAAGTTGTTATTTTAATATATTATTTTAATTTTTGATTATTTTAATAGGTTAAAATTTTTGTATTTAGGAAGATAGTTAAATTTTTTTATAATTAGATGTGATATTTGTAAGAGAAAAAGTGAAATGATTATGGGTTTGATATAACATTTCGTCTTATTAACTATTTTAGCCTATTTTGTCATTTTGTGAATTTTAGCTCAAAGTGAAATGCGTTGTGTGGGGAAAAGATGAGGCATATATTATGGAAAATGCATGAGACCCCTAATGGGGGTACTGGGGGTCCCTTCTTATTGGCCCAAAAAACTGTTTTTTTTTTTTTTCTTTTTTTTCAGCCACTGGCAACCCCCCACGTGGAGGTGGTGGGGGGGGGGGGCGAGGCGGAGGGGGGGTGGTGGTACTGGGGGTGCCATGGAGCTGGGGTCTCCATCATCTCCTCATATATTATTGAAGTGAGAAACACACAATAACTCCTCAGTGCCATCGTCTCCTCTCACTGTCACACCATATGATGGCTTGTTTTGCTAGAGCTTACTTGGTTAAAATGTGTTAAAATAATTAATAAAATAAAATATTATATTTAATTTTTAATTACTTTATTTTTTTATAATTATTAAATCAACTAAAATAAATAAATAAAAAGTCAATTATTATTAAAAATACAAAATTTTTTAATTAAATTAAAATAATTAAAAAATCAAATAAAATAATTTATTTTTAAACGAGATCAATATCTAACATCTCCTCTCTGATACATTTCAAAAATTATGCATAATTACAAAGGTGTGAATATTTCAAATTTCAAATATCAACAACAAATTTATATTCAGTTGTGATAAGAACCTAGGTTTCGTCTAGAATTTGACTTCTTAGTGATTTATTAACTTTTTTATACGGTAAAAAAAAAAAATACATTTGAAAATATTTTTTTAATTATATTAAAAGACATGAATAAGTAGTGTATATAATTTTTTTTGAATAACTTTTTTGACTAACTTAATTTAGTAGAATCATTTGTTTTATGTCAATTTGGTTTTTGTAATTTTAATTGTATCAATTATTCTTTTAAATTTTTCGCTTTGTGTCAATTAAATTAAATTAATTACATCCATTAAAAACTAGACATAAATCAAGAATAAAATTATCTATTCAATAGAAAATGACCATTTTAAACTAGATATCGAGCCCTCAATCACTAAGAAAAGATTAATTCTTTTTAATACAATTATAATTACAATAATTAAATTGATGTATAATAAATTACAAGGACTAAGTGTAATTTTTCCCAACTTAAGTTACAAATGTTCATAACTATAACCTACACACTTTTTGAAAAGGTATGGAGCATGGGATTTTCCTTCTTGCATATATAAGGATTTTATGGGCTTATTCTCAATCAACTTGCTTGTATATCCAGAACGCTTTTGGACAAAAGGTTTAACTCACATAAACTCCTCTCAAAATATATAGGGGATGGCTTGTTTGTCAATGGAGGGTTTTGTGGGGAATGGAGCTCTGAAGAGGGTGCTTCCAAAGCTGATAGAAGAAGGTTGGGATGATGTACCCACCTTGAAGCTTATGAAACCAGAGGATATGGATGCAATTAACATGACTCAACGACAAAAGGTTCTTTACTAATGCTATCCAAATCCCCTGTTCTTTAAAATTGTAATAGTTCATAAATTCATTAAACCGTCTCTTTTTCTTATTCCTCTAATTGAAGGTTTTTCGTGGTTGATTAACTGAGTCTATAGGATGCACTGGCAATGAGGTCATACCTCCATGATTGTGCTCTAATTCAATATGGAGATAAGCTTGAGTCCTGTGGAAAATGTCTTTCCGAGCTTCTTGGGTTAAGCACCGATGAAATTTCTTCTCAATTTGGTATGAAGAGAGGCCACATCGCCCGTTTCATGGAAAAAAGAACAGCTAATTCTTCTACATCAGATCCTTTGCAACAACCACCACATGGTCTCACATCAAGCAAAAAAACCAACAAATCTTCAAGAAATGATAGCATTCACAAGGGTGAGCTTATTCGATTTCTGTCAAATTGTAGAAAAATATAATTATATGTTTATAGCTAAGGGGAAAAGAAATGTTGCAATGCACCTTATGAGACTTGAATCCAAACCTGAAGCCTAAGAAAGGAAACATGAGTGCTTGGATCACCAAACCAATCAATCAATCGAAATTGGGATTTTTTTTAAATTTTACGTAAAGGTTTAAAAATAAAATAGACCAAATACACACATAGTTCTTAAAGCAAATAATTCGATTTCAAAATTGTCTGTTGCATTTTCGTCCCCAAATTTATTGAATTTGTTGTATTTTTTAGTGAAATTTCGAAAACATAGTCTTTTTTTAATCAATTTAGATGGCATAAGGGCTGGAACCATTTCAACTTGGATTTTAAAAAAGTTTTTTAAGTTTTCAATTCATTTTTTTAGTAAATTTTTTAATATTTTAATCAATTTTTTTTTTTAGTTTTTAAATTCACTTAATCTAGATACACTTAAAAAATACGAAATTTGTGCAAAAATCTTCCAAAAATTTATTGAATACCAAAAAAAAAAAGCAAAATTTTAATATATTTTTGTATTTTGCATTATTCAATGATTTTTTTAAGAGTTTTTTTGATAAATTTAATACTTTTTGAGTGTATCTAGATTAAGTGGATTTAAAAAATAAAAAAAATTAAAATGTTAAAAAATTATACTAACAAAAAAAAATACAAATTTAAAACTTAAAAAATTATTTTTTAAAACTCTAAACGGAACAGATTAATTAATTCTTCTTGTTGGAGATTAAATGAAACAAAAATCTCACAATGTATAAATTTTATGTCTGGATTACTCTCATTTAAAAGTTTTTGGCTGCTATTCTATTCTCTTTTTTTCAATTTCTTTAAAGAAATCGAGCTCAACGAAACAAGCGAAGCGAGCAGCAGGAGAAGATCGGTAGTAGAAGGTAACAAACTTCTTTTTGAATAGAATCAGTTCTTGAATAAAATGTCCTACTAAGAACGATGCCTTGGGACCAGTAGCCAGGGAAAGGCAAGCTACCTGCCTTAGAGAGCTACAAGTCCCATTAAGGTATCAGCTAGCTTGCTTACTCTCTTTACTAGGATTGGAACAAGCGAGGAACGAGTGACCATAAGCTCCGCTTAAGCGCTTGACATGCAATTAGCTTAAAACATGTTCATTATGTGGTCGAGCAAAACGCAAAACGGAGTCTTCAACCACGGTATACCCCTTCGGCCTGTAGTTCTGGGGCTTTAAGGGATAGGACAGGTCCCAACCATCATCATACATAATACATAGAATAAGGATATCCCAGCCCAGGAAGCAAGCTAGGTTTCCTGGTGGTTGCATTGGTCAGTGGTTTGCTGTTAACTGGTTCTACACCAATTATCCCAGAAAGTCTTATTATCTTGGGTAAATTATGCAAGTAGTCACTATAGTTTACACGATGTGTTAATTTGATCCCTATAGTTTCAGTTTGTTCGATTTTGCCCCTTAATTTAACGGATTGTCTCATTTTAGTCCAATAAATAACGGTTATTAAGTTAATTTAACGGAAAGTCAAATAATGTGTCAATTTGCTCCCTGTACTTTACATGATGTGTCAATTTGGTCTCTGTAATTTTAATTTTCTCGATTTTGACAAGGACTAAATTGACATATTATGAAAAATATAGGGACCAAATTGACACATTATTTGACTTTCCATTAAATTAACTTAACAACCGTTATTTATTAGACTAAAGTGACACAATCCGTTAAATTAAGGGACAAAATCGAGCAAATTGAAACTACAAAAATCAAATTAACACATCATGTAAACTACAGAAATTATTTACATAATTTTCCCTATTATCTGTCTCGAGGAACCAAACGTCCAACTGCTTCGAATCCTGTCTTTCACGCTGGGGCTAAGGTTGTCCATTCAATTGAGCTTTCTCCCTAACCATATAAGTCATCTAATCATTAGTCGAGATGTACGCGAGTAAATCCGGACAATCCAAAAAAAAAACTACATGGGTTGTTGGTAAATTAGTCATAAAAATACTCCATCCACAGTAGTGGAGTGCATGTTTAGTTGTATTGTTTTACAATAAGTTTGGGAGTCTTCCCAGTTTATTCGAAAATTTACCAATTGGACACACAGCAGCCCACCTCAAAGTTAAGGCTTTTAAGAAGAAAAAAAAAATAGCGTTCAAATTAATTAGGTTATGTATTTTATTATATATATATATAGAGAGAGAGAGAGAAGTAGAGAAAATATGTATGTATTTCTTCTTCTTTTTTTCTTCTCAGAATATGTCTTAATAATATTGTAGCACCAAGATGCACAGAATTAAAAAATAAAATAAAGTAAATACATGCTCCAAATATATATATGTATAATTCTGTTTGGTTGAGTTTTTAGAATTTGTGTTTTAAATTTCTCCCCCTCCCCCCCCCCCCCCCCAAAAAAAAAAAATAGAAACTAGTTTGACAAAAATAAATACTAAAAACCACAATTTTAAAACATTTAAAATTATTTTTTTTCTAAAAAAGGGAAAATCATATAAAAATAATGGGTTTTTTTTTATTTCTTTACCAAATTAATTTCTGAATTTTTATAGAATTTTTTTTGAAAACCCAAACAAGCAAATTAAATCAGATATCTTGATGCGGGTTCATTGATTTTTTAATTAAAAGAAAAGACAAAAAAATGTTGACATTTAAAGATGAATTTATTCTTTTTGTAAATTATTTTCTTTTTACACAACTTTGGAACTTATGGTTGTAGAGTTTGGTTCCATCCTTTTGTGAATCTCAATTCATGTGAAAAGATTGTATCGAGTTCTATAATTAATTCTTGTTTAAGAAAAATAACTATTTTTAAGTTTTGGTAGATCCATACAAATTTGTTCATAGTTTCTTAATAATTACTTATTTACATGAGGCTTTTGAATATCAATAATACATATTGATAACCTAATTTTGATTACTTAATTAATAGGTAATAACTTATTTATGTGAGACTTATTTTTATTTATTTTGTTGCTATATGTACGTGAGTTTTATAAATAATCACTCATTTAGATATATATGAATTTGTTCTCTCTCTCTAGATATCAATAATATAGATTAATAACTTAATTAATTGAATTATGTTAAAGTTAGGTTAGTGTGTATATATATTTTTTCCATTAAAATAAAAACAACCTCCACATTGACATGAACTGCCATGTGAGCAGTTGGTAAATTTTTGAGTAAATTAGGAAGGCTGTCTAGACTTATTGTTAATTTTAACAAAGCAAATTCTTCTTTTTGTGTGCCTTGTTATATATTTTTATATTTATCATATTCTCATGCAACTTTGAACTGCTCTGCAAATTTAATTTTAATAAAGCAAATCCTTTAAGTTCAAATTCTCATGTAACTTTGAACCATTTTTTTTTTTTTAATTTTTTCATTTCAAATAGAAGATTTGTTAGGAGCAGAAGTTTGGTAATTTAAACATTTTATATTGACCTTAACTATTGATACAAAAAAACATAGTAGAAATTTTAATTGTCCTAATATTTTAATGTTTATAGAAATAAGTTTTGAAATATTAATATATGTTGTAAAAGGCATGAGCCGAATAGATCATAACATAATTAAAGTGTTTTGAAATATTAATATATGTTGGTAATTTGGTGGCAAAATACTTCATCCACCGGTGACTTAATTAAAGTGTTTGTAAGTTTTAATTTTAACAAAGCAAATTCTTTAAATCTTTTTTATGTGACTGGTTATATATGTTTATATTTCTCATATTGTGATGCAGCTTTGAACCACTCTACAAATTTAAGTTTAACAAAGCAAAATTTTCAAATCTTTTATTGTATCAATAGTTCATATTCTTATGTTGCTTTGAACCATTTTCCCCCCTCTCAAATAGAAGATTTGTTAGGAGAAGAAGTTTCATAATTTAAACATTTTACATTGACCTTAACTATTGATAATAAAAATATATATATAGTAGAAATTTTACTTGTCCTAATATTTCAATGTTTATAGAAATAATTTTTGAAATATTTAATGTATGTTGCAAAAGGCATGAGCGGAATAGATCATAACATTCCCATTACTATCTTATTGCAGCCTCCAAAATGGATCCCAAGTTGTACAAAGAAGCAATGGGAGGCGAAAATAAAATGGGAGGAGAAGAGAAACGTGAATTGGTCCCCCAGATTACTTGGTCTAGCCAATTGTTCTCATGGATTAGTTGGTCCAGTGGGCGAGATACCAAGTCATCAAAAGAAAAAATGGAAGGCAAAGAGAATGAAGACAACAATGATGATGTTTTCAACCTCATGCAATGCATTAATGACCAACAACTTGAACTACAATTCACTTCAAATAAAAACACAGTCCTCCATGTCGCAGCCCAATTCAATAACCGCAAATATGCAAAAAAAAATCCTAGAACAGAGTCCGTCATCATTGTTGTTACGCTGCTTGAATATGGATGGCGAGACTCCTCTTCATATTGCAGCGAGGGAAGGAAACTTGGACATAGTGAAAGAACTCATAGAATGTGCAAAAAGACTAGACCGTGAAGAAGTTGAAAGTGGGGGGTGGCGCAGCGAAGGAGATGTTGAGGGCCCCAAATAAGGACAATGACACTGCCTTGCACATGGCCGTGCGAAATCTTCATAACGCAGATGTAGTGGAATGGTTAACTAAAGAAGATCCTGAATTTACACATCCACCCAATAATGCCAAGGAAACTCCACTATACCTGGCCGCTGAGAGACAAGACAAGGACATGGTGTCTATGATTTTGAAAAATTGTAGATCGCCAGCTTATGGTGGCCCAAAGGGTCATACGACATTGCACGTGGCAGCAACTGACAGATGGGACACAGGTTTGTGGCTATTTCAATTTCTTCAACCAATTTAATTACATGTACAATTGTAGAGAAAAGAAAGAGTAGTGCGTTGGATTAAAGAAATACTTATTCTTCTAGGCATACATATCTGTGTATTTATTAGTTGCAGTAATCATTTACATTTCATCATAATAATAGCATAAAAAATACATTTTCGAGAAAATTAAAGTTACATGTATTATAGACAAGAGATTAGAATTGAAACGATGATGTACTTTTAATCAAACATGAAACAATGATTCAAATTGAAGGGCATGTCTAGCTTAGCAGGTCTTTTGAAGTGAGAGAACAAATGTATAGTGAGGGACTAATATATAGGGACTTCCAAAGGAAATTGTTAACAAAATTAATTTCAGAAAAAGAAGAAAAAAAAATTGAAGCATATTCTATTGTTGAGGTATGTATTAAATTGTATTTCATACTTTTTTCTCTGATTCTTCTGTTTCAGAAAGCATAAAACTTTTATTGGGATGGAAGTTAGATCTAATCAAGGAAACAAATGAATACGGGTGGATACCACTTCACTATGCTGTACGTTATGGTAATCACTATGGAGTTAAATTGATGCTAGAAAAAGATAAATCAGTGGCGTACATTACAACAGACGGGGGTGATGAAGAGACGCCTCTTCATATAGCTGCTTCTCATGGAAATGTTAATGCAATGCAAGAGCTTTTATTATGCTACCCAGATTGCTGGGAGATGGTCAATAGTAAAGGACAAAATATTCTTCACATTGCTGTGGATAAGAAGCAAGAAGGGGTGATTAAATATATTTCAAAAAAGTCATGGATTATCCATCTTATAAATCAGAAAGACATTAAAGGAAACACACCACTCCATCTGATTGATCCTGCTTTCAGATGGCAAATTCTGGACCTCTGGTACCACCCTCGTAGCGATCGACATGCTACAAACAATAACAACGATACCCCAGAAGACATAATGTTGTCTTCTACCGCAAAGGTAAGAATGCTAACTTTGACCGCATATGACATGTTTTCTCATGGCATGCATTGTAGGATGAAACCAAGATTTCATTATCAGAGGGCCAAAAGAAAAATAAATTTTTTCGCCATATACACAAAGCACACTTGTATGTATACATGATATATAAATTATAAATACATAAAAAAAAAATTTAATATCATAGAAGCAATTTCTAATAGGATGAATAAGTTTTATATATATATATGTGTAAAATAAAAAGAGAATTTAAGATGGAAGAAGAATGACATATATATTTTTGATATTGAGGGGCCATTTTATAAATAAATTGATATATATATTTTTAAAGTTCTATGGCAAATAATAATGCTCACAGAAACAGGGGGGCCATTGCCTCCCATAGTCTTCTCCTAGTTCCATCCTTGGTTATGATAAGGAAGTGATGCTACAGGCTGCTAAACAGAGACTAAGTGTACCATAAGTATCATGTTCTTGCAATGTACTGTAATATTTCTCTTGTAACAAGACTCCATTAGTTAGTTAGAGATATGGTTAGATAGTTAGTGAGTAGTTAGATAGTTAGCTTTGTAAACTACAACTGATATATATATATATCAGTAGCTATGTACAGTTTGGATAATGAAAATTGATCTCTTCTGATTCTGTTTTTCATCATGGTATCAGAGCACGATTAAGCTCCAACGAGCGATCTGATATGGTGTCTACAACAATGGAGGCTTCGTCTTCTTCATCAACCTCCATTCCTGCAAACTTGAGCATGTTGATCTCAAATCTTAACTCGTTTGTTACGGTCAAACTTGATTGTACAAACTTCATAATCTGGAAAAATCAATTCCAGAACATTCTTCATGCTACTGATCTATTGAAATTTCTTGATGGATTGTATGTGTGTCCTAGCCCTATGATACAAAGTTCATCAAATATTCAAGTTCCGAATCCAGAATCGATTCTTTGGAAAACGATTGATGCTCATCTGTTGAGTTGTCTTACAGCTACGCTATCTCCTGCACTTTTCACCTCAGTTCTTCATCTCAAAACTAGTTCAGAGGTATGGAATTCCTTGAATAAGAGATTTACAACTCTATCTAGGTCTCACATTCATCAATTGAAGATTAAGCTTAATTCAATTTCCAAGAAATCTGAATCTATGGAAATATATCTCAGTCGAATCAAAGATGTGGTTGATCAATTGCGTATAGCATCATCCACAATTGATGATGAAGATGTTGTGCTCATTACTCTAAATGGACTTCCTGATGAGTATAATCCTCTCAAGACAGCTATTAGGGCTAGACCTGAGCCTATTTCTATGGAGTCTCTTTCTTCTTTATTGTGCTCAGAAGCCATTCATGTTGAAAGCAAGCTTCAACAATCTACTGATTTAACAGTTGCATATGCTGCTATGAAGGATTCTAAAGGATTTACAACATATCAAACTGGTAGAGGTACCTCCAGATATGATTCTAAAGGATCTTATCGAGGAAATAGATACTCTCGTGGCAGATCTTCTAATTTTCGTGGCAGATCTTACTCTCATAGATCTAATTTTGGCATTATTTGTCAAATATGTGGCAAGCCTAATCACTCTGCATCTGACTGTTGGCATAGGCTTGATACAACTTTTCATTCTCCTCCTCAATCCATTTCAAGTCCATCTTCTTCTTCAATGCCTTATCAGTCTAAGGCCTATGTTGCTTCAGTTTCAGCTGACAATTCCTCTCAGATTTCCGCTCCATGGTTCTTGGATTCTGCATCAACTGATCACATTACACATGATCTTCATCAATTAAACTCATATCAGCCTTATACTGGTACTGATCAGGTAACCATTGGTAATGGTTCTTCACTTCCTATCCAGCATACTGGTAAAGGTATCTTACCCACTCCTAATCATTCTTTTCGCTTACATCGTGTCTTACATGTCCCATCTATTTCTTCTAATCTTCTTTCTGTTCAAAAATTGGCTCAAGATAATAATTGTTCTGTAACTTTTGATGGTACTTCCTTTTTTATTCAGGACAATCACACCAAGGCTATTCTACATAGAGGTGTTCATGCTCATGGTCTTTATCATTTTTTGCATCCTTCATCCTCTCATTCTCATGCCTGTCATCACTCTACTACTACTACTACTACTCCTGACTCTGCTTCTCTGTGGCACAAGAGACTTGGCCATCCCTCATCCTATAAATTTCATATTCTCAGCAAGCATTTGCCTGTGTCTATAAATAAAAATTTCAATTCTTGTAATGATTGTTCTGTTGCCAAATGTCATAGGTTACCATTTCATCTTTCTAATTCTACTGTAAATGCTCCTTTAGCTTTAATCCACGCTGATGTTTGGGGTCCCTTTTCTCATTCTAGTTCTGCTTACAGGTTTTATGTGTTGTTTGTGAATGATTTTAGTCGTTTTACATGGCTTTATCCTCTGGCTTATAAGAGTGAAGTTTGTTCTAAGTTTCAAGAATTCAAACTGTTTGCTGAAAGGCAATTTGGTTTCCCTTTAAAAATTTTACGGTCTGATGGTGGTGGTGAGTTTATTAATAATTCTATGCAGTCTTTTATGCAAACTACTGGTATTCTTCATTAATTCTCATGTCCCTATACTCCTTCCCAAAATGGAGTTGCTGAGAGAAAACACTTGCATATTGTTGAGACTGCTATTTCTCTTTTGCATCATTCTTCTCTTCCTTTGGATTATTGGTTTGACGCCATTGCTACAACTACTTATCTTATCAATCGTATGCCTAGTGCCTCTTTGTCCAATTCTTCTCTTTATGAGGTGCTTTATCATCATCCCCCTCCTTATAGTCATTTTAAAGTTTTTGGTTGCCTTTGTTTTCCCTGGCTTCAACCTCATGCTCCTCATAAGTTAGCTCCTAAATCTACTTCTTGTGTTTTTCTTGGGTATCACCCATCCGTCAAAGGTTACCGGTGTTTGAATCTTCTTACTGGCAAAATTTTCCTCTCCAGACATGTTAAGTTCCATGAAACTGTCTTTCCTTTTTCTTCTTCTTCTTTACAACCCCAGGCTGCTTCTCTTCCACAGATTCAGTCCTTCTTTTGGTCTCCCTCTTCACAATCTGGGCCACAGTCTAGTTCTTCCTCCAGGTCTCCTCCGTCACTTCTCTCTACATCACTGTCCCCACATACTTCTGGGCCACCACAGCCGCCTGCTTCATTATCACAGCTTCAGCCTGAGCCACCCTCTGTCTCCCTACCCCAGCCCCAGCCACAGTCTGCACTCCTCTCTCCCTTACTGTCCCAACCAGATCCCTCTGTTTCTCTCACCAATCCTCTTGTGTCTAGGCCAATCCCTATTGATTCTCTTTCTGTTGTTTTTCCTTTGCCCCCTGCCAGCACTAATGTTCATCCCATGCAAACAAGGTCTAAAACCAGGTCTGCTGCTTTGCTTACCACCCTTGCTTGTGATGATAACTCTGAGCCTCTCTCCTATAAGAGTGCTTTGACTTCTCCAGTTTGGTTTCAAGCTATGCTTGATGAATACACTGCTCTTCAGCAGCAAGGGACTTGGTCCTTGGTTTCTCTCCCTCCATCCAAACAGGCAATTGGTTGTAAATGGGTTTTTAAGCTTAAAAGAGCTTCTGATGGCACTATTGCTCGTCATAAGGCTCGTTTGGTTGCACAAGGTTTTCTCCAACAGCCTGGCATTGATTTCCATGAAACGTTTAGTCCGATTGCCAAGCAGCCCACTATTCGTATTTTCTTGTGTATTGCCTTACATCACCATTGGCCCATTAAACAACTCGACATTTCTAATGCCTTTCTTCATGGCCAGTTGTCCGAAGAGGTTTATATGGTCCAACCCCCTGGCTTTGTTGATCCTTCCCAACCTTCCCTAGTTTGCAAATTACATAAAGCTCTTTATGGTCTCAAGCAAACTCCCCGGGCTTGGTTTTCTACTTTTAGTGCTTTTCTCTTCTCTCAAGGCTTCACTCAAAGTCTTTGTGATTCTTCTCTTTGGTGATCCTACTGATCGCCGTTCTACCTCTAGTTATTGTATTTACTTGGGTTCTAATCTCATCTCTTGGTCCTCCAAGAAACAGTCCACTGTTAGCCGCTCCTCCATCGAAGCTGAATATCGTTCTCTAGCTCACACCGCTGCTGAAGTTACTTGGTTACAGATGTTGCTCACTGATTTTTCCCTCCCTCAGCTTTCACCTCCCATTATTTGGTGTAATAATCAGTCTAACCCTCTCTTTGGCTGCTAACCCAGTCTTCCACAATCGCTCCAAGCATATTGAGGTGGATTGCCATTTTGTTCGGGAGACGGTTGCTGCCAATCACTTACAACTCAAATATATTCCCACTCTCGATCAATTGGCTGATATATTCACTAAGCCTCTGTCCACTGCCAGATTTTCTTTTCTTGCTTCCAAGCTCATGGTCTGTTCTCCGCCCCTTCGCTTGAGAGGGGATGATAAGGAAGTGATGCTACAGGCTGCTAAACAGAGACTAAGTGTACCATAAGTATCATGTTCTTGCAATGTACTGTAATATTTCTCTTGTAACAAGGCTCCATTAGTTAGTTAGAGATATGGTTAGATAGTTAGTGAGTAGTTAGATAGTTAGCTTTGTAAACTACAACTGATATATATATATATCAGTAGCTATGTACAGTTTGGATAATGAAAATTGATCTCTTCTGATTCTGTTTTTCATCAGGTTACATACCATAATGTTGAGAACCAAACCTTTACGTCATCCTTTGCGCACATCACAAACCATAATGTATTACAAATTTTGCAAAAAATAACCAACAATTTTTTTTGTACACATAGAGGTGTACTGATGATGGATTAATAGTATCAAGAGGTTCAAGTAACAAAAAAGGTTAAACAAGTTTTCTTTTTTAAATAATAGACTGTGTAGTACAATAAAAATTCATTTGTTCGTAATTAACTAACTCATAATATTTAACTTAGTTTTCTTGTTCTTTCAAGAATAGTGGTACTTGAACTAAAAAATTAGATTTGCTTTTCAAAATTAATAATGTGGCAGTCTATTACAATATTTAAAACAACTCTCTCTCTCTCTCTCCTCTCTCTCTCTCTCTCTCTCTCATGTTTTCTTTAATCATTAATCATATTTTTTTGCACATTATTAAATATAAAAATAAATCTAAGTATATCATTTTCTTTCTCTCAACTACGCCTACCCTTATTTGGTTGAATTTATAGATAATATTATAACATTAGCACCTTCACCATATGTTCCAAGTATTTTTGTCAAGTGAGGCAGTTATGCTATATTTTAATTATAACAATTTTAATATTGCAAAAGACTTTAGCTTATTCTGACCTTATAGCATAATATTTATAAGATTCAGGCCCACTTTGACATTTTCAGAACTTAAAGTGAAATTTTAATATGCAACCTTTCATAAATTAAAAAACAAAAATGTGACCAAAAGATTATGTATTTTTTTATTTGACAGTGCTTACCAAAACATTACCTAGATATATAACTATCAAAATTTACTTAAATATATAAAGTTTATAATAAGAAAAACCAAAATAATCCAAGTTCAAACACCAAATAAAAAATGAACAAATTATAACAAGATATTAATTAAACATTACCATTCTCGTATTTTTAGCTGCAAAATGGGTATTTGAAATTGAATAATCCAACTTATCGACAAAATCCTTTTCAATTCATAAAAATATTAATTTATTTAATCTTTCTTGTGACTATTTTTTTCCCCCTTTTCTTGTGACTAGTTGACCGGAGGTAAAATTTAATCAACTTTAAATTTTGAAAGTTTCTTTCCCCACTACAGCATTTTCTTAGTTTCGTGACATTTGAAAGTGCCACAAAACTATTGGTTTAATGACATTTTTTAGTCTTGTAGCATTTTGAACAAGTGCCATTTGTATCCGTGCCACGGTAGATACTTGCAAGTGCCACTACACCATCATGGCTAAAAACTTTCAATAACATTTTGATGTTATGGTAGATATTATTTATGGCACTATTAAGCGCCATTAAAAAAAGAGTTAGTAACACTTATAAGTGTCATTACACCATCATGACTAAAACCTTTTAGTGACACTTTAATGTCATGGTAGGCACTATTCGTGACGCTATCAAGTGCCATTCGTGATGATAATTCGTTGTAGAACAATTTGATCTGCTCTTGCGGAGACTCAAACCGCCAACCTCCTGCACCATAAACCTTATACACCACACTCTTCCCACTACACCTCTATAGCACCACATAATTATATATGCAACATATATTATTTATATAGTACATACATCCATATTAATATAAAAGTATATGTATAAACATAATTATTTTATTGAACATAATTTATTTAAAATAAACAATTTACTAGCAAAATAAAAAAAAGACCACTTTTGCCGACTAAAAATATTTTTTAGTCGCCAATTCTATACTTTTGGCTACTAATTGTTTTTTAGTTGCTAAAAAACTTAATTTTTGCCAACCAAAATCGGATTTGGTCGCCGAAGATGCACTTTCAGCTATCAAAATTTTGGTCGCCAAAAAATTTAATTCTTGCTTAGGATTTTAGTTATCCCGCGCTAAAAATGACCACTTTTGGTGACTAAACTTATTTTTTAGTTGCCAATTGTAAACTTTTAGCTACTAAAATTTTTTTAGTCACCAAAAGCTTTACTTTTGGCTACTAAAATTTTTTTAGTCGGTAAAACCCATATAATCAACAACCAAACTTATTTTTAGTTGCCAATTGTAGACTTTTGGCTATTAAATTTTTTTAGTCGCCAAAAAGTTTTACTTTGGGCTACTAAAAATTTTTTAGTCACTAAAACCCATATAATCAGCGACCAAACTTAGTTTTAGTCGTCAATTGTAAACTTTTGCTACTAAAATTGTTTAGTCGCCAAAAAGCTTTACTTTTGGCTACTAATGCTGTTTTGGTCGTTGAAAGCTATACTTTCAGTGACCAAATTTTTTTTGGTCAGGAAATTTAATCGCCGAATGTGCTTTTTCCTATAGTGTATATTGAGTTTAATTTATTTATTTTTAATTATTTACTGCATTTTAAAAATTTAGAAAATATATTGGCATTTTTTGTTTTTTCAAAAATGTCATTATAAGCTTGGAAAGTTTTTGGCTTAGTGGCATTTCTTAAAATGCTATAAAATATTTGTTTATGACACTTTTCACTTAAGTGCCATAAAAAGTAATTTTCACCTACCTAGTGTTCTGACATTTTTTAAAAAATGCCATTGCTACTAAAGTTTAGTGGCATCTATTGGTAAGTGTCACGAACATAATTTTTTGTGTCATTATTTTATAAAATGCCATAAAATTAATGTGACATTTCTTTATTGAAATGCCACTAGAGCCTTATATGTTTGTGGTTCTGTGGCATTTTTCTAAAACATTTGATGCCAATTTTTATTTTTGTGGCATTTTCTAAAAACAAGCCACTAGTGTAGTGCCACTAAAGTGTAAATTTATTGTAGTGACATTTATGTTGTAGTGAAATGACACTTTTTTTAATTGAAATGCCACTAAAGCCTTGTTTGTTTGTGGTTCTATGACATTTTTCTAAAAAATGCCACCAAATATTCTTTTTGTGACATTTTTTAAGAACATGCCACTAGTATGGTGTCACTAAAATGTGTTTTTGTTGCAGTGCCCCATAAACAACTATAACTAATATAATTAATCGTATTTTAGACACAATTCATACATTTTGAAAAAGGATTTTTAGTTTAAGGTCCTTGATACACGCACACCAAAAAAAAACCCCAAGGTTTCACATATTTTTCATTTTAAACCCAAAATTTTCAATTTCAACAAATTAAAATCCATCCTTCCACCCGTGTTTCAATGTGGCCCCTTTGTTCATCTCTGTCATATTAAACTAACGAAAATCTGGGCAGAATTTCAAATTCAAACCCATATGTTCAAGCACTTGTATCTCCCTCATCGTAACTCTGTTTTGCCTCATTTTTGCGTCGTTGGATTCACCTCACGGCCTAGTTTTCATTCAAACCCTCATACACCTTGTTCCACCTCTTTTTCAGTGCCGTTGTAGTTCTGAAAGTTGGCTAAAAATAAGAATTGTCTCTCTTTGGGTAAAATTTTTAGATTCAAACTCACATGTTTAAAAACTTATCTCTCTCATCGTAACTCTATTTTGCCTCATTTTCACATCGTTGGATTCACCGCATGGCCTAGTTTTCATTCTACCTCTCATACGCCTTGTTTCACCTATTTTAACGTGCCAACAGAGTTTTGAAAGTTGGCCAAATTTCAGAGTTTTGATGGCACACAAAAAGAGGTGGAACAAGGTATATGAGTAATGGAATGAAGACTAGGCCATGAGATGAATCTAACGACATAAAAATGAGGCGAAACAGAGTTACAACGAGAGAGATACAAGTATTTGAATATGTAAGTTTGAATCTGAAATTTTTGCCCAAAGGAAGAAAAACTTTATTTTTGGCCAAGTTTCGGAAGAGGTAAAATAAAGCATATGAGGGATGAAATAAAAACTAAGCCATGAGGTGAATCCGTCGATGCAAAAATTAGGCGAAACAGAGTTACGACAAAACATCCCACTAAAAATACCACCACTAATAACACTAATGCATTAAAAAAATAAAAAATAAAAAAAAAATACAATTCTAAGACCAAAACATCACATCATTACTGGCAGGACCCACTGCCACCTAATTAGTGGAAGCACTAATTAGTGCTCCCAAGCATTTTTCAAGTTCCTGAACATATGAGTTCGAATTAGAAAATTTTAGATAACTTCTCCTTTGCCTTTTGTTGAGGTATCACGTGGCGATACCCCAAGATTAACCAATAACTTCACTTTCACCTTATGTTGGAATATTTTTGACAAATAATTCGTAGATAATATGTAATCGTCTTTAACAAATAATTTTAAATAATAGAATTATTCTCATTAAAATTTAGACATATTTAATGTATTTCTATAGCAAAAATAGCCTTAATAATTACTTTATAAGTAAATTATTTGGGGCTTTTTTTCTTCTTTTTTTTTTTTTTAAGGAAATTCTATAATACACACAAAAAAGGGTATACTTTATTCTCTACTTACTACATTTGTTATCTTTTGTTACAAAAAAAAAAAAAAAAATAGGAATGAATTACATTTTAGAGACCAAATATTTAGTTGTCAAAGGTATCATTATTATATTTTTAGCAACAAAATTTAGACATGTTTTAGGACCAAATTTTTTTACTAAAAAAAAACTTTTTGGGTACCGAATTATTTTTCTCTGCATTTATTAGTGACATTTTTCTAAATTTTGTAACTAAAAGCTTTGTTTTTTTACTTTTTCGGGACTATCTCTTAGCGGCTATAAATATATTTTTTTTGAAACAAAATTTTCACTTTTAGGGACAAAAAATTGGTTTCTAAATCTCTTATATGTTGTAGTATTAGTTATAATTGTGTATGACACATTGTCGTGTTATTTATGACTTAGTAATTATCTTTTGTGGTTGTTATTTTAGTTATGATCCAAAATGGCTTTGATTATGCCTTAAATGGTTTTTTAGTTATGATCTACTATGGTGTTAGTCATAACTTATCGTAATATTAGTTATAACTTAATTTTGATTTTTTTAATTATAATCAAAGAGATTTTTAATTATTTAATTGTACCTTAAATATTGTTTAGTTATGATACATTTTGATGTCCAACGCTTTTGTGAACATACTACTTTTTCAGATTCATCAAAATATTATTAGGTTTGGCTTTTCAAACTGATCATAACAAAAAAAACAAACAGGAATACTCCTCAATTGGTGGTAGGAGAAATATAAGGAAAGAAGAAAATAAGATAACGGAAGATGAAGAAAAAAGGAAAGCAGCTGAAGAAAAAAGGAAAGCAAGAAAAAATGAAGAATTGAAAGCAATAAATGAAGAATTGAAGAAAATGGGTAACACCCATATGATAGTGGCAACACTGATAGCAACCATCACCTTTGCGGCCGGTTTCACGATGCCTGGTGGTTATAATAGCAATAAAGGTTCAAATCAAGGAGTGCCACTTCTACTAAGAGAAGCAGCTTTTAAAGTATTTGTTATTGCAAATACTATAGCCGTGATATGCTCCACTTCCTCTGTCTTTCTACACGTCATTGCCTCAGTTTATTATGTGGTTGCTGAAGATGAAGAGCATAAGCCTGGGAAACGCTATTTGATGGCCTTCTTACTCATTTTAATTGCCGTGGCAGCGATGATAGTCGCCTTCATTACAGGTTCTTTTGCCGTGTTAGCACATTCTTTAGGCCTCGCAATTTCTGTATGTCTTATTAGTTGCATCTCATTTGTCATTTATTTTATGGAGCTCATAAAACTGAATTTTTTAGGATAATATTCGTTTTGATATATGTAGGAATATTCGAACCCATATATGAAGGAATATTCGAACCCATACATGATCTCTGTAACATGTTCAGAAATCGTTGAAATGAAATGGCAGTATATTTGCAGCTCCTAAATTCATCTCTCTGATTGTTTGATCCATCTCATTTCTCATTTATTTTATTGAACTCGAAAAGTTTTTTCATCGCATTTTTTTATTTTTATAAATAAATGAGTTAACTTTTTCTTTATTTTTTTATTTTTATTTTTCCAGTATTTGGTGATTTGTATGCCAAAATGCTGAAAGAAATGTATTTCCTAATATTAGTTTTATTTTATAAGCCAGTTTGTTTAATATGTTAATTTTATCCGCATTAGTCAACCATCGTCAGGGTGAAGCCAGGATTTGATGATTCGGGGGCTGAAAGTAAGGTATTAGGTAAAGTTCAACCAATTGAATTAGGATAGATTAAACAGTTTAAATAATTATTAAAATCAATAAATTATTATTTAAAATAAATTAATAAATAATGAGAACTTTCTAAACTTGTTTCAATAACTTGAACTTCAATGACTCATTGCTAAAAAGTTACAAATTAAAAGTAGTATTACATAATTAATTTAGTATATGAATGGTACTGATGTACAAATTTTTGAAGTTGTCTTACATTAACAAATGTGAGAGGAAAATAATTAAGTGAAGGAAAAATTACAGTATACACTCTTAACATATGTATGCTCTTTTGTAATTACACCACAATGATTTGTAAATAGTTTTAATGTTCAATGACATGACCACAATAAAGTTTTTTTTATGGTGTATCCTTTCATAACATAATTGTAATGGTTTGTTACTAACACCCCAAAAATTGTAACTTTTATAGTAGTAAGAGGGTGTAAAAATGGGAAAGATTAAATAGAAAAATGAGGGGGAAAAAATGAAAGACAAATTGGAGAAAAAAAAAAATTTGTTTGTCCACCAAAAAAGGGGAACAGGGGAAAGGAAAATAATTAACTGTTAATATATGTATATATATATCTTTAAAGGAATCATTTATGTTTAAAGAGTAATATTACGCATCAGGAAAGAATCATCATAAAAAGTTTCATGAAGATTCTCTATCCTTTGATATGATGAAAAATCTTCATGAATTATTTCATGATATTTTTTTTATGATCCCTAAATTATTTTCATGACCACCTGTTAGAATATTTAAAATAACTCTCTTTCTCCCTCATGTTTTCTTTAATTATCAGCTAATTATTTCTTTTGGTGGTCTTACATACATCAATTAGTGTACTAACTAGTATATCAATTAGTGTTATATTATTATTATTGACCCCACTTATTATATAAATTACAAATATCCAAAACTTTTCAAATTATACCACATCATCTGTTAGTATACTAGTTAGTATACCAATCAATGCATATAGTATTATTCTATTTCTTTTGCACATGCAATGGTGTTACACACACCAATTATTATACTAATTAGTGTACCAACACAATCATCTGTTAATACAGTAATTAGTATACCAATTCATACGTATAGTTTTATTCTTACACATCACTAAATCCAAGAAATGGGTCTAAAAAATAGATTTTTATATCATTTTTTTTCCTCTCAACTACACCTGCCCCTTTTTTGGTTGAATTTATCGATAATATCATAAGATTAGCACCTTCACCATATGTTGGAATATTTTTGACAACTAATTCATAGATAATATCTAGTTGTCTTTGACAAATAATTTTAAACAGCAGAATTATTCTCATTAAACTTTAGACATATTTAATATATTTCTATAGCAAAAATAGCCTTAATAGTTACTTTATAATAGTAAATTATTTGGGGCATTTTTATTGTAAGTAAATTCTATAATACACATACACAAAAAAAAATGGGGTATATTATATTCTCCAGTTACTACATTTGTGATTTTTGGCTGCAAAAAATGAAAATTTTAGAGATAAAAAATTAAGAATAAAATTACATTTTAGAGATCAAATATTTTTTTACCAAAAGTATCATTATTATATTTTTAACAACAAAATTTAGACAAGTTTTGAGATCAAATTTTTTGTCAACCTTTTAACTTTTTGAGACTATCTTTCAATAAGATGATTAGAATTGATTCCTAAATTATTATTTTTTGTAACAAAATTTTCACTTTCAACAACAAAAATTTAATCTCTTATAAGTGATAGTGTTAATTATGATTTGTATACGACACGCTGTCGTATTGTTTATGACTAAGTTATTATCTATTATGATTATTATTTTAATTATAATCCAAAGTAACTTTGTTTATGCTTTAAATGATTGATTTTTTTTTTTTTTTAATTTTTGGAGAGCAGTTAAAACTGAATATATATAAAAATAGAACACAGATAGTCCTGCAGGTCATAATAGCAATGAAAGTTCAAATCAAGGAATGCTACTTCTAATAAGAAAAGCAACTTTTAAAGTATTTGTTATTACTAGTGAGATGGCTGCGCGCAAGGCCTGCCATCTCATGTCCATTATTGGTGCCCATTATTAATATAGAACAAAAAATTATAATTAAAGAAATAAATAACACAACTCTATTAAAATTATTTTTTCATAATTGTTATTATTACTAATTTCTTAGTTGAATTCCTAACAAGGTGAAAAAATATTAATGCATATAGAGGAAAATGTTGAATTGTAGCAAAGCAGACTTAATTCTAATATGAGATTTCAACATAAACCAAACAAACAACAATAAACAACAAACCAAAATACGACTTGTAACAACAACAGCCCCCACCCTTTGAGCCACACCAGAACCACCTGAGCAGCCACTTAATGAGTTAGTTCCAGATTTGATTTAATTCAAGTAGAGCAGCCATTGTTTGCATCAGCAAATCACCCAATAAACATATAATAGCCAAGTAAAGCAGCCTTTTGCTTTCTTTTTTTTTTTTTTGAATGATAAAGCAGCCTTTTGCTTGAGACTTCTATCACCAACAAAAGCCAACCCTCAAGAAGCTGCTCCAATCAGAAGCATTCCCTGCATTTCCCCAGCATTCATCAATCCAAAGTGCTGCAATTGCTCATAGCAGCAGTGAAAGGCTGCACCCGAACACAGGCCACCTTCAAAGTGTTCATCAAGATAAGATCAGTCATCGGCTGCACCAGCATAAGATGACCCTCCCAGCATTGAAACAAAGCAAAATCATGTCCCTTCAGACTTGATCAGACAAATCACAATTTAGACCCAAGACATCTTCTAATCTGATGGATATTTGAAACAAAATCATTCACCGAATACGAATTCCCAATTGACTAATTGTTCATCCACAAGGCAACCATTACTTTAATTAAATCACATAGATCGGCAGGAATAGGATGAGCACCATTAAAAAATCACTCATTTCTAAGCTTTCAAATTTATACCCATCAAGGAGCCATAAAAAAATAAATAAAATGAAAAAAAGGGTTGTCAAATAGACTATGGTACAAATCAAGCTCCAACTATTTTTCTATTTCTAATTTCAAAATATATATCTATATATATAATGGAAATAAAGAAAGAAAAGACTGGTAAATTTTGAAAGCCTAAGTTACCAATGTCATGGTTTTTAGATAACAAAATCCAATTTTCTAGTTTAAAAATAAAAAAAATAAAAAACACTATTTAGCATATCCCCTCCATGAGGGAAAAAAATTGAGAAAATAACAATACAAGGAAAATTTTCAACAAATAAATAGATAGAAATCAAGATGTTATAATTTCCAATCTGTTTATGATTGTCTAAGTTTTCTGGGCAACCAAATAGTATATGATCATGAAGGAACACCTAATTCTTGAATTCTTGCTAGTCAGTCAAAAGTTTTTTGGACAACCAAATAGGATATGATTATGAAGTAACACCTAGGTCAAATGCCATGCAAGCCAAAATCACTATAAGTTCGTGTGATAAATTTTTTTTTTGAAGTACATCAATGGATCAAATTTTGGCATTTTTGCATAAAATTTACAATCTTCCTTCAATTGATGATGAATAGTAGTTGCCGCAAATGGCAATAACTATGTATCCAACCATGAATAATAATAATAATAATAAAATTTTGGAGAGGCAGCCCTCAATTATGAATGGAAAGACAAATGATTAGATCTAGGAAAAAGGCAGAAAAATATAGTAGGCTTTAACAGGTCTCTTCTCATTTGAAGCATATAAATGCATTTATTTTATTTCCCAATTACGCTTTCTATTAGTTGGATCGTTATGTTCTTTTTTCCTTTGCCAAACCAAGTCAAGAATTGTCAAATTTGAGAGAGAGAGAGAGAGAGCTATTTTCAAATAGAGATTCCAAAAAAAATGTTTAGTAATTACTCCTAAGCATAGGACAAAACAAAACAACACACCAACAAAAGGAATAACATAAGGGTTATACAATTGAATAGAAATTTCACTCACATGGCAACCAAAGAGAAAAGGGTTCTTAATTGATTTTGAATGTCATGACATAACCAGATGATGGCTAAAAAATCTGTAAAAAGTCTCAACTTAAATTTTTATTTTTTTTTTGGCAAATTAAACCAAATGACAACTAAAAAATCTGTGAAAAGTGGCAACTTAAAATAACTTGAAGAATTCCTCTATGTCAATTTTTTGATCAAAATAGCACCATGTGTTCTAGATACCTTACCAGCACCATAAAATCAATGAAAATATAGATATATTGATGCAAATGATATGGCAACTCCTTTTGAAAAATATTACAAAAGAAGAGGGAAACCAAATTCAAAAGCTAACATTATTATTTCGTTAGCCTAATAATGATGTCTACTACATTTAGCCAATTTGCAGCACCAGCCACCAATAAAGTCTAATATTCAGCATGATAACGTTGAAAGTTTAGCCACCAGCCACCAAGATAGTTCAAGGACTATCTTTACTTTGAAAATGTCCTTATGGTGTATCTTTTACTTTAAATTTTGTATTCCAAGCTATTTGTCTTCTATTGTATTGAGATGCCTATAAATATGTAAGCTCACAATCTATTGAATACAACTTGAAGAAATAAGAAATCTTTATTATCTCGCTTGGTGTGTTCTCTTCTTGGGTGTGATTGCCCTTGAACCTAGGTGTGATTGTCTAGTTTTCTTTGTTTTATCTACCATTTCATCTCATTTCATAATATTTTGGGCCTTTAAAAATCCACGGCAATGAAATTATATCCATAAATATTGTCATGAAAAAGTCAAGAAACTCAAGGATTTACATAAACAATCTTCAATCATTGACAATGTAATGCAAATACATTATCCTCTTCCTCTCATTTCCCCTTAAAACTTATGAAATAAGCTCTACAAATACTTCACAAAAAACAAATTAAAGTAAAAATTGAAGCAAAAGAATAAGAAATGCATAGATACAAAAATTAGGGAAAGCAAAAGGATAACCCAAAACATTCTAAACAAAACCTAAAAGAGATATATTAGAGTTCATTAAAACCACCAATCTAAAATATATATGTATACTATATATAAAGTGAACAACTTACTTGGTGTCCAAGCCTTGGTTGTTTTTCCTTACGCCACGCGTCCCCATTTTCCTATTTGAAAATAATAAAAAAAATTAGATGGTTGAGAGTAGGACTTGAACCTTGAACCTTGAAGTTTACTAAACAAGACTCTTACCACTTGCATGGCATATGATATATAGTAAAAATTTTGTTTTATTTATATTTATTTATCGCATGTACCAACGCCTATATATGGGTTTACTAAACAAGACTCTTACCACTTACATGGCATACCATATATAGTAAAAGTTTTGTTTTACTTTTACTTGTTCTAATTGCACACGCATCGCGTGTGCCAACTGCTTCTATATATATATATCAATAATTCGACAACAATAAGGTGACAATAATATTGAATATGCAATGCTAGTATATAAAAAATAAAAATATTAACAAGATAGTTACAATTTGGTAGGCATCGTAATCCTTCTAGTTTTTCGTTATTATAAGATATTACTGAAATTGGAAAATGATATGCAAGCCCACTTTGTAGACCCAATGATGTGTAAGCGATATGATTGGTTGATGATTGATAAAATATGAGAGAGTATGTTACCTTAGATATCTTAATTGATTGCCACATCATTCGGTTTAAAAATTAGATCCAATTTTTGGACTAGTATAGCAATGCCCTACTGAAATTTTATTGAGATAGAGGTATACAAATCATAAGCAAATGAACTAAATCAACATGATGCAGTAACAAAATTGTGCAAATAAAATTAAGAAAAATTGTAATTAGTATTCTACATAATAGATTCTTTTCTTTTTCTTTCTTTTTTTTTTTTTTTTTTTTTTTGGGCATAATTACAAAATTGAAGACTTCGACTACAAAAGAGAACATAACAAAAATTTGGAAGAAGAAGAAGAAGAAGAAGAAGAAGAAGAAGAAATCATTGTCAGGTAAAAATTTTAATTTTAAACAAAAAAGAAAAATGACAATGGAACATGTAAAGAAATATAATAACACAATTCTTTATCTGATGAGCCACAACCCTTCAAAATAGAAACATAAAAAGAAGCAAACTCAAAAAAAATATCGTGAAAAAAAAAAAAAAAAAAAAAAAAAAAAATCAAAACCTCCTTTTTATGCAACAACCAAAAAGGAAAATGTCTCGTAGTTCAAATTTTGTGGCTCAAAAGTGGCTCAAATGGCCAAAACGACGTCGTTTTGGCCATTTTTATGTTGTTCTGTACTCAAAACGACGTCGTTTTGGCCATTTGAGCCACTTTTGAGCCACAAAATTTGAGCTACGTAGCATTGTGATGCAGCAACCAAAAAGGAAAATATATATATAGGACCTGGAAAAAAGGCAAAAACCCTTACTTTGTTAGGGAACCTCTCATAGAATTTCCATTTATGATCAAAGAAGTAAAATGAAAACAGAGCACAACTACGACCCAACCCTTCAAAATAAAAACAGAAAAGAAGTAAACAAAAATATTGTTAACAAAGAAAAATAAAAATCAAAAGGATTTGGTTATGGTGTGCAACTTACACCTTACACTTACACCTTTTGTGAAAAATTAAACTTTAAACTTACACCTTTTTTGAGGTTGCACACCATATGCAAACCCACTTACACCTTACACCTTACACTTACACCTTACACTTACACCTTATATTTATACTTACACCTTACACTTACACCTTTTGTGTAAGTGGCACATGGTGTGCACTTGCACACTTAAGAAAACTCCAAATCAAAAATCAAACACCCTTTTAAAGCAAAATAATAATAATAATAATAATAATGTACAATAGTTGAAAGAAGGCAAAAACCTTAATTGGTAATTGGTAATTTCTATTAAATCCTTATGTATTAAAGTCTTTAGTAGTTGGTTGGTCATTCAAAATCGAAACTGTTTTGAGTATTCCCGTCATCTATTGAAGATTTTAGCTATGTAATCCATTGATTCAATCATGGTAAGGGTAGCTTTCTAGACTAATGATCATTGGGACATTGGGTTTTACTCTGTAACTGATATGCTTGCATTCATGGCATTAGAGTATTGAAGCTAAGAAGAAGAAGTAGCTCCATGATCAAAGGAGGAAGACGAAGACAAAGCACAACCCTAAAGCAAGTAATAAATAAATAAATAAATAAAACATAAATAAACAAATAAATAAAATAAAAATCTCCATTTTACGCAAAAATAAAAAAATCATAATGTTTAGGGGGTGTTTGTTTCAGCTTTTCAGAGCCAACTTATGGCTTTTAGCTTTGAAAAAGTTATTTTGGACTGTTTGATTAAACTTATTTCAAACAGCTTCTGATTCTAACAGCTTATTTTAACTCAAAAAAGCTGATTCTGAGAAACTGCTCACCCCTTGTTTCTGATTATCAGCTTCTGCTGTGGACATGTTAATTTATGATTATACTCTTAAATTTTTTTATTTTTTTATTGTTTTAAAAATAGAAAAAGACTCAAAAGGACTATAGATTATTATTATTATTTTTTATGAGAAATGTAGACAAACAAAAAATAAAAATTAATTGAAAAAGCTATTTCACAGCTTATTTAACAAACACTACTCAGCAACTTAAATCTATAATCCACCAGCTACACCAAACAAATTAACAACTTCTGATTAAAGTCATAATCTATAATCTGTTAAGCTATAATCTATAAGCTGTTTTAACAGTTACACCAAACGGGGCCTTAGTACATGGAAACAAAGAAGAAACCTTAACTTTGTTACGCAAACTCCCACAATACCTCTGTTCATGATCAAAGAAGAAAGTAAAGACAAAAGCACAACTACCACACAAAGCAAGTAACTTGAAAAAACAACCAAAAATTGCTCACAAAGAAAAGATTTTTAAAAAAATTAAGGGAAACAAAAATCAAAACTCCTTTTTTATGTAGCAAAAATAAATAAATAGTGACGATACCTAAAAAGAAAACAAAAGAAAACAGAAACCCTAATTTTGTTAGGATTCATGATCAATTATGTGGAATTGATTTCCAATGTGAAGCTCCAAGCAAACTCTGAAAGATCCTCCATACAAGATCAACTCATTTGCTTTAATTTTAGAGATAAAAGTATTAAATTCCATTAGTAAAAAACAGGGGGGGAAAAAAAAAGAAGATGAGCAAAGAAGAGTTGCAAAAATTGAAAGTTCTATACCTGATTATTCTTCCCAAAATCAGTCCAATCTCATCTTAGGCCATCTCCAACGCTACACCAAATCCATCACCAAATTTAAATTTGGTGAAAAAGTTCCTTTTTTTGTGCTCCAATGGTTTCATCAAACTTGTATCAAATTGAGAATATAACAAATATTTCACTAAACTAAGGATCTGAGCCACCTTTCACCATTTTATTGTATATGACTGTTGAGGATGGGACCCACCGGATGTCCCCTCCATCATCCTCTTCCTTGAACAATTCCCACAAAAATAGGTAACACAGAGTATCGAAAAAATGGTTTGTGCAACCATGACTATTGGCTCACTTTGAGCCTAAATTGAGATGGGCTCCGGACACCGATTGAGGTGTGTCCGAGTGGAAACACATTCTTTGCCAAGTGGTGATTCACTTTGTATATTTGGTTGTTCAAACCATTTTCTGAGTGAATGCAAAATTGACTCCAAAAGAGGCTTCGACAACACGGTAGTTAAACGAATTCAAATTGAATTCGTCTCTGGTTTAGTCAAGAAACTCCGAAGTGTTCTAATGGAAATTCAATTATACACCGTTGGAGATGCACAAATTTGAATGTGTCGAAATAGTCATTGATAGAGATATCACCATTAATCAAACTCTCCCAACTCAGAGAAATAAGCAAGTTCAGGAACCATCCTCTACCTTGCCCAAGGAACAAAACATGAAACTCCTACCAATGTAGAGTTGATAAAAGATAAGACCACAAAGAAAGATGAAACACAACGGAATGAGAATGTAGCTTGTTCCTTACGAACAAGTATAACAGAAAAACTATTACCATGCCTGATGAAAAGAGAAGATCCAAAAAAAAAAAAAAAATTATTGTTGAGAGTGGGATTTGCCCTCCACTCGTATCCAACCCGATCGCCGCTGGTTTGGTACTTATTTCTCCTTCATCTTCACATATATATTGAAATTGATTCCATTTAAGTTTAAAAGGACTCTGTGATAACAAAGAATCGAAGCTGTTTTGTATTGGCCATGACCATGACCATGACAAAAAATAAATCCATGAAATTGATTTAAGCTGATCGCAGAACACTGCAATTTCAGTAGTAAACAAAACCTTTATTATCAGACATAAAGCATAAGTTTGATATGGTAATTTCAGGAGACCAAAAAACGAACATCTTGATTGAAAATTTCTAATAAATGGAAGATGTTTCTAAAATTCCTGGACAACAGCATAATTTGCAAAAACAGGTTAAACCCATCTTGTAAAGCACATAATGAACAAGAGTAGAGTAATGGATTGAAGATAAAATCAATAGACACATAATAGTGATGTTGCAAATGTATTTAGTATTGGAGCAATGGTTGTTGCCTTCCATTATAGCCCCAAGCAAACTACCTAGGACACTCTCATCTTTCAAAGGTAGCCCTTATTCAAATTTTGTTTTTCTCCTTTTTTACCTTCCCTGGCGACAAAAGGTGGCGTCCCATTCTCTTTTAAATAGACCGTAGCTTTAATTTTGTTCTAAAAGATGCTTGTACTGTAACCATTATGCTTCTCAAAAAGGATAAAATATGTTTATCTATGCATTATACAACATCCTATAGGCCAGTTCTTATACCTGTTGCATTTGGATGTCCCCGAGAGATGGCCGAGAATGAACAGGTGGAGTCCCTGAAGCAATCCAAGGAAGGGTGCTTCTTTCTCCATCGAACACCTGTGACGTCTGAGCCGAGATGACTGGTATTGAATTGGAGGGCAAAACAAACTTATATGAATTTTCATATTACACTTGCTGGTCGACCGGTGTTTTGCTGACAAGCAAAAATTCACCATTAGAGAACTCGATATCAGATAGAGGAATTATGACGTCTGAGCCGAGATGATTGGTATTGAGTTGGAAGGCAAAAACGAACTTATATGAATTTTTGGATTACACTTGCCGATCGACCAACCCGATGACCACCTGGTCGTCCCCCCGGTTGACCAGCATTTTGCTGATAGCCAAAAATACACCGTTGGAGAGCTCAATACCAGATAGAGGAATTATTCAAATTTTTACTTAGATTTGGTGAAATATTTGATACACCGTTGGAGATGCCCTTAGAGTTCAAACTCATAGCCATTCGAATTGATAATGAGAGAGAGAGAGAGAGAGAGAGAGATCAGATCAGATCAGATAATGATAGGGAGAAAGAAGGGATACAGCTATTATCCTTTACTACCTTTTGCACTATCTTCCATTTTTACCCTTAATTTTAGAAGCACAACAGGGTCAAAATTGACTTTTGCACAGGTTGAAAAACACTGTTCATCCAGTGTCCGAAAACACTGTTCACTCTGGATTGATGCTTTATATATATTGTATGAAGAAAAAAATAATAATAATAATAATAACAACGAAAAAAAATTTTGGATAGGCAGCCCTTAATTATGAATGGAAAGAAAAATGATTAGATATAGGAAGAAGGTAGAAAAATATAGTAGGCTTTAACATATCTCTTCTCATTTGAAGCATAGAAATGCATTTATTTTATCTCCAAATTACGCTTTCTATTAGTTGGATCATTAATTAAGTTTTTTTTTCCTTTACCAAACCAAGTCAAGAATTGTCAAATTCAAGAGAGAGAGAGAGAGAGAGATCTTCAAATAGGGATTTCAGATGCAATGTTTAGTAATTACACCTAGGCATAGGACAAAACAAAACAACACACCAACAAAAAGAATAACATGAGGGTTATCCAACTTAATAGAAATTTCTCACATGGCAACCTAAGAGAGAAGGGTTCTTAATTGATTTTGAATGTCATGACAACCAAATGCTAGCTAAAAAATCTGTAAAAAGTCTCAACTTAATTTTTTTTTTTTTTTTTTTTTTTGTTCTTGGGCAAATGAAACCAAATGAAAGCTAAAAAATCTGTGAAAAGTGGCAACCTAACTTGAAGAATTCCTCTATGTCAATTTTTTTATCAAAATAGCACCATGTGCTCTAGATACCTTACATGCACCATAAAATCAATGAAAATATAGAAATATTATGATATAAGAATTAATCAATAGTAGATATATGCTTCAATTCAATCAAAAGAATGACGGCAACAAAGAAATTATAGAACTCATTACAAACTCACATCACAAAGAAATATGAAAACACTAAATATGAAGCAAACCATTGGCCGCCAAGCTCCAACGGCTATGTGTAGTTTTCCTCACATTTTTATTTAACCCTCCATAGTGGCCCAAGGCATTGCCCCCCAATCAAATTAAAACATGATTCATACTAATGTAGTATAATTCTCTCTTATAATTGAAACTCTAAACAAGTCATTTCCAAAACCAAAACCAAAAAATGAAAAAATTGAAAAGAAAATATTGGACCTTTAATAGTTCAAATGGGCATTGAAAGTTATCTAAAGAAATTGCTGAGGTTTATTGAACTTTTCACACCACTGATATATTTTTCAATTCAATCAAAGGAATATAAATCAGCAATAAAAATTTTTGAAAGAAAGTATGACAACTTTTTGCAAACCCATCTCACAAAAGACAACTAATTAGGCAAAGAAAACCATTGGCCAAATCTACAAGGTACACAGTCTTTCCATACCCACAACTCAACATCATTCAACCTAAGAGTCAAAAAAAAAAAAAAACACCCAAGAAAGGAGAATGCTTGATAGAATAACAATAAAAGTGAAATTTTGTCGCCCAAAACAAATGCCAACATAGGTTTACGAATTCCACCAAAGCACAATCAAATATGTATAATTTCATAGGTATCATAAAACATCCTGGTTCAAATAAAAAAAAGTTTATCTACTACATATTATTTCAACACGTTAGGGATTTCACTGAAGCCCAATCAAATCAACATTTCATAATATTTTGGGCCATTAAAAATCCACAGCAATGAAATTATATCCATAACTGTTGTCATGAAAAAGTCAAGAAACTCAAGGATTTACATAAACAATCTTCAATCATTGACAATGTAATGCAAATACATTATCCTCTTCCTCTCATTTCCCCTTAAAACTTATGAAATAGGCTCCACAAATACTTCACAAAAAACAATTAAAGTAAAAATTGAAGCAAAAGAATAAGAAATGCATAGATAAAAAATTAGGGAAAGCAAAAGGATAACCCCAAACATTCTAAACAAAACCTAAAAGAGATATATTAGAGTTCATTAAAACCACCAATCTAAAATATATATGTATACTATATATAATCCAAGCCTTGGTTGTTTTTCCTTACGCCACGTGTCCCCATTTTCCTATTAGAAAATAATAAAAAAAATTAGATAGTTGAGAGTAGGACTTGAACCTTGAACCTTAAAGTTTACTAAACAAGACTCTTACCACTTGTATGGCATACGATATATAGTAAGAATTTTGTTTTATTTTTACTTATTTTAATTGCACACGCATCGCGTGTACCAACGTTTGTATATAAGTTTACTAAACAAGACTCTTACCACTTGCATGGCATAACATATCTAGTAAAAGTTTTGTTTTATTTTTACTTGTTTTAATTGCACAAGCATCGCACATGCCAACCGCTTGTGTGTATATATATCAATGATTTGACAACAATAAGGTGACAATAATATTGAATATGCAATGCTAGTATAAACAAAAATAAAAAATAAAAATATTAACAAGACAGTTAAAATTTGGTAGCCATTGTAATCCTTCCAGTTTTTCATTATTATAAGATACTACTGAAATTTTATTGAGATAGAGATATACAAATCATAAGCAAATTAACTAAATCAACATGGTGCAATAACAAAATTGTGCAAATAAAATTAAGAAAATTTGTAATTAGTACTCCACATAATAAATTCTTAAATTTTTTTTTGCATAAGTACAAAATTGAAGACTTTGACTAAAAGAGCACATAACAGAAATTTGGAAGGAAAAAAAGAAGAAATCATTGTCAGGTAAAAATTTTAATTTTAAACAACAAAAAAGAAAGAAAAATGACAATTCATGTAAAGAAATATAATAACACAATTCTTTACCTGATGAACATAACCCACAACCCTTCAAAATAGAAACAGAAAAAGAAGCAAACTCAAAATACATATATATAGTGAAAAGCAAAAAAATAAAAATAAAAATAGGAGGAAAAAAATAATCAAAACCTCCTTTCTACGCAGCAACCAAAAACAAAAATATAGAGGACCTAGAAGAAAGGCAAAGACCCTAACATTGTTGGTGGACCTCTCATAGAATTTCCATTTATGATCAAAGAAGTCAGATGAAGACAAAGCACAACTACGATACAACCCTTCAAAATAAAAACAAAAAAAGAAGCAAGTAAACAAAATATTGTTAACAAAGAAAAATAAAAATAAAAATAAAAAATCGAACACTCTTTTTAAACAAAAAAAAAAAAAAAAAACACTAAAATAATGTACGATAGCTTAAAGAAGGCAAAAACCTTAATTGGTAATTGGTAGTTTCTATTAAATCCCTATGTATTAAAGTCTTTATTAGTTGGTTGGTCATTCAAAATCGAAAGTGTTTTGGGTTTTGCCTTCATCTATTGAAGATTTTAGCTATGTAATCCATTGATTCAATCATGGCAAGGGTAGCTTTTTGGACTAATGATCATTGGGACATTGGGTTTTACTCCGTAACTGATATGCTTGCATTCATGGCATTAGAGTATTGAAGCTTAGGAGGAGAAGTAGCTCCATGATCAAAGGAGGAAGACGAAGACAAAGCACAACCCTACAATCCTAAAGCAAGTAAACAAAAATAAATAAATAAATAAAATCAAGGGTGAAGCACCAATAAATCCTAAAATGTGATCTTGTGAACTGTTTAGTCCTCCACTTTTTTCTTATAAACCCAAAGCTCCCGCCAAAGTAAAAATTACACAAAAAAATAGTCACTTACATGTTTGAGTTTAATTTTTTAAGGATAAAAGCAGATTTCTCTAAATGTAAATTACACATTTGGACAATTCGCATTATACAAATTTTGGTTTTTTCCCCCTAGAAAAAATCCCACATTACGAAAAAAAAAAAAGTAATACTCCAATAACGTCACACTTTAATGTAACACTAACGTAACATCCAATGTAAAACACTAAAAAAACTCCTTGGTGCACTTTCAAATGTAACAACGTAACACTCTCAAAAAAAAAAAAAAAAAAAATCATTAGTGTACTTTTTCCAAACGTAACGCTCCAATGTAACACAAAAAAAAACTCCTCAATGAAATTTTTCCAAACGTAACACTCCAATCAATGTAATCTCAAACGTAACACTCTAATGTAACACACAAAAATACTACAAATATTCCTTAATGTAATTTTCTAACGTGATACTCACAATTTGAAATTATACATTTGCTCAAACCTGAATAAGAAATTTTTATACTCCTTTTGAAATGATTTGAATAACCCCATATCTTTTTTTGGAGTGTCACATCGAATTGTTACGTTTGGGAAAAGTACATCAAATTTTTTTTTTGTGTTTTACATTGGAATATTACAGTAACAAATATTTTTGGAGTGTTATATTGAAGGAAAAAGTACAATAAGAATTTTTTTTTTAATTAGTACATTGGAGTGTTACGTTTGAGTGTTATATTGGAGTGTTACATTTTGAAATTATATATTTACCCAAAATTTTCTGAAGGATTTTTGTATTCTTTTTGAAATATTTAAAGAATCTCACATCCTTTTTCAAATGTTTGAAAGATCTCATATTTCAAGTCATTTTTATACTCCTTTTGAAATGTTTTCCAAATAAAAATGATTCCCATATAAAAATCCATCCCAAATTTGATTCTCATAAATTGAGGACATTATCTTTCTAACACAAAAGAAAAAAAAGAAGAAAATATAATAGAAATAAGGGTATAACATAAATCTAATTTCTAAATAATATATTAAGCCTAGTTTTTCAAAATCAATGGGACTAATTGATCTATAAGAAAATCTTTGAGACTAAATGGATCATCATTCCTCAAAATGGGATTCACAGGTAAATTTTTCTAAAATCAAAACCCCCATTTTATGCAAAATAAATAAATAAATAAATAAAGGGGGATGCACCAAGAAATCCCAAATTAATAACTTATGCACTGTTTAGTCCTAAAAGTTTTCTTATAGACTGAAAGGTCCCATTACAATGTTAATAACATCAGATACAATGTTAATAACATCAGAGTCATGTTACAAACATTAGATTTCAAACATCTAATGTTCATCAAATTTCAATAATGTTTGAAAATATAGGATGAAAAACATCTAATGTTCATCAGATTTCAATAAATTTTGAAATTATAGAATGAAATATCAGATTATTTACCTCATTTACATCATGCTAATGTAAAAATGGGACTAAATGGAGCATAAGAAAACTTTTAGGACTAAATGGTTCAACGTTTCAAAAACTAGGACTTATGGGTAAATTTTCCATAAATAAATTCATAATAGTACATGGAAACAAAGAAGAAACCCTACCTTTGTTAGGCAAACTCCCACAATACCTCTGTAGAAGAAAGACGAAGACAAAAGCACAACTACCACACAAAGCAAGTAACATAGAAAAATCAAAAAAAAAAATTGCTCACAAAGAAAAGATTTTTTAAAAAATTAAGGGAAACAAAATTCAAAACTCCTTTTTTATGTAGAAAAAAAAAAAATAGTGACAATACCTGAAAAGGAACAGAAGAAAATAGAAACCCCAATTTTGTTGGGATTCATGATCAATTATGTGGAATTGATTTCCAATGTGAAGCTCCAAGCAAACTCTGAAAGATCCTCCATACAAGATCAACTCATTTGCTTCAATTTTAGAGATAAAAGTTTTAAATTCCATTATAATAAAAAACGACGAAAAAAAGAAGAAGATGAGCAAAGAAGAATTGCAAAAATTGAAAGCTCTATACCTGATTATTCTTCCCAAAATCGGCCCAATCTCATCTTCATCAGTCGAAAAAATTATCTGAGTTCAAACTCATAGCCATTCCAATTGATAATGAGAGGGAGAGGGAGAGAGAGAGAACGTGCGAGTGAGATCAGAAAATGATAGGGATAAGGAAGGGATAAGCACAGAGAGAAAGGAACAAAACAAAAAAAAATTGAGAGAGATTCACGTGCTTGGTTAGAATTTTTTTAAAATATTTTTTAGAAAATTTTATTTTCGTATTTTTTTTATTTTTATTAAATTTTTTTAATATTTTAAATAATTTTTTAATGTTTAGATATATTTAACATAAATATATTTGAAAAGTAAAAAATTTATAAAATTTTTTTTAAAAATTCACTAAATATCAAAAATATTAAAAAAAAATACTAGAATTCACTACAGTTTTTTATATTTTTATATATTTATTAATTTTTTAAATATTTTTTTATAAATTTTTTATTTTTTAGATACATCTAAGTAAGGTACATCTAAAAAAGTAAAAAAAAAAGTTTAAAATTTTAAAAAAATTTACTAAAAACAAAAAAAAAACAAAAATTAAAAAATTCAATTTGCAAAAAATTTAATCTAAAAAACTTAAAACAAACGCACTGAAAGCATTGACAACCATATACGCTTCCGGTTCAAAATACTAATCTCTTTGAGGGGATTTAATTTTTTTAATAGTATAATTATTATATTTTAAAATTATTAATTTTTTAAAATTATTTTTGATAATAATGTTTTTAAAAATATTAATTATTATAATTATATTTTTTATATTATTAATAAAATTTAAAAAATAGTAAAATAGTAAATTGATATTATTTTATTTTTTAATTTTTAAAAATAAATTAATATTTTGTGATAATAAAAAATAAAATAACGGACTAACATTTTAAAGGAGAAGGAATACTCTTTTCATGATCTTTCATTATTAACACCAAAGCCCTACAACACAAAGTATTAAAGAGTGCAAAATAGACTTTTTAACCATGGTAGAAAACACTGTTCATCAAAGGCCGAAATTACTGTTCACTCCCTATCCATACCCCATATATATTGCATGCATATAGATATAGACCCATAGGTCATATTTGTTATGCTGAAAAATGCTTGGACCTCTAATTAGAGGTGTCACTAGTGATGTGGCAGTGAATCCCACTCACTACCACTGTCAGTGCTGTGTTTGTTTTTTTTTTTTTTTACCTCATTAGAGATGTGTTTAAAGCCTCTAATTTAGAGGTCTAGAAGTCTCTAACATCACTGTTGTTATGCTGATTCATGGGTGGAATTGGCTTAGGATTGAAGTGGACTCATATACACCTTATTGGTTTGGTCTATGGCCCAGTTTGTTTTCAGAGATAGAATGGAGGGGATTGATAGTGAGGGGACTGATAGTAAGGGGATTAAGTAAAATTGTGTTTGTTTTGATGATAGTTGTTAGTGTAGGGATTGTCAAATTATTTTTATATAAAATAATTAAAAAATACAAAAAAAATTAAACATTAATGTTTTAATAAAAATACCCAACATGTAAAAAAAATTTTAAAAATAAAAATAAAATAAAAAATTTCTGAAACAAATAAAATAATGATTTTTACTTAACAAAAAATATAAAAAATTAAACATTAATGTTTTAAAAAAAAATGCCCGACATGTAAAAAATAAAATAAAAAATAAATAAAAATAAAAAATTTCTAGTCCGCCGGACTATTTTTCTAATACCAAGTCCTGAAGGCCTATCTGAATCCCCTTAGGGAGGTCCATCCTAATCTAGAGCTCACTATCAATCCCCTCTCCATATCTCAAAACAAACACAATATTAGTGAGTCCCACCTCACTACCAATTCTAATCCCAATCTCAATCCCCCCTCTAACTTTCTAAACAAACGGCCTATGGGTTCTCGGATTGCCACTCCAAAGAGATAGTTAGTCCTGCATAGTGGTGGGATTGGGATGCCTTCAATATAGGTGGGATTAAAAAATCAATCCCACGATATAGTATTCAAGGTTTTTTTTTTTTTTTTTTTTTTTTTACAGTGTGTTTGTAAATTTCTTATTTTATTTTTTCACTAATCGTCTTTTATACTATTATTAAAATAAACATATTTTTATTTTATTCTCTCACTAATAATCTTCACATTAATAATCTCTTTACTAACCATCCCTTTACTAATAATTTCATTCAACCTAATCTGCCAAACAAACATAACAAAATACTATAGCCGTGATATGCTCCACTTCCTCTGCCTTTCTATACGTCATTGCCTCACTTTATTATGGCATGTAGTTGACTATTGTAATAGACTACTTTAATAGATTAAAATAGTTGTATTTATGAAAAAGATTAAATTTTTTTTTATAGGTTACGATGAAAAAAAAAAAAAAAACCAAACCCAACCTATCTATATATAAAGATGACGTGGCTAGCCCTCTTTGTCAAGTGAGTTTTTGTTTTTTTAGATTAAAATTCACCCCAAAAAAATAAAATAGATTAAAATAATTAATAAGATAAAATGTCACATCAAATTTATAATCATTTTATTTTTTTCTATAAACATCACATTTAACTATAAAAAAAATTTAATCCTCTTGCCACATACAAAAAATTTAACCTACTAAAATAGTCAAACAAAAATAATTTAATTAAATAACAAGTTTTTCTTTTTTTAGATATAACAAAAAGAAAAAATAACAAATTTTTCAAACGAGGTCTTATTACTCATTTTAATTGCCGTGGCAGCGGAGATAGTCGCCTTCATTCCATGTTCTTTTGCCGCGTTAACACATTCTTTAGGCCTTGCAATTTCTATATATGTCTTATTGGTTGCATCTCATTTCTCATTTATTTTATTGACTCAAAAGGGTTATTTCACTTATAAATGAATGAGTTATGTTAGGGTCTGTTTGGTTTTGTTTTTAAATTATAATTTAAATGTAGAGTTATATTTTGATTTAAAATTTTTGAATTATGATTTGAAAAAAGAAAATTTGTTTGGTTCTAAGTTTTGAAAATAGTCTTGAGATGATTTTTAATTTTTTTTGATTGATTGATATATAAAAGGTGAGAAGAGAGAGGAAAGATGGGGGAGAAAAATGATTGATTGATTGAATAATAATAAATATAAAAAAAAAGATAAAAGAGAAGAGTTTTGAAAGTAATTTTGAGTTATATTTTAAAAATATATTCAGTTAACATGTTTCATCCAAATTATGATTAAAAATAAAATTGAGTTTTAAAAAGTAAACCAAATGCTATCTAACTTTTTCTTTGTTTATTTATTTTTATTTTTCTTGTATTTGGTGATTATGTTAAAATGCTGAAACAAATGTGTTTTCTAATATTAGTTTTATTTTATAAACCAGTCTGTTATATGTCCTCATTTGAAAAGTTGATTAAAAGCAATTGTTTTTTATCTTTTAATTTTTTTTGGATGATATCATATTTTTATATTTTTTTAAACATTTTATTTAAAAAAATTTTGAAAAAATAACTTTTAACTATAGTCCCAAAGTAAACTTATATCAATTTTATATTTTTATCCTCATTAGTCAATCATCATCATGAAAGACAGTAGTACAGAGAAAAGTCTGTTGTGCGTGGTAAAATTTTTTAAATATGATTTCACAACATGATTTGAGTATTATGTTTGTTTATAATTTTTAAAAATTAATTTCATACCTATTTTTTAAAACACATCTATCTGGTCACTCTTCCAGACGTTTCCCTGAATGTCTGGTCAGTTGACCAGAGTAGTGTTTGTGTTTTTTTTTTTTAATTTTTTTTTACACATGTTATTTTCATATTTTAAATAAAAAATATTTTGAAAATTTTTAAATTTTTTTTTTATAAGCTTTGAATAAAATTTTGAGTTATTTATTTAGTTAAGAGTTATAAATTTTTGAATTAAATATCATATATCACATCATTCAATTCAAAAATCTTTTCAAAATTTATAAGTAAATAAATTTTTTATATTCAAATTATAATTTTAAAATTTATAAATTCAAAATATAATTTTATTCTCAAATTATAATTCTAAACTTTTACCAAACGCAACCGTCATTTTTTCTGCTCCTACTTTGGTAGAGAAGGTTTCGTTTTGCTTTAATAGATGTCCACAGAATGGAATTGCACATGTTGTGGCGATGCCTTCGTGACATGGGTTGTGACGTGGATTGGTTATTTGACTTTTTTTAATTTGTTTTAATTTAGAAAAAAATTTTATTTGGGATAAATTTTTTGACTTTTTAAATTTTTATGAAAAATAAAATAAAATAATTATAAATTAAATGTTATATTTTGTCATCTATATAATAATGGAGAAAGGTTTTTGAAAATGTAGAAAATGTATCAGAGATACATTTTGTATCAATGGCTGGGATGATTCCTATATACTATCTAACGGTTGAGATCATTTTTATACCCGCCCAAACACTCTCTGCTCTCTCTCTCTCCCACGTCTGTCCAAACGCCTTCTCTGCAACTCCCATATTCTCTCCTCGACTCCGTCCATAGTGGATCTCTCTCTCACGTTCGAAATTCTTTCTTTTCTGAGACTCGCGACCAGAGGTAGCAGATCAGAGAAATTGAAGATAATCTAAAACTAAAGAAATACCCTCACCATTGATCAACATCAAGCTTCGCGACTGTCCACCTTCCCTCGGCTCCCACCCTCCTAACATCAGCATCGACGCCCACCCTCCATTGGCTCCCACCCTCCCAACATCTGAGGTATTTTGTTTCTTCAGTTCTTCAGTTCTTTGAGGCTTCAATTTTAGGGCAAATTTTTGAATCAGTCTATATATATGAACTGGTTTCCAATTTTCTGGTTGTGGTTTCCAATTTTCCCTTTCTCTACAACAGAGACGGTGGTCTCGCCATTGATCAACATCAAGCTCCGTGACTGTCCACCCTCCCTCGGCTCCCACCCTCCCAATATGAGAGGTATTTTATTTCTTCAGTTCTTCAGTTCTTTGAGGCTTCAATTTTAGGGCCAATTTTTGAATCAATCTATATATATATGAATTGGTTTCCAATTCTCCCTCTTGGTCACTATTGTGTTTTTTCCTTTTTTCACCACTACTCTTTCAAAGTGAGTGGTCACATGTCAATTTGTTTGGCTTGCTGCTCAACCAATCTAAATTTTTAGAATTATAAGTCAAAAGGTAGCGCATTCTTTTGCATATATAGTGCTTAATTATGAGAATGCCAGTGGAATTTATTTTTTTAACATTAAGAAGGATTTGGTCTCTGTCTATTAAGTTTTCTTTGTATTTTGAAGCATTGTATACTTAAAACTTTGGTTTCTGTCTATATTTTTTGCTTAAAACTTTGTAGGATGAGCAACCTAAAGTTCAAGGACCAGGAGTTTGGGTGTCAACTGAAAGAGATGCAACAAATAGTCCAATTGGTATGCATTTGTTCATGTATATTGGGATCAATTTTGATTGTGAGACACATTTATTCATCAATCTTGCAGGCTCTGTGCTTCACTAATTGTATGTATATGTAACTTTATTATGTTTATTTTTTACTGAGCATCCTCTGCCTGTTTGTGATAACTGAACTATTTGTTGAAAATATGAACAAAAAATTCATTTAAAACGTTGAGCTACTTATGATGGTCTTATAATATTCTTTTGTTTTAATTTTGTTTGTTTGTTTATTTTCTTTCTTTTTGGAAGCATGTTTCTGGAATATAAAAATGTTTGAGATCGTTGCAATGTTAGTCATTGATACTGATGGCAATCACTCAAAGGGTAAGGGAAATGTGGATTCTTTGAGCAATATGCACTTTTGGGATTGGTTTCCCCATCTGTACAGTCCAATATGAATAATGTAGTCATACAATTTAAATTTTTTTATGGTAAAAGAGGTTTTTTTTTTTTTTTTTCCTTTTTCTTCTTGATTCCAATGCAATCATATAACAAGATCTAATTATATAATGAAATAGAATCTTTGCAACTATTATATAACGAACTAGTTGTTTGGATTTGTTGTTTACATTCTCCATGGTTTTGTAGTTTACGGTAGTGGCGTATCATATTGGTTTGGAATCTTTGTCCAATTCTCCATGGTTTTGTAGTTTAGGTGGATGTTCATTGACATCTATTATTTTTGCAGTGGCATTTCATTGACATCTGTGAGTCCTTCATATTGGTTTGGAATTTTATTCTCATTTTAGGAAATTATATGAGCATCAAAATTACGAATTTTATTCTCATTTTATTCTCATTAGCCTCATTTCAAAAGCAGCAATCAATGTGTCTTGGAAAGCTAATCTTTATTCTCAAAATTTAATCAATAAGTAAATTTCTGGTTACAAAATTCTTGATGGTTTACATTTTTCAATTATAAAATCCAAGTAACATCTAACATACTCTCAAAATTGTTGATTAGTTGAGAAGAAAATTTTATAGTACATCATATGCCAAATTATGATTTTGTGGTCTTTTGGTTACTTCCTATGTTATGACTTGGTCATGGCTGGTGTTTATGACCTATTGTGATTAGGAAAATGATATAGAAGCTTATTTTTTAGACTTACTTTGTAGATGCAATGATGTGTGGAAGAGATGATTGGTGATGATTAGACACTACTATCAGGATTACCTATGGTGATCTTGGTTATAATCGAAAATGACTTTGGATATATTTTCGTGGTGTTTGGTTGTAACACTTTTTTTGAAGTTATGATTGAAAATGATTTAGTTATGACATTTATGTAATTAATATAAAAATTGTACATATGGTAAGGCTCTGTATTCTAGAATGACCCCATTGTAAGTACACTAATATTGTAGATGGTTCAAATGTCAAAGATTGTTGGTTCAGATATTGTGTAATTGTGCACATAATGTAATTTTAGAGAGGTTCAGTTGTATTGTGATGATGTGCGTGGGCTGGTTTATATGTGTTTTTTGTTAGGGTTTGTTTAGGTTAGAATGTGTGGTGGTTTGGAGGGTTGGTCCCTTGTGGGTAATTGTAATTTAGTCAAATTGTCCATTGTAAACCAGTATAAAGCTCAAGGGTTGGTGGTGGCTGCATGTTGTGGCTTTAAATCTCAGATGTGGGTTCATGGATTTTGTTTTAGTGTTGCAGCAGAGTAAAGATTCTTGATTCCTCTGTGCTAGCTGGAGAGGATGAATTTTAGCCTCTTGATCATTTGAAGGAATAAATTCATGCATTGCAAAAAAGAATTTTTTTTTCCGTCATGTTGATGCAGAAGAGAGGAGACAGTACTTTCTTATGTGGTGAACTCATAATTTTTTTTTTTGCTATTTCTTTGATGCTACGTATTTTTTTAGCTAATATGACAGATTTTGAATTGCATTGGTTCTGACTTTGGGGTTGAGCATGTCTAATTTAAATCTTGATTCTTCATGTGTAGATTTTGTGGTATGAACATTATTTTTTTGGCAGAGATGTGGAGTCCTTCATATTGGTTTGGTTTGTAAACTGTGTTCACATACTAATTTTTGGTTTGGAATTGTTTTGCTTCCGCTACTATGAAACATTATTTGGCCATTTTCGCCTTATCTTCTACATTTAAATTAGGGCTTTCTTTTTCTTTGAGAGATTTCTTTTTCTTCTTTTTCTTTTTTCCTAGAGAGATTTCTTTTCTTCTTTTTCTTTTTTCCTTCAATTTGTGTAGTGAATTACAAATATTTACTTTTAAATTTGTGGATTATGCTGATTAAGTTATACAACTATTTCTCTTTTGATCTACAAAACATGCTGATGTACACATTGTTGGATGGATGTTGTTGTAGTCCTTACTTTATTGTTCCAGTCCCTTTATCCAATTTCATGGTGTGTTTATCTGAGCACACCAAATGGATAGTTTTATTTGATTTTTTTTTAAGTTTTTTTTTATCAGTTGTTCATAGCATTTTAGTGCACAACGTTAACTCATTAATATTCTTTAATATGATGCTTAGGTTCTATTGGGAATTAAATTGTTCAATTTATTTTTAGTTTTCAATTATTTTTTAAAAAAATTTAATATTATCATCTATAACTCAAGGAAACAGAGAGTCTTCGTTTGAGAAGAGAGAGGAACGGGGGGATATCAGTCGGTGAGAGAGAGAGAGAGAGACAGTTGAGAAGATTAATGTTTTACAGTCTTTGGGGGAGAGAGACTGAGGTAATAGAGAAGATGAGAGAGAGTGGGTGAGAAAATTGAGAGATTGCAATTTGGGGGAAGTGCAATTTATCTTGGGAAGATTTTTTTTTATTAAAAATATAAAAAATGCTACATATTCTTAAAAAAATACAACTTTATAATTCTCACTCACCTGTGATTGGTCCAGGAAGGAAATAAAAATAATAAAAATATATGATTGGTTTACCTCATTTTGGGAGTCATGGAGGTTCCTAATTTTGGGGGTTCCTGAAATTTATTTGGGTTAATAATAAATTGGTGTTTCATTTGAGTTTCATGTCTTAATTTAGGAATTTTTCTCCTTCCTGTGAATTCATTACCTACTCTTTGAAAAGAAAAAAAATAAAAAGCAATAAATTTGAATACATTCCTCTCTAATTTTGATTTATATTTTAATCTCATCATTAATTGTACCGTGCCTTTAGGCACGGGCATACGCTAGTACTTAATTAAAATAGTTAATTTTGTCTTATATGACTAAATTAACCCCAATGACTATCCCAAACAAAGCCTAAGTGATATACATGGGAAAATGTAAAATAATAATCATCTTAGAATTTGTTAAATAATAGAAAAATGATCCGGACCGATGATCTGAACCGTTTAAATTATAGAGTTTGTTAAATAGATCATCCATACAAAAAATCAAATTGATTAGAAATCTATAACTTTATAACAAGAGTACATTTGTTTTTTAAAAAAATAAACGGTTAACATTATCTTTATAATTTTAATAAAAACAATTTGAATCTGATCACAGGATTACGGATTTTTGATTAATTTAATTTTTGTATGGATAATATACTTGACGAACTTTACAATATGAACAGTTCAAATTATCAAAAAAAAGTCTGAAAAAAAGCCTCCACGGGCTAACAGCAGATCGCTGCTGTGACTCCCAGGTGACAACTGGGGGATTGTTACTATAAACAATTGTATAAAATTATCTTCTTACTTTGTATGGGTAATGCAATGATATATACCACCTTTTACTTGTTATTATATAATAAATACGGATTATGATGTATATTATATATTTTATAATAAATATTATGTAAATTTTTGATAGGGTTATAATAATTTATAATTCAAAAATAAAATTACATATTTTATAATAATATTATACATTTTTTTCTTCAAATATTTTCTAATTATAAAATATATAATATTATCACAAAATGTGTAACTTTATTTTTAAATTACAAATTATTATAACTTTACTCAAAAAAAAAACATACATCCCTTAGTTATTAATTATTTTCAACTTTCAAATCGTTGCTCTCTCTTGTTATTTTTTTTTAAAAAAAAATCAGTCGCCTCATCTATAGTAATGTATTCTCAGGCCTATTGTGAGAAGTGATTTTTTTTTTGGTTTATTGGCTTATCTATCTACTAACTACTATTATTATAAAAGTATGAAAAAAATTTCATATTTTTTACTTTTTTTAAAATTTTAATTTTATCCTCTCAAATCTATTATATTTTTTAAAAGTCATCCTGTTAGCTTTTTTGGCTTTCGAAGGCTAATAATGTAATTTTAAGCGTGCCAGTAAGGATCAATAAGTCCTTACAGAAATTTTAATTGCCAATCAATTATCAGACAACTGTGTTGAAGTTCTTTCAGCCTCAATGAAAAGAACTTTTACTAGTGGCTTTTGCTTAGAAGAAAATTAAAGATATTGAAGATGATAATAGATAAAAACAGTTTTATGAACTGAATTTCATTAAATGATATGAACTTATAATGATACCTTCGCACTTTCACAACCTCGAAGGGTTTTACAGCAATAGACTGCTTAAAACTACTCCTAAAAATTGAAGTGCAGTACAAGAATTGAAGAACGAGAAATGTAAAAATTGAAAAGAAAAATATAAAGTAAATAACTGGTTTTCTGGATTTGAGTCTAGCTTTTTCTCTATTGACCTTCTCTTCTATTTATACCCTCTAATGGTAACTATCGACGTGGTCTTCTAATTGTCGAAACGCACTTCCATGATCACTGGTCATGGCCTTGAATAGTTTGCTTCTACTACGTCATTCTTACAGTTGGACTTTCCTCTTGATTTTGAATTTGAATTATGAATAATCGTTGGGTCACATCACCTTGCGTGTAACAACCCCGACCTATAATTAACGTTAATTCATGCTTAAGTGTGCCTAATAAGAAATTAAGAAGAAATCCTGAGTTAAATATTTGTGTATTGCATCATTTTGGGTTTATATCTGTTTGATGTAGAAAGATCTGTTCATGTTTTAGGATTCGATTTGCGAATTAAAGGCCTTATCGACATTCGATTCAGAAATTGACTTGATTTATGTGTTAGTTGGAATGTTTAGAACCTTATAGTAGGTTTAATTAAAATTCAATTTGGAGCGATTAAATTAAATTAAGTTAATGTCACTCTTTTAACCTTAATTAATACTACTATTTTCCTAAGCCTAATTAAGACATTAGTGGACTTCATTGTGCACTCATACACGCCCAATTCACTCATTTGTTAGTACAAACGTCTGAGGGAGAGAGAAAGAGAGAAAATTGGGATCAAAGGCTAAAGGAAAGGGGATTGCTAGGATTATTGGTGAATTAAGGAGAATTGGAGAACTTTAACTTCAACACTTGTTAATTCAAGTCTCTAGGTAAGGAATCAAACTCTTAGTTGTGTAATTGAGCTAGATTTTACAAGACTTCAAATAAATTAAATGAATTCATATAGGATTTGAGGTAGAATTGAAGAAGATTGAGTCATACCATGCATGTATGTTGATTTCTTCATAAATTAAGCATGATTTCAAAAGATTCTTTCATACATGTGTTCATTTCAATCATATTTTGAGAACTCATCATGTTTTCTACCAATTTGTCTAAATTGATCATGTTTTGGGGATGATTGAGTTCAAGGAAATGCATGCATGTTATGCTTTAGAACATTCATGAAGTTTAAGTTGGATTTGTGACCAATTACCCTCTTTTTGGGCGTTGATTTCATAAAATAATCTTTAAATCATGATGTTTTGTGAGTTTCTTAATGTTTCCCAGAATTTTGGCACAAGATGTTGAGTTTTGAAGTGTTTGGTTTAAGCTTGAAGCTTGGAGATCAAATCTGAAAATTCCAGAATTTGAATCCACGCTCGAGCGTAGGAGTTCACGCTTGAGCGAGCACTCTAAATATGTGCACTTCCGCTCGGGTGACCGGATTACTACTCGAGCGTGAAATGCATGTATCCAAAAGTTTATATGTTTTGCAGCACGCTCGAGCGACGAAACTCACGCTCGAGCGTGGATCGAGTGTCAGTCGAGCTTGAAAAGCAAGCAACCAGTACTTTTTTCGAGTTTACAGTCCACTCGAGTGAGGGGAGTCACACTCGAGCGAACCCTTACTTTTTGCATGTCCGCTCGAGTGAGGAAAGACACTTTCGAGCGTGGACCCTATTTTCAACAAAATATGAAAAGTGTTTTCAAGTGCATTGTTGCATCCTCATTCCATCTTAAGCATTCCTAGGCCATGTTTAAAACACTATAATAAGGATAAAGGCTAGAAACACACTTAGGACAAGAACATGTGTTATGTACAATTTGAGCGTGTGTTTCAATGTATGTCACTGTCGTGTTCTGTAGGTCACGCGCCTCAGGATAAGTGAGTTGCCCACTCTACTTGTTTACTTGGAGCCATCTGTTAACAGTGAGTAATAACTCTGTAAAGTTATATTTAATTACAAGTATTTTCTAACTGATATGATACGATCTGTTTTCTGAAATGCTATTTTATGAATTATGAATGAATGTCTGTCACGCCCTCAAAATAATGCATAAAACCCATCATTCTTGACATGCAACAATATAAGAGAAATAAACATCATTCTATTTATCAGAGTAGTTCTTACAAAAGTATTACATGTTGACAATAAAAGTAAAGGCCCCATGGGTTTACAAACTTTCCAAGCCAACACTTGGTTACAAGGAATGAGTACTAACTCATGTACATATTAAGCCCTTGTCTTGAATTTACATGTAATACATCAAAGGAAAGCAAAACAACCAAAAAGTCTGACTGCCTCTAGTCTCCCAAGCTATGTCCTTGGAGGTGACATACTACCTGTACCTGAAAATGGTGTCCTATATAGGGTGAGCCACAGCCCAGTAGAAATATACTAAACCAACAATAAACAATGACTAAAATTACAGCATTTGATAGATGGTCCACACTTATATTTCCACTTATAACACACTACAGCTTCATGACATTCAAGTCCATGTTACATTTCACTTCCCACTTCTCTTTCAACTTTGAGTTTGAAATCAAGGCTCAGAACCTAGCCAAATAACTTGATGAGAATGTGACTCATCTTTTAAACACTTTGAAATTCACAACGGATACACATTTTGATGCTGTATCAATAACACATAAACCACTTCCATACTTCACGAAGGATACACATTTTGATGCATACTTCACAATTGATAACGATATACATTTTAGTGCTATATCAAATCAATTCAAACACTTCCATAATCCACACTTGATACACATTGTAGTGCTGTATCAATGTCAAACAAAATCCGGTTTAGAGCTCCATCCCCTATCTTCTCCTAAATCGTGGAGTACATCCCCTATCTCCTCCCCCACATACACACAATGTATATAAACGTAAATCATATACATAGTCAATCAATACATAAAGTTAATGTATTATTCCAACCACCATATTTGTTAATATATTCAATCGATTAGTTTTAGTTTACCTAATCATCATGCATTGTCTCAAGACTATCCTCTATCGATAGCCCAAAACAGTTAATTCTAAACAGAAAATAAATGCACCAAATGGATAAAATATTAACATTTCAACTAGGTGTGTGATAAATGATCCAACTACACCTTTTAATCCTGTATCTTCCCAATTTCAACATCCTCAATTCAATTCTTCATTTCTCAAAATTAATCGTACCAATTAATCTATCCGACTAATTAGGGTATTTTCCCATAATTAACATGACAATCCTAAGGTTCCATTTTTCTCAATAGTTCAACATTAATTTCATTTCTCTATGTCAAACATGCAAATAGGTTTATATATGTAAAACCTCCACCTTTTGTAAAATTACGCAAAGGCCCAAACCTTCTCAAAATTACCCAACAACCCCCAACATAACAAAATGCTAAAATTCAAAGACAAAGCTCATAGGAAGGAGTAGGATATCCCTACCTCGAAGTTTGAGCTCAAACGGAGATGAAGATCAAAAACCAACGTGCTCCAAATCTTAAGTTTTTCAAATTAAAACGAAGTCCTCAACACACTCTATCTTTTTAACAAAGGACTAAGGGTAGAAACTCACTTTAGATAGATCAAACCTTAGAGAGAAGACAAGTATAGAGAGAGAGGGAGTCGGATCTAGGGTTTACAAAAAGAAAGAAGATGAAAAAGTGATGTTTTCCCCGCTGCTGCCTACTGATATAAAACAGGCTCGCTCGAGCGACCAGACATAAAGAATACTCGCTCGAGCGAAGAAAGTCTCGCTCGAGCCAACAACTCGATGCTTCAGGTCTGTAACCCAGAAGCACGCTCGAGCGACAGAATGCTCGCTCGAGCGAGGAAACTCAAAACATACACCTCGCTTGCTCGAGCGAAGGAAAGCTCGCTCGAGCCAAGAAACACAGCTCTCAGGTCAAAATGAGACGCCGACGCACGCTCGAGCGCAAGACTTCTCGCTCGAGCCAACAGACATAAAACTTAACTCTCGCTCGAGCGACCAAACCCTGGCTCGAGCGAAGGATCCAAAACAAAGAGCTTGCTCGAGCGACAAACTTTTCGCTCGAGCGAAGGACCAAAATTCTGGGCAGCAACCATTTGCTCCCAAACACAACCAACCTGTAACAAACCTGCCCATCACATCCTATAACTCAAATACAAAGTACGAAAGGTTGAAAACAAGGTATAAACAACTGCTAGCATCCACAGAAACAAGTCCGGATCACTGTACAACAAGGGATAAAACCCGGGATCGCTATAACCTCCCCCCCTTAAAGAATTTCGTCCCTGAAATTAAGTGCAAGTTTTTTAAAGGAACAAATTTTTTCTCCATTTTAAACAATGTTTCATTCAATATTTAATAACTCGACCCATCCCGGTCATTCCATCTCTTGTCAAGAGGCATTTCACAACACATACATCACAACATGCATTTCCTTTTTATTTTAACAGTTTACAATATACATGATTCCCATTTCCATATCATATTCATTTTTCATGATATAATTCCATTGCTACAATATAATCAACATATGCAATGTCACATTAAACTTCCATTAAACCAAAACATATACCATGTTTTACAACCTTAGATATATTCAATACTCTTAAGGTCCACTAATACAACAAAATACACAACATATACTCAAACATCCACAAATAGATCCGGATATTTCTCTCGGACCTCCAACTCACGTTTCCAAGTGGCTTCCTCCACCCTGTGATGGTTCCACAAGACTTTTACCAAGGGAATGGTCTTGCTTCGCAAGACTTGATCCCGCCTATCCAAGACCCGAACAGGTCTCTCCTCATACGAGGCATCCTCATCAACTTCTAAGTCGGTCCAATCCAATACATGTGATGGATCTGGCTCATACTTCCGAAGCATACTCACATGAAATACGTCATGAACTCCAGACAACTGCGGTGGCAAAGCTAAACGATAGGCAACCTCGCCAATCCTCTCAAGGATCTCAAAAGGGCCAATAAACCGAGGGGATAACTTCCCACTCTTCCCAAACCTCATCAATTCCCGCCTAGGTAATATCTTTAGAAAGACATGGTCACTCACCCCAAATACCAAAGGTCGTATCCTACGGTCGGCATAAGATTTCTGACGACTCTGGGCTGTAACAAGCCTCCTACGGATAAGCTCAACTTTCTCCGTCGTTTCTCTCACAAACTCCGGACCCAACAAAGGTGCATCACCCACCTCGGCCCAACAAACTAGAGACCTACACGGTCGGCCATACAAGGCCTCAAATGGTGCCATATCGATACTCGACTGAAAACTGTTGTTGTAGGCAAACTCCGCCAAGGGCAAATGCCTCTCCCACGTCCCACTAAAGTCAAGGACACAACCCCGAAGCATATCCTCAAGGATCTGAATAGTACGCTCGGACTGCCAGTCAGTCTGAGGATGATAAGCCGTGCTAAAGGTCAACTTAGTGCCCAAGGCACTCTGCAAACTCTGCCACAACCTAGTAGTAAAACGAGGATCTCTATCTGAGACGATCGTCACTGGGACCCCGTGCAACCTCACTATGTCCCGAACATACAAGTCGGCAAGATGATCTACCGAATCTCTCACGCGCATAGAGATGAAGTGCGCCAACTTAGTCAACCGGTCTACAACCACCAAAATAGCATCACTACCCCGCTGAGTCCTCGGAAGACCTACAACGAAGTCCATAGTGACATGCTCCCACTTCCACTCGGCAATAGGCAAGGGTTATAACAAACCTGCTGGCCTCTGATGTTCGGCCTTCACTTGCTGACAAGTAAGGCACTTCGACACAAAAACTGCCACATCTCTCTTCATGCTCCTCCACCAAAACTGGCGCCCCAAATCACAATACATCTTGGTGCCTCTCGGATGCACCGCAAGGTGTGAATGGTGAAACTCTCGGAGTACCTCCTCTCGGCAGGACTCCGGCACAAACAATCGGTCTCGGTATCTCACACTCTGGTCGGGATACTCAGACAAACCCTTCTCAACCTTCTCGCTGGAGATCTTCTCTTGAAGGGACTCTACCTCAAGGTCATCTCTTTATGCCTCTAACACTCGAGTCACAAGTGTAGGCTGCGCAACGACAGAAAACAAGGCCGCAGCCTCAACAGATTCGCTCAGAAGCAAATCAAACTCGCCAAGTGCCCCCAACATCTCCCATTCTCGGATGGCTATACAAGCTACATCGCTAATGGATTTCCTGCTAAGAGCATCGGCCACAACATTGGCCTTCCCCGGATGATAGTGCAACTCGAAGTCGTAATCCTCAATAAACTCCATTCACCTCCTCTGCCTCAAGTTCAAGTCTTTCTGTGTAAACTGATATTTCAGACTCTTGTGATCTAAGAACACCTCGAATCTCTCACCATAAAGGTAGTGCCTCCAGATTTTCAAGGCAAAGATCACTGCTGCTAGCTCTAGGTCATGTGTAGGGTAATTCTTCTCGTGTATTTTCAACTGACATGAGCCATAGGCAACCACTTTCCCCTCTTGTATCAACACACAACCCAAACCCTCTCGTGAGGCATCATAATAGACTGCATAACCCAACCCTCTCTCCAGAATAATCAAGATCGGAGCGGTGGTCAATCTAACTTTCAGTTCTTGGAACGACTTTTCACAAGTCTCACTCCATACAAATTTGACTCCCTTCTGAGTCAGTCTAGTCAATGGCGAAGCTAACCTAGAGAAACCCTTCACAAACCGGCAGTAATACCCCACTAATCCCAGAAAACTGCGGATCTCAAACACACTCTTAGGCTGTGCCCAATCTTGCACTGCCTCAATCTTGGATGTATCAACAGACACCCCTTCTCCGGAAACCACATGGCCTAAGAACTTGACTTCTCCTAGCTAGAACTCAGACTTTCTAAACATGGCATACAGCCTATGGGATCTAAGCAACTCAAGCACCACTCTCAAGTGTTCCTCATGCTCCTCCTCCGAAGGCGAATAGATAAGAATGTCGTCCACGAAAACGACTACAAAACGATCTAAGAATTCCTAGAAGATCTGGTTCATCAAATCCATAAAGACTGCCGGTGCATTGGTGAGCCTAAATGGCATCACCAAAAACTCATAATGGCCATACCGCGTACGGAATGCCGTCTTCGGAATATCCTCCTCCTTGACCCTCAACTAGTGGTAACCCGATCTCAAGCCTATCTTAGAGAAACAACGGGACCCCTTCAACTGGTCAAACAGATCATCTATATGGGGCATAGGGTACTTATTCTTAACCGTAGCTCGATTCAACTTCTGGTAGTCGATACAAAGTCTCAAGGCACCATCTTTCTTTTTAGCAAAGAGGGCTGGTGCTCCCCATGGCGAAACACTAGGGTGAACAAAACCCTTATCTAGCAATTCCTGGAGTTGAATCTTCAACTCACTCAACTTGGCTGGGGCAAAACGGTAAGGTGCCATAAAAATCGACGCTGTGCCAGGCACTAAATCAATAGAGAACTCTATCTCTCAATGAGGTGGCAAACCGACAAGGTCCTCGGAAAAAACATCCGGATACTCGCAAACCACTCTCGGCAACTCAACCCCGGTCTCATCACAGTCACTACTCATAAGGCTAGCAAGAAGACCATTAAGCTCACTCCGCCCTTGCGGATCATACACCGGTGGTAACACACTACTAACCCGATCTCCCAAGAAATGAAAACACTCCTTGCTCAAGGTATATGCTGTAACCCTCTGGTGGTAGCAATCAATAACAGCCCGATATGACGATAACCAGTCCATACCCAAAATAACATCAAAACCCGACATGGACATAACCACAAAAGCAAATGGGAGTCGGTGATCGGCAAGCTCTATATTGCACCCTCTACACCCTTGTTTCAAAATCAATTCGCCCCCAATAGGTGATACAACACATATAGGAGATGCTAACTGTGCCAACTCCAACTCCAAAATAGATGCAAATGCAGCAGATATAAAAGAATGGGATGCATCCGTATCAATCAACACATTGGCAACTGAGTTGCAAAATAAAAAGGTACCTCTCACAACTGATGGAGCAAGTACAAGATCTTGCGCGGTAACAGCATACACGCGCCCGATAGGCCCCTGATCCACCTGCTCACCCCTCGGAACATACGACTGCTACACAGACTGGGATGATGAAGCCCCCTGATTGGCCCTCGAGGCCTGCACTAACTGAGCTGGCTGAAGACTCTACCTCTGCCCAGATGCACCAGATGTGCCAGTCAACTGCGGGCAAAACCTCTTCAGGTGCCCCGCCTGACCACACTGATAACAAGACAGTGGCTGACCCTGCCATGACTCTAGCTCTGCGGTCTAGCTGAAGAAGAAGCAGCTCTCTGACCTCCTCTCCTCTGTGGGCAAACCGAAGCCTTGTGGCCTAGCTGACCACACTTGTAATAGGTGAAATCTCCCTGATTGCCTCTCCCCGAGCCTGCACTCAGCACTGGAAAAGTCGATCTAGCAACACCACCCTGAAACTGCTGAAGGTTAGCACCCTTCTGTCTCCTGCCATCACCCTGACTATCCTGGCTCCTCTTGGAGCCTCTCTGTCCCTCCTCCTCCTGTATCATAATCTCCATATGGGCTGCAGCATCAACCAAGCACCTATAGTCTCGGATCATAGAACCCCTAACTCTCATCTTGAGACCACGCCTCAACCTCTTCTCAAACTCGATACAGCGGTGTTCCTCGGACGCCACAAGTTCAGGTGTGAACCTGGACAAGCTAGTAAAAGCAGCCTCATACTCGGCCACTGAAGAACTCAACTACAAAAGCTGGCAGAACTGGTCTCTCAGCTTCTCCCTGACTGCTGGAGATAAGAACTTCTCCTGGAAAGCACCCACAAAAGCTTCCCAAGTGCCACCAATACAACCCTTCATGAATTTCCGCCACTGACCTGCATCCCCCTTAAGCTGGAAAGATGCCAAGGTCACTTTCAAAGTCCCGTCTTCGATGCCAAGCATCTCAAACGTCTTACTCATCTGCTCCAACCACTCGTCAGCCTTAAGTGGCTCTTTCGGATCCCCCAAAAACTCATCCGGATTTGACTGGAAGAACTCCCTCTTCAGAAAAGAAGGCCCTGCATCAACAACCTGGGCCTGGACTTGATTCTCAGCTCTGAGAATGTCCATGGATGCTCTCAATGCTCCTGCCATCTCGCGGGCTAAGGCGCCCATGGCCTGCTGACCTGCTGGCTCGGCCACATTGGCCTGGCCAACACCTTCCTGCTGCGCCGGAATGTCATCCGGTATAGGAACCTCCTGCCTCCTAGGCCTACCTCGCCTACCAGCATGTCTTCGTCCTGACATCCTAATAAAGGTAACGAAGAACATTAGCATATTCAAAAATATGCCGAAGCTAAACACTCGCGTCCTAATACATGGACAACTGTAATTCACTCCATGTAAACACATAAACACATAAGCACTTACGAATTTCATTTCTGGAAAATGATAGTCCCAAGGTGTTACTAGAGTTCCGGTTAGAAACAACATTGATCAAGTGCTTTTCCAACAAGACTCACAGAAACCCAAGGATCTAATCAACATCCTAGAAACTAAATCCCATACCCACATAGTCACATAAACATTACATCTAAGTCTCTAACAAGCGAGACAAACCCATTGTGATACTAATCATTTCCCACGTACCCAAAGTATTCGAACCCGGTACGCTCTGATACCAAGTTGTCACGCCCTCAAAATAATACATAAAACCCATCATTCTTGACATGCAACAATATAAGAGAAATAAACATCATTTTATTTATCAGAGTAGTTCTTACAAAAGTATTACATGTTGACAACAAAAGTAAAGGCCCCATGGGCTTACAAACTTTCCAAGCCAACACTTGGTTACAAGGAATGAGTACTAACTCATGTACATATTAAGCCCTTGTCTTGAATTTACATGTAATACATCAAAGGAAAGCAAAACAATCAAAAAGTCTAACTGCCTTTAGCCTCCCAAGCTATGTCCTTGGAGGTGGCATGCTACCTGTACCTGAAAATGGTGTCTTATATAGGGTGAGCCACAGCCCAGTAGAAATATACTAAACCAACAATAAACAATGACTAAAATTACAGCATTTGATAGATGGTCCACACTTATTCCACTTATAACACACTACAGCTTCATGACATTCAAGTCCATGTTACATTTCACTTCCCACTTCTCTTTCAACTTTGAGTTTGAAATCAAGGCTCAGAACCTAGCCAAATAACTTGATGAGAATGTGACTCATCTTTTAAACACTTTTGAAATTCACAACGGATACACATTTTGATGCTGTATCAATAACACATAAACCACTTCCATACTTCACGAAGGATACACATTTTGATGCATACTTCACAATTGATAACGATATACATTTTAGTGCTATATCAAATCAATTCAAACACTTCCATAATCCACACTTTATACACATTGTAGTGCTGTATCAATGTCAAACAAAATTCGGTTTAGAGGTCCATCCCCTATCTTCCCCTAAACTATGGAGTACATCCCCTATCTCCTCCTACACACACACAATGTATATAAACGTAAATCATATACATAGTCAATCAATACATAAAGTTAATGTATTATTCCAACCGCCATATTTGTTAGCATACTCAATCGATTAGTTTTAGTTTACCTACTCATCATGCATTGTATACAACAATCAAGACTATCCTCCACCGATAGCCCAAAACAGTTATTTCTAAACAGAAAATAAATGCACCAAATGGATAAAATATCAACATTTCAACTAGGTGTGTGATAAATGATCCAACTACACCCTTTAATCCTATATCTTCCCAATTTCAATATCCTCAATTCAATTCCTCATTTCTCCAAAATTAATCGTACCAATTAATCTATCCGACTAATTAGGGTATTTTCCCATAATTAACATGACAACCTTAAGGTTTCATTTTTCTTAGTAGTTCAACATTAATTTCATTTCTCTATGTCAAACATGCAAATAGGTTTATATATGTAAAACCCCCATCTTTTGTAAAATTACGCAAAGGCCCAAACCTTCTCAAAATTACCCAACAACCCCCAACATATCAAAATGCTAAAATTCAAAGACAAAGCTCATAGGAAGGAGTAGGATATCCCTACCTCAAAGTTTGAGCTCAAACGGAGCTGAAGATCAAAAACCAACGTGCTCCAAATCCCAAGTTTTTCAGATTAAAACGAAGCCCTCAACCCACTCTATCTTTTTAACAAAGGACTAAAGGGTAGAAACTCACTCTAGATAGATCAAACCTTAGAGAGAAGACAAGTATAGAGAGAGAGAGCGAGTCGGATCTAGGGTTTACAAAAAGAAAGAAGATGAAAAAGTGATGTTTTCCCCGCTGCTACCTACTGATATAAAACAGGCTTGCTCGAGCGAAGACTTGGTCGCTCGAGTGACCAGACACAAAGAATACTCGCTCGAGCGAAGAAAGTCTTGCTCGAGCCAACAACTCGATGCTTCAGGTCTGCAACCCAGAAGCACGCTCGAGCGACAGAATGCTCGCTCGAGTGAGGAAACTCAAAACATACACCTCGCTCGCTCGAGCGAAGGAAAACTCGCTCGAGCCAAAAAACACAGCTCTCAGGTCAAAATGAGACGCAGACGCACGCTCGAGTGCAAGACTTCTCGCTCGATCCAACAGACATAAAACTCAACTCTCGCTCGAGTGACCAAACCCTGGCTCGAGCGAAGGATCCAAAACAAAGAGCTCGCTTGAGCGACAAACTTCTCGCTCGAGCGAAGGACCAAAATTCTGGGCAGCAACCATTTGCTCCCAAACACAACCAACCTATAACAAACCTGCCCATCACATCCTATAACTCAAATACAAAGTACGAAAGGTTGAAAACAAGGTATAAATAACTGCTAGCATCCACAGAAACAAGTCCGGATCATTGTACAACAAGGGGTAAAGCCCGGGATCGTTATAATGTCCATCTTTCTGAAATGTATTTGTGGCCCCCTTAGTTCACGTGGCCCTCGCCCGGAGGTAACAATACCGTGGCCAATATGCACGTGGCCATCGCCTAGAGATAACAATACTGTGGCTTATATTCACGTGGCCCTTACCCGGGGGTAACAATACGGAGGCCTATATTCACGTGGCCCTCGCTTGGAGGTAACAATACCATGGCTACTTGACCGCAAGATATGGATCTTTATGGTCGTCGGTACCGACTGTGCATATGGGTCTCAAGACCAAGTTGATATGATAGCTAATGGGTGTACCACGTATGATCTTATGCAAAATCTGATTATGAATATTGGCATGTATCTGAATCCAATTCTGATTTACAATCATAATATGCTTAAGACTCTATTTCCGATAAGAATATATTTTAATATAAACTCTGAATTCTTACTCTGTGCTGGACATCATTCATTAAAACCCTTTACTTAGTTATTATTTACTAGGCTCTAGCTCACTGTATTATTTGTATGTATGTAGGTGAGCAGACAAGTGACCAGGCCTGAGATGCTGCCTGGCGAGTTTTGGTGTCAGCCAGCTATCACGCCTCCTGTGGAGGTTCCCTTTTGAGATTTACCCAAGTTTTTGTGTCCTTGGGACTTTTGTACTTTCTAAATACTTATGTCTGGCCTGAACACGTTTGAAAGCTTGTATAGCTGGCTTGGGTGATGTAAGGCTATTGTATTTTTGACGCCACATCTGCATGTATGTATATATGTATATGAAAAATTTTAAATTTCCAGTCCCATGTATATCTGCACAGCTCTATGGACTATGTATGTTTGTATATTTGCTTCCGCAGCCCCTGTTATATATATTATTCTTTTCAGAGGCCTTTGGTAATCCAAGAATTACTGGCCTGGTACGATGCTAAACCCTTAGAGGCGGGTTTGGGTCGTGACAGAGTGGTATCAGAGCACGAATTATACCGCACACACGAGTCCATATGAGCTTGGGATGTCTTAGTAAGAAGTAAGGGCATTCCATCTGCATGTGTGAGTGTGTGGTAATCCAAATGGAAATGAAAAACTGAATGTAAATCTCAGTAAACGAATTGAAGGAAATGAGTGAAACTATTCCTATGTTTACTATTATTTGGTGTTTCTATAACAACATGGAGAATGCAAGGGGAAATGATGTAAGATAACCTTCAGAGGCTCATATGAACCGAATGGAATAGATGCTTGCGGCGTTAACTGAAACTATGATGCAACAACAAAGGCAACAACCTTTACCTCCTCCACTTTCACCAGTATTAGCCGAACCGAACAATAATGACATCATCAATTTGACTCAGAAATTTATGAAAATGAAGCCGCCAACCTTCTTGGGTGGTATTGAACCATTGAAGGCAGAAACCTGGTTATTGGAAATGGAAAAGTTATTTGAGGTGTTCCCTTGCTCTACAACTCAGAAGGTCCTTTTGGCTACTTACACCCTAAAGGATGAAGCCCAGAGATGGTGGTTATTGGTTCAAAACAACAATGGGGGCATGACATGGGCACAATTCAATAAGATATTTTACAACAAGTACTTTTCCCAATGTTTCAGGGACCGAAAAGTTTTTGAATTCCAAGAACTTAAACAAGGCAGAATGTCTGTGGCTAAATATGAAGCTAAGTCTACTGAACTAGCTTGTTTTGCTCCGCACATGGTAGACACTGATTACAAGAAAGCATGGAAGTTTGAGGGAGGACTGGACCTGGAAGTATTTGGTCGAGTAGGTGTTCTGAAATTGCCTACTTATGTAGAAGTGCTCGACAGGGCATTGATGGCAGAAGCCATAATAGTAGCTAAGAAACAAACTATAACTCCAACAACCGAATGGAAAGAAAAGATGACCGGATTTAATTTCAAGAAGGGCCGATCATTTTCAAAGAAGTAAAATACAGGATCTTTCAGTAGCTCTAGTCAAAGTAGCGGATTTACTCCAAATTGCCCCGACTCCGAAAGGAAGCACAAAGGTGCTTGTTATCGAACACTAGGTGCGTTTTTTCGATGTGGCAAGACTGGCCACATGGTTACGGATTGCCCGATGAGATCCAATGAGGTTAGCCGTCCTGTGGCGAGTTCAGCCGGGTCTGTTTCTACAGCAAGATCAAATGCAAGAACCAATGCTAGAGGTGACACTAACAATGAAACATTGAGGCAAGGGAGAGTGTTTGCACTTGTGCCTGGTGATGTGGAGAACACCGAATCTGTGGTGTACGGGGAGCAAATATTCAGGTGAGCCCGCACTCCTTTCTTCCAAGCTCCTGTCTGTCCGATCGACCTACGAGCACAACGGCGGTGAGCTACCCGGCGGTGTATGGCCGGAAAACCCCTTCGACGATCAAGTTACCACACACCTTGGGATAGAGAGAGAGAGGAGAGAGTGTTTGAATGTAAGTATGTCTTACAAAATGTTCGTCTGTCTGCATATGGGGGGCGCAGACATGCTTATATACCTTCTGCGCCCCAAATCTATCTCCAGTGATCTCTCGACATGTGGCTCTGCTATCCTATCCGTCAGCACAAATCTTGCTGAACATCATCTAACCCAACTGCTTGCCCACTCTACTGGGAGCTCAGCAGCCGAGCTACTCCATCTTGGCTGTCAACGGCCATACTGTGCTTCATGCCTAAGTATTCCAATAGCTGAGCCCAATGAGGACCGGGCTCGGCTGCATCCCGGCATGGCCGAGCTCGGGACAGCTCACAAGCAGGTGTGTCGTCGGCTTCCCTGCCGAGTAAGCACAAGTAGCTCGGTCCGACCACGCCTTCCCTAGCGCCGGACATCTCACTTGACCGGCTTCGACTTCAAGAAACCATGCAGCTCGGTCAATTCGCGCCTTGCCTTAACCGAGCAGCCTCTTATAAGACAGGGTCGCACTACCTTGGCCCAACCCTTGTTCGGCCCAAATCTGTCCGGCCTAGTTCTAGATCACAAATCTCCCTCTCATGTGGTGTCAGGTATAATTTCTATCTGTGCTCAGAATGCTTATCTGCTGATTGATTCTAGCTCCACACATTCATTTGTGTCACATGCTTTTCTCAGAAACTAACTAGACCCTTAGAATCCATGAATTATTTATTGTCCGTATCTATGCCATCTGGGGGTTCTATGGTATGTACATATGTATATCCGGCATGTGATGTGTTGATTGGGGAAATGACGTTATACATTGATTTGATGCCTTTGAGTATTGCCCACTTTGATTGCATCTTGGGTATGGACTGGTTGACTAAATACTATGCTACTATTGACTTTGCAAGTAAATCTGTTGTGTTTAGACCACCGGGTATGCCTGAATTTAGTTTTACTAGGAATGGGGTAGTTCCTCCCCCATACTTGGTTTCGGCCATGAAAGCTGTTAAATTGCTTAAGAAAGGATGTACGGGCTACTTGTGTTGTGTACTGACTACATCATCTGATAGTACTAATGTGAAAACTATTCCGGTTGCTTATGAATTTCCTGATGTGTTTTCGAATGACTTGCCTGGAGACTTAGTTGATAGAGAAATTGAATTCACTATTGAAGTGACTCCGGGAACACAACCTATTTCTAAGACCCCTTACAGAATGTCAACCTCAGAACTGAAAGAATTGAAAACTCAATTGTAACAACCCAGATTTTTAATTATTCTGTAGAATTTATAATAATATTATTTAATCACAGTTAGGAAAATATATAATTTATTATATATTATTATGTGTAATTTTGTAAAATAATAAAATTATTATGAGTTTAGGGGTCAAAATATAAATAATAATAATAATAATGGGTGTGGTAGTAAAATAAATAATTAATTTTCTGTTGATATACGATAAAGTGTAATTTAATTAGAAATTAATTTATTTATATAATTATGTTAAAAAAACTGGGTCAACATGTAATTATTTTAATTATTACTTAAGATAACTATGAATCTATGAGTGAATCAGGAGAATTATGAAATAATCTATGAAATGATACGGATTGGCCACGTGTTGGCTTGCTAGTGGCGTTACCTTCCTATAAATAGGGAGGAAGGGATCAATCTGTAGGAAAAAAAAGAAAGAAATGAGAGAAAGAAAGAAGAAAAGAAAGAGAGAAAGGAAGGGAAGAAAGAGAGGAAATGGAGGAAAAAAATAATGAAAGTTGAGAGGGTCTTTGGTAGTGGAAAGAAAGAGTGAGGTATTAAAGTTAAAGTGAGTTATATTATACCTTGAGTCGCCAAAATATATTTTACGTATGTTTTGACTTACCAAAATCTATTTTATAGAAGTTATGTTTTATAAACTATTATAAATTATATAAACATTTGAATTACGTGGTTTTATTTCTGAACTCTATTTGCTTAAAAGGAAATCCATGGATATGTTTGTTGTATATTTTAAGAATATTTGATTATGACCTTATATACAATTATGTTTTGTAAGTATCACCACGGGAGTCCCACGCCTTGGGGGACTTAAATAACCACTGGCCTCTGTTTGACCACTTTGTGGTCCTCTGTTTGTCATGGATCCATTGACCTTTATTCTGTGCGGAGCTAAGTACTACACTATTGTGGGAGCCACCTCTAGAATCTGTACAAGCCACCTCTTGAATCTGTACCTCTATTTTGTGCGGAGTAAAGTGCTGTGCGGAGATAAGTACTACACTATTGTGAGAGCCACCTCTATAATCCGTACGAGCCACCTCTTGAGTTCGTACCTCTGTTCTGACTGTCACTTCTGTTTTCTCTGTTCTGTTCTGTTCTGTACCGTGGTTATGGTTATTTATTTACATAATTTCTGTATTTCAGTTTCTGCCACTTAAATGATTTGTTTACCAAATTACCGTGGTTATGGTTATTTATTTACATAATCTCAGTTTTGCTACTTAAAGGATTATTTGTTCCGACTAAGTTATCTTAAATGTTTTGGCCTAACTAACTATCCATGGTTATTTCGTGTCCCTTATACTCTTGGTATAATATTTCTCACTCTGCCATGTGCTTATAGTTGTTTGCCAATTTTCAGGAAATAATACAATTCAGAAATAGCTTTTGGAAAGTCTTAGATGCGGGGCTGCGGAATAGACACATACAACACTTTTATTGATAATCTTTCTATGTAAATATCGGCCTTTTTTGTCAGTATAATTTTGTAATAAAAATAGAAGCTCTGATGATTATTTTGGTACCCTCATTTAAATATTTCTTCCACTTGCATTTATTGATTTGTTTAAGAATTGGCCATAGGTAACTTCAGTTGCTGGCCATCACGATACTAAACCCTTGGGTACGGGGAGCGGGTCATGACAAATGGTATCAAAGCAATGGTTTATAAATAAAAAAAAAGTCATCATTGGAGCATAGGACACGCGCACATTTAGGAAGTAAGATAGCGGGTAATTAGTACCTAAATATTACATTTTGTTAGTCGATTTAATTATATTATAATTTTATATGATTATATATAAAATAATTTTTTTTTTAGTGTGCCTAATTTGTGAAAGATATTAGATATAATTTATATTTATTACAGTAAAAGAAGGAAAAGAAACAGAGGATGTCGGGCTCAAGCACCTACCAAAATTATAATATAATTAAATACATATAATTTTCAGTTCAGTATTCAAAAATAAATAAATTATTTTGATGTTTTTTTAAAAGTGAGTTCAAATTATAAAGATACTAATTTTGAAACTATTTTCCATCAGTGGAAAGTTCACGAATAAAACAAATGGAAGCTCCTCTCAAATTCTATCAACTTTTGCATGTAATTCTGTCATTTCATTTCCAGTTTGTTTAATTATGTTCTCATTTTTTCTTTTCAGAAATAAAATCAATGAAAAGTTTTTCAAGTCATCGATTGTTTCTTATTTTGGCCCAAAATAATTTTTGACAATTAGACAGTGAGTTATTTTTGGTAAAGTTTTTTTTTGAGATAATATTTTCTATCAGATTAATCATCTAATATATATATATTTATCAGAGTGCGCAGCGGATAGCTTACACATATGACAAATTTCGAGGACGAAATTTTAAAAGGGGGGAAAATTGTAACAACCCAAATTTTTAATTATTCTGTAGAATTTATACTAATATTATTTAATCGCAGTTAGGAAAATATATAATTTATTATATATTATTATGTGTAATTTTGTAAAATAATAAAATTATTATGAGTTTAGGGGTCAAAATAATAATAATAATAATAATAGTAATAATAATGGGTGTGGTAGTAAAATAAATAATTAATTTTTTGTTGATATACGATAAAGTGTAATTTAATTAGGAATTAATTTATTTATAATTATGTTAAAAAATTGGGTCAACATGTAATTATTTTAATTATTACTTAAGATAACTATGAATCTATGAGTGAATTAGGAGAATTATGAAATAATCTATGAAATGATACGGATTGGCCACGTGTTGGCTTGCTAGTGGCGTTACCTTCCTATAAATAGGGAGGAAGGGATCAGTCTATAGGAAAAAAAAGAAAGAAATGAAAGAAAGAAAGAAGAAAAGAAATAGAAAAAGGAAGGGAAGAAAGAGAGGAAATGGAGAAAAAAATAATGGAAGTTGAGAGGGTCTTTGGTAGTGGAAAGAAAGAGTGAGGTATTAAAGTTAAGGTGAGTTATATTATACATTGAGTTACCAAAATGTATTTTACTTATGTTTTGACTTACCATATTTATTTTATATAAGTTATATTTTATAAACTATTATAAATTATATAAACATTTGAGTTACTTGGTTTTATTTCTGAATCCTATTTGCTTAAAAGGAAATCCATGGATATGTTTGTTTTATATTTTAAAAATATTTAATTATGACCTTATATACAATTATGTTTTATATTTTAAGAATATTTAATTATGACCTTATATAGAATTATATTTTAAGAATATTTAATTATGACCTTATATACTCATGTGCTTCTAAAGGATGATTATACTTATGAGGAAAGGCCTATACATATTGTGAACCGCCGAATCAATAGATTGAGAAACAAGAAAATTCCGTTAATGAAGGGGGATTGGCAGAATCATGGGAGAACCTATGCAACCTGGGAAACGGAAGAAGACATGATGAAGAGATATCCTAATTTATTTCCCTTGGATCCAATGTTCTTCCAAAATGAAGATAATTCGAGTTTAGAGGACCAAACTCTTTAAGGGGGGAAGACTGTAACAACTTCGACCCATAATTAACGTTAATTCATGCTTAAGTGTGCCTAATAAAAAATTAAGAAGAAATCTTGAGTTAATTATTTGTGCATTGCATCATTTTGTGTTTATATCTGTTTGATGTAGAAAGATCTGTTCATGTTTTAGGACTCGATTTGCGAATTAAAGGCCTTATCGGCATCCGATTCAAAAATTGACTTGATTTATGTGTTAGTTGGAATTTTTAGAACCTTCTAGTAGGTTTAATTGAAATTCGATTTAGAGCGATTAAATTAGATTAAGTTAATGTCACTTTTTTAACCTTAATTAATACTACTATTTTCCTAAGCCTAATTAAGACATTAGTGGACTTCATTGTGCACTCGTACACTCCCAATTCACTCCTTTGTTAGTACAAACGTGTGAGGGAGAGAGGAGGAGAGAAAATTGGGATCAAAGGCTAGAGAAAAGGGGATTGCTAGGATTATTGGTGAATTACGGAGAATTGGAGAACTTTAACTTCAACACTTGTGAATTCAAGTCTCTAGGTAAGGAATCAAATTCTTACTTGTGTAATTGAGCTAGATTTCACAAGACTTCAAATAAATTAAATGAATTCATGTAGGATTTGAGGTAGAATTGAAGAAGATTGAGTCATACCATGCATGCATGTTGATTTCTTCATAAATTGAGCATGATTTCAAAGGATTCTTTCATGCATGTGTTCATTTCAATCATATTTTGAGAACTCATCATGTTTTCTACCAATTTGTCTAAATTGATCATGTTTTGGGGATGATTGAGTTCAAGGAAATGCATACATGTCATGCTTTAAAGCATTCATGAAGTTTAAGTTGGATTTGTGACCAATTGCCCTCTTTTTGGGCGTTGATTTCATGAAATAATCTTTAAATCATGATGTTTTGTGAGTTTCTTAATGTTCTCCAGAATTTTGGCCCAAGATGTTGAGTTTTGAAGTGTTTGGTTTAAGCTTGAAACTTGGAGATCAAATTTGGAAATTCCAAAATTTGAATCCATGCTTGAGCGTAGGAGTTTATGCTCGAGCGAGCACTCTAAATATATGCACTTCTGCTCGAGCGACCGAATTGCCGCTCGAGCGTGAAATGTATGTATTCCGAAGTTCATATGTTTTGCAGCACACTTGAGCGACGAAAGTCACGATTGAGCGTGGATCGAGTGTCAATCGAGCGTAAAAAGCAAGCAACCAATACTTTTTCCGAGTTTACAGTCCGCTCGAGTGAGGGGAGTCACACTCGAGCAAACTCTTACTTTTTGCATGTCCGCTTGAGCGAGGAAAGACACGGTCGAGCGTGGACCCTATTTTCAGCAAAATTTGAAAAGTGTTTTGAAGTGCATTGTTGCATCCTCATTCCATCCTAAGCATTCCTAAGCCATGTTTAAGACACTATAATAAGGATAAAGACTAGAAACACACTTAGGACAAGAACATCTATTATGTACAATTCGAGCGTGTGTTTCAATGTATGTCATTGCCGTGTTATGTAGGTCGCGCGCCTCAGGATAAGTGAGTTGCCCACTCTACTTGTTTACTTGGAGCCATCTGTTAACAATGAGTAATAACTCTGTAAAGTTATGTTTAATTACAAGTATTTTCTAACTGATATGATACGATTTGTTTTGTGAAATGCTATTTTATGAATTATGAATGAATGTCCATCTTTCTGAAATGTATTTGTGGCACCCTTAGTTCACGTGGCCCTCGCCCGAGGGTAACAATACCATGGCCAATATGCACGTGGCCCTCACCCAGAGATAACAATACTGTGGCTTATATTCACGTGGCCCTTGCCCAGGAGTAACAATACCGAAGCCTATATTCACGTGGCCCTCACCTGGGGGTAACAATACCATGTCTACTTGCACGCAAGATATGGATCTTTATGGTCGTCGGTACCGACTATGCATATGGGTCTCAGGACCAAGTTGATATGATAGCTAATGGGTGTACCACGTATGATCTTATGCAAAATCTGATTATGAATATGAGCATGTATCTGAATCCAATTCTAATTTACAATCTGAATATGCTTAAGACTCTGTTTTTGATAAGAATACATTTTGATATAAACTCTGAATTCTAACTATGTGCTAGGCATCATTCATTAAAACCCTTTACTTAGTTATTATTCACTAGGCTCTAGCTCACTGTATTATTTGTATGTATGTAGGTGAGCAGACAAGTGACCAGGCCTGAGATGCTGCCTGGCGAGTTTTGGTGTTAGCCAGTTATCACGTTTCCCGTGGAGGTTCCCTTTTGAGATCTACCCAAGTTTTTGTGTCCTTGGGACTTTTCTACTTTCTAAATGCTTATGTCTGGCCTGAACACGTTTGAAAGCTTGTATAGGTGGCTTGGGTGATGTAAGGCTATTGTATTTTCGACGCCACATCTGCATGTATGTATATATGTATATGAGTGGGGAAGTGGTTTGGAAATACTCTTTCTATCCAATGGGACGCTCGAGATCCTCAACTAGCAACCTAAAAAGGAATGAACACTCCGGTCAGGGGTGCTAGAATTAGCACTCCGATGGATAAGTCAGTATATACTCTCTTGGTTACTTCTATCTTAAGTTAAGCTTGCTTGTTCTCACATACCTCTCTTTGGTTGATGTTCCTCTATTTATATTTTTCTCTAGGCCTCAGGGTTGGGCCCACCTTTAGTCCACTGTGCAATTATTTGCTCGGCTCCTTCTGTTGCTAATCAATCTCCACTCAGCTCCTCACTTAACTGGTTTTATGGCCGATTAAGATACTTTTGAATTTATATAAGACGGGGCCGAATGCAATGTATATATCTCGATTCTCTAAGAATAATATTCGGCCTCTTTACATCCCTTAATACTCGGCTCCCACAACTGCCCCCCAAACACTCCACTAACAACAGTTAGCTGGCATGTTTGGTTTCGAACTTGAAAAGTCAAAGCCAAAATTTGGCAGTTAACCTCATTCCAACGCGAGTGTCAGAACGCAGGCGCTTTTCGGTCATCATTACAACTTCCCGCCCCTTCGTACACTTCTTTCATTTATTATTATGATTTAAAATTTTGTTGTCTTTTCGAATGCGTGTATATTTTTTGAATACTTGAAGCTCTTGGTCTGCCTTCTGATATACCTCTGCAACCTCTGTCCATTTTTCCTTGTTTTTTGTGTCTCTTGTAAGTTCTCTTCCTCTTTATTTCGAATCTATTTCCTTGTTTGTTTTCAATTTAGCGTATTCTATAGATTGACAAAAATGGCAAAGCATTTGAAAGACCTCCTTTATGCGGATCAAGTCTCTGGCTTTCGACGCCCTTTTTCCATCCCCGACGATGTCCATTTGTCGCTCGTGACAGACAGCACCCTTGATATGGAGAGGGATGATCAAAGCATAATCGTCTTCCCTCTTTTATCAATTGCTGAGGGCGGAGTCCGTTTCCCCCTTCACCCATTTCTTAGGGCCGTCCTTCGCCATTGGGGTCTAATCCCTTCCTAACCTAATGTAAATTTCTTCCGAATCATAATCGCGATTATAGAGTTAAACCGTCACCATAGGAATAATCTCGGCATACCTGCTATTCGGCATTGTTATGCCTTGGTCAAGTCTTCTGGCCAACATAGGCGCTATTTCCTCAGGGCCAAGGACACCGACCATTAATTAGTAACTATGCTTGCCAGCTCTGGCAAGCGAGTTGATGATGTCATGGTCGTTGTCCGAGGTAACTGGGAATTCGGCGAAGGCGAAGACTGCCTAGATCCTATTCCTAGATGGAGAGGCGAACCAGGTGGCCATATAGCTCCTTGCATTTATCTTCCTTATATGTATTCGGCTTTATTTTCATGGTCTTATGGTTTTACTTGTACAGGAAACGATTTGAAGAAAGTTTTGGTTTCAACCGACGACTCCGTTCTTGCGGAAATCAAAGTCGCGCTCCAATATTTCGACCGTTCAAGCCTTTAGAAACAAGGGAGGGCGGCCCACATTCTTCTTCGATACAAGCCGACGTATACGATGTTTTCGGCAGCGGACAACATTCCAGTTCCAAGTGGCGAAGAGTATCTTATGGCCTATAGCGACCTCGATTTTCCCTTCTTTATCCATTGTATTCTGGACTCGGTTCCGTGATTGGTTGTTGTTGTTTATATCTTGTTTCCGTCCTCAAATTTCTTGTATTTGAGTTTTAGGATCTGTTGGGCAAGTTTGTAACAGGTTGGTTGTGAATTGAAACAAATGGTTGCTATCCAGAATTTGGCTCCTTCGCTCGAGCGAGGCTTTTTGTGCTCGAGCAAGGCTTGGGTATTTGCTTCTTTACTCGAGCGAGCTTTCTTGCGCTTGAGCGAGAATTGAGAGTCTTCAAGTTCCTTTTTAGATGCAGCTTCTGTTCGAGCAAGCCTTCTTGCGCTCAAGCAAGCCTGGTCTGGTGTGTCTCTTCGCTCGAGCGAGAACTCTTGCGCTCGAGCGTGCGTCTGTGTAGACCACCCAGAACTCCGCTTTGCACACGAGGGCGCGAATCGTTGTTCTTGGCTACTACAGTTCGGACTCGTGTCATGGTTCTGAATCTAATCTCACAAAGTGCAATGTAAGACTGATAAATCACCAAAGAGTCCAAATCCGAAAAATCGTTTTGGAAAATCAATTTTAATCAAAAACGCCAAACATGGACTACTTTGCCAGATTTCATAGTCGCCACCTAAATATTTTATTTTGAAAAAATTTAGGAAACCCTGACTCGTGCCTAAGGCCACGTGTCCGTCATCACCAAAGTTGCCTCGGCTCGGGAACTTGGGTACGAGAGGGGAAGGTCATGCAATGTGCACCCCTGCTCGCCCGATCAAAGATCGGCCTGTACTAACATGATATGTTGTTTTTCAAAACACATGTGTTCTTATTCTGATTATTAGACTAGCTTACTATGTGATACGCACAGCACACAAGTATAGACTAAATCACTCAAGTTGGAACAAAACATCTCATGTTTGTTTGTTTGAAAATAGTTTGAAAGTGTTACTCGCAAGTAGGCTAAGACGCAGATTTGCCACCCTTAAGTGGGCTTAGAAAAACATGATTTTTCTACTTTCAAGTGGGCTTAAAACTCGCATTTGATGAATTGTCCCAATTCAAGCAATCCAACCTTCATCCACAGGCATTCATGCAGTTAAACACTTAAGCAATTAGCCTCATGGCAAGCATGCTAACATGGCAACATACACATCTTATGCAGTATGCTAAAGCGTAAAAGCTTACCTAGTACTCCGAGCCAAAACAAAAGATAGGTTAGAAATCAATGCATGATCCTAGCTATGTTAAGATGCCTAATGCAACACATGCAAAAATGCAACTAAGTAGGCTCGGCTATCTAATCATGTCATATGATTACAACATTTGATAACATGCTGTTTGAACACGTATTCAAGTAAATGTATTGAAATTCAATGCAATTTGCATGGTGCGCCGAGCCCGGTGCATGCAAGACAGATGAATGATGCACGCATGCATAGCATAAGGATGCTAATTGAAATATGCCCTAAAACTAACCATTGAAAGCTGGTAGATAAAAAGGAGAAAGAAATAGGGTTGGAAGACATGCATCACACACATGCACACTTATTACAATAGTTGTGCCCTCTCGACGGAGGGTCTGAATAATAAGCTAACTAGCTAATCTAAGTTAATTAAACTAATTATTATAAACAAAAGTAATTAACTAATCCTAGTTAACAAAATATTACAACTCAAATGAATTTGAACAATTAGCTAGTCTAAGCTAAAAATGAATTAATTAATTAAACACATTAACTAATTAATTACAAAACCGACGAATGCTAACTAAGATAACAACTTATTCTAAGTTAACAAAAGCGCTGAAATGGCCTCGGGACGAGGGATGCATGTAAGCTCAACTTTGCTCGGAAATCCATTACCATGCCCCAAGTTGCCTCTGTTTTCATTTGATCTCAGAACACTGCACAAAGCTCCAAATAGCTTCTACTCCATCATGGGAACCTCCAGGAGCATTGTTGACCACTTAATGGTGTTGCCAACCACCTGCCGACCACTTACACTTGCTGCAGACCAAAAAAAGTGGTCGGCCAGCCACTTTTACTGGTTTGCCGACCAGAAAATTCTGCACATTTCTAGTTTGCTGCAACAGAGAACAAGAAGGGGTATAACAGTGTATTTGCAAGGTATGTGTGCACAACCACTCTTTCTATCATTACTTAAGCTCAAGGGAGTGTAGTACTCGACTCTCGGGCCACCAATCGAGCATTGAAATGCACGATGACCGAGAAGCCAAGATTGCACAATTCAATGTAAATGAATGCATAAATAACACATAAGGGCCTTAAACTCTATCATGTAAATGAATGCACAAATAACACATAAGGGCCTTAAACTCTATCATGCATGATCAAGAACGTCGGCGATCGAGAAATGAGGCACGTTTCATCACTTGAAGTATGAAACGTCCCTCGTTTCTCGTGTTTGGACTAACACCCTATCCAAACACAATGCAACATATACATAATGCAATGCAACAAGCATGCAAACATAATGCAATGCAACAAGCTAGAATGGCATGCACAAAATTCTATCATACAAACAATGCATGTATGGCAAGCTTAGAAGCTAAGGCATCAAAGCTAGCAAAGGGCACCTCACAAGGGGTATGCAAAACAATGCTTAATGGACTTAAAACGAATATGGATAGACTTCAATCATGCCAAAACAGTGGCCAAAATGTGCTGAAATGCTAGCATTGAAAGTAAGAAAATGCATGCATGGCATTGGCCCAAGAATTAAGGCATTAAGGTGCAACTCTCAAGAGCACTTAAAGAGTGAAAAACATGGAAGTGTGACAACACTATAAGCTCTGAAATCATGTATGAAACGGTGTCAAACCACTCAAACAACACAAGTATGGCATGCAAGAGGGCCTAAGGCACAAGGCCACCAAGAGGGACTATAAGAGAGGCATGCAATACATGGCACAAATGACTGAACTAGCCATGGACAGAGCTCAATTAGGTCTAAACAAAGACCAAAACATGCTGAAATGGGAGCTCAAAAGTCTAGGCATGCATGCATACAAGCTAGGCCACAAACAAGGCAATAATGCATGACCCTTAGAGGCACTCAAAGGGTGAAAGAAATGGGAACATGGCAATGCTATGTGCTCTGAAATAACATGTTAAAGGATGCCAAATCATGCACATGTCACAAATGAAGCATGCTAGGAGGCTTAAAGCTTGAAACTAGCATAGGCACTTGCACTATAGCTGTGCAATACATAAAGCATATGGCCAATACAACCCAAAATAGTCCTAGAGCATGTCAAATCAAGGCTAAAACATGCACGGAGTGTAGCCAAAACAAGCTAGCATGAAGGGTATGAAGCATGGAGTATGCAAGGCCAAAAGGGAGGATTACACTGCACCTACCAAAAACAAGCATGAGATGGCTTCACCAACAAAAATCAGAGTTGTATTATGACAAAATAACACAAAAAATGTGCTGATATGGCAGCCCAAATGCTTAGGCAAGATGTCATGCATAAAGGCTTATGTTTAAGGCATAAAGCACCAACCCTCCAAAGCATTGAAAGAGTAAAAGATGTGAGGGCATGGCCATAAAACAAGCTCTGAAATCACATAACAAATGATGCCAAATCATGTAAATAGCCCAAACAATGCATGCTAGATTTTTGAATGTGCTTCGTTGTGGTGAGGAAATCTAGGGATTTGGGGTTTGAAAGGTTATTGAGAACTCATAGACAACATTGTCATTATATTATCCCTTTTGTGCCAAAATGCTTAATGATTGGAAAATTTCTCATCGATATATATGTGTGTGTGTGTGTATAAATTGATATACAAATGATGGATTTCATGAAATATGAGAAGTGGAAATTTTGGAAATTGTTGTGCTAAGATATTGCTACAATTGTGAAATGACTAAAATGTTAAGAAAAGTTCGTAATATGGAACGTTGCTATCTAAGTGATAGAATGAAATGCATAGGTGACTATTATGTGTAATTACATTGAAGGGAGGAAGAATTATAAATGTGATTGTTATGGTATCATTGTTGAGAAACTTTAAAATGGAGAAATGTTATGTAGTGATGACGATTATCACATTGCATATTCATTCAATTGATTATCACAAGATTATTATTTAGCTTTGGCATATATTATATTGGCATTTCTAACAGTGCATTACTGCAAGTTTTGAGTTAAGATTTGAAAACATTTACATTGAGAAAGAAATGTTGTGAAATGAATTTATTGAAATGTTTTGGGATAAATACATTGGTAAGTCCGGATAGGAGGTGTAGATGAAATTGATTAAGTTGGCCTGAGTGTCCAGGTGAAAGACCGAAAACACGTGCGAAGAAGGTACCACTTCCTTTCCGGTTAGCAACCGGTAAAGTGGGGTTTTGGTAGTGCTAGTTAGGCCTACTTGCAGACACCAACCTAGAGATTACCTGAGTCGTATTTACCGCCCCATTGAATTAAATTTTAATTTTTTGAATCGTTGAGATTTCAAGTTAACATTAAGTATGGTGGTTTTCAAAAGATGTAAATGTAATCCTCTTTTAAAAATGCGTAGTATGGCATGTGCATTTCATTATTGGAAATCTTGCATAAATGTATATACCTTGTTAAGAATTCTCTACTGGGCTTTATGCTCACCCCTATGGGATTTTGGTGCAAGAAAAGATGTCGTGAACCCGCCAAACTAGGGCGTGAAAGTATGTTATGAGAGCACAAAGCTCTATCTTTTGTTGTGATTGTAATTTTTTTGCAAGCCAAAGGCTAATTGTGTATGGGTTCGAAAAACCATCTTTTGTGTAACCGGGCATAAGCCTTGGAATCTGTAAGCCCTTGAGGGCATTTAATTATTTATTTTTGGATTGAGCATCCTACATGCTATAGATTCATGTATTAGGGATCATTGAATGTATACCCTCATGTAGGATTATTTTGTTTAAATCTCATGAACTAAGTAATACAAAGATTGGTGAAATACTATTTTCTGATAATGGGCGTTGATTGATGTATTTTATTGGTGTTATCATTTTTGGGGCATTACAGACTGTACAGGCTGATGGCTCTATATTTGCCTCGAACTAGATGCACCACATGTGCCACCCAATTATGAAAAAAAATCTCTTCATGTGCCCCGCCTGCCCACATTGATAACCAGTGAGCGGCTGCCTTCTCTCTTGACTCTGGCACTGAGAATGAGCCGAAGACGGTGCAGACTGTTGCCCTCCTCTTCTTTACGGGCAAGCTGGAGACTTGTGGCCTAACTGACCACATTTGAAACAAGTAAAATCTCACTGACCACCTCTCCCAAAACCTGAACTCATCACCGGAAAGGTAGACCTCGACTGTGCTCCCTAGGATTGCTGTGGGATAGGACCCATCTACCTCTTATTGTCCCCCTGATTATCCTGGCTCCTCCTAGAGCCCCCCATCCTCTCCTCATCCATCTGCATAGTGGTTTCAAGATGGGCAACCGCCTCCACAAGTTGCCCATAATCTCTAATCATGGATCCAGCCACTCTAAACATAAGCCCGGTCCTCAACCGCTTCTCAAACTCCAGACAACGATGTTCCTCAGTCGCCACAAGCTCAGGTGGAAACCTCAACAAGCTAATGAATGTGGCCTCAAACTCGGCCACTGGTGTGTTCAGTTGCACAAACTTAGAGAACTGATCCATCAACTTCTCCCTAACTGTGGGAGCCAAAAACTTGTCCTAGAAGGCATTGACGAATGCCTCCCAAGTCACCCCAATGCGCCCACCCGCATACTTCCACGATTGACCCGCATACTGTAATAACCCAAAATATTTTTTTAAATAGTCAGTGCGTAAATTAATTGAGTAATATTTGGATGGAGTGTTGTGAAAAGTTATGTGCCAAAATGGTTTAATTTTGTAATAAATTTTTTTTAAATATAATTTTTGATCTCAGAAATTATGAAATTTTTATTATGTTGTTCTTATAAGAGTCTAGCATGTTGAATAAAAATTTCAGAATTTAATGGTGAGTATTTGTTTTTTTGAAAAATTCACAAACTGATTTAGTTTAATTTATAGTAGAATTTGAAATTGAGTTTTGAGTGTTTGGACCATGATTTGAGATAAATTATTGGGTCTATTTTGGTATATAATTGGTCCATATTTGGCTTATGGGTGGGACCCATGACTTAGATTTAATTTAAATTGAGTTTGTTTAATGACTCATATTTAACTGTTTGGTCCTTTTTAATTAGGTGATTGGTAGTAATCACCTTGGGAGTTGTTATTATTTATTATATAGGATTATAATAAATTATTGATAGTTGATTTTATGGTGTGTACCATATGGTGAAAAATTATATATTATTATAGTAAATAAAATGGGTGTATATTTCGTGGTGAGCAAAATATTATATTTTGTGATGTACAAAAATATTATATTTTGTGATGGAAAAAATTACATCATTTATAATTTATATTATAAAATTTAGAAGTATTATTACAAAAAATTATATTTTTGGGAAATCCATTTTTTTTTTTGGAAGAAGCCAAACCCACGTGGGGTTGTCCCCCACTCATCTCTCCTTTCCCCTCCTTTTGCTTTTCATTTTGTTGAGTAGAGAGCTCAGCTCTCTCTTGCTCTCAGCGTCTCTCTCTCTCTCTCTGTGTTTTGTTCTTCATTGTTGCTCAATCTTTGAGCTTCAAATGAGAGTCTTTAGAGTGAGATTTTGCAAAAGTGTTGTAAATGAAAGTCGGAGAGCTCATCGTGATCTTCGCAATGGTGGTCTCTCAGATCCACGATCGGGCGATGTTTTCATTTTCGGATTTGCTTTTCTTCATATTTGAGATAGGAACTTTCTTCATATTATTACATTAAAGTTATGTTAGGGTTATTTTGAGAAAATATGTCATTATAAGAAGTATTGCTTATATATTTTTTTCAGATTTTTGTTTGATAATTTTTTGGAAGAAAAATTATGTTGAAGTGTTAAGGACATTGATATTTTGAACTTGATATGGGAAAATCATCTTGTGTTGATAATCTTGTTAAAAATCCGAAAATAAAATTAAAAATTGTATGGATTGTGTCTACATTATATTATGATTAGAAAATTTATTTTGAGAAATATAAAGTTGAAATATATATATATATTTTTTTTATCCTTGATTTGGAATTTATTTTTGAGAAAAATAAATTAATATTGATGACTATTGAGTAAATGCTTAAGTTGGAATTATAGAGTTTTTTTGGAATTAAAAACTCTAAAAGCGTTACATTCATGATATTTTATAAAAGATGATATGTTGATGATTTAGTTGTGTTCATTTTTGTGAAAATAAAAATGTGAAATGTGGACTTCGAACTCATAACCTTGAAAATGTTACTCTTGGGCATATTTCATAATTTTTTATGTAAATATCATGTTGGTTAGGTAATTTTAGAAAAAGTTGTGAAATTGTTATTGGTAGAGAATTTGGGAAAAATATTACCTCTTTAAGTAGCTTGGCATGAAAAATGGTTATGTTGAGAGATTAGTCATGTGAGGTTAAGTTTGGTGTTATTAATTTGGAAGATGGTGAATATAATGAACTTACTAATTTGATGAATTAAATTAGTTTGATTAATATTTTAAATCCTTCGTAATTAAAGGATGTTATTGGATTTAATTCCTAACTTTAATATTATGAGATTAAAAGTGACAAAGTTGACTAAGTATGAGATTTGGAGAAATAAGCGAGATTGAGTTGATGTGGTATGGTATTGGGTTCCTAATTTTACTAGTTGAGTAATGTTATAATAATAATTTTATATTTCAAAAATTTTATGAGATACTTGAATTATTTGGCGGTTTTTGACAAGAAAATAATAGAATGTGATTTTTAGCTCTCTTGGAGCAAAAGGACGAATTGGATTAAAACAAAAATAAGTTACAAAACTTTTATTTATTTATTATTTTTCCTTGGTTTAATTCGATTGGGTGGATTTTGATAATTGGAAAGTGAACACACGTGTCATATTTTATAATTATAGTCAAAAGAAGATTTTGATATAATTGATTAAGTGTTGGAATATTCACTTATGTTTATTGAGAATTATGATTGAACTTGAAGGTCCCGAGATTTCACTTGCATGAGAAAATGGGAATTGATTCTATTTAATGTTTGGGATGGGGATGAGTTTTGGAAAGATTATAATTACATTTTATTGATAAAGTATGTGAGTTAGAAATAGATGAAACCTTGAACCAGCCTTGGTGTTATATGTTATTGCTATTGATGAATCTATTGTTTAAGAGTTTTGGTTTTGGTAACCGGCAGAGGATTACCATGTTGGTATTTAAATGAGGAGATCCTTGGAAATGTAAAAAAATGTTTGATTTTGGAAGTTTGTCGTGTATAAAGAATATTGTTGAATTGTCTTGAAAAGACTAAGTAGGAAGTTGTTGATTTACATGTGGTAAATACATGAACATTGACATTATTATATTATCTCTTGAGATTGTATCATGGTATTACATTGATAGAGATATGAAAATTGATCACAATGGAGCATTATGTGGTGGAATTGAAATTGAAACTATTCTAATGCATTGTTTCATATTGCATTGCTATTCCATTTCATTGTTATCATGGATTTCGAATTGTAATTGAAAACTATTGTTTTGAGAAAGGAATTGTTTTTGGTGAAAACAAGATCATTTTGATTTGTTTTGGGTAAATACGTTGGTAAGTCTGGATAGGGGCGTAGTTTGATATTGGTTAAGTTGGCATGAGTGTCCAGAGTGAAAGACCAAAAACACGCGCGGAGGAGGTACTACTGCCCTTCCGGTGAGAGACCGGTAAAGTGGGGATTTGGTAGTGCTCGATATGCCTACCTGCAGACACAAGCCTAGGGATTACCTGAGTTGTATTTACCACCTTGGAATTTTATTGAAATTGTTGGATTAATGTGTTTTCAAATTGGCATTGTGCATAAGATTTTCAAAAGATGAGAATTTGAGCATGACATGGCATATGCATTTATCTCATAAGACTGTATAAAATGTATTTGATGCTTTGTTAGATGTCATTATGAATTGTTTAATTATTTGATTCAATTGATAATGAGATAATTGAATGAATTGAAAAGAATGTCATGTTGCTATTGAAACATGTTTATTTATTTAAGTTAACTGGTTGTGGTTAATTAAATAAATTGGATTTAAGAGATTATGTAATAGAATCATATGGTTTGACATGATATGATTTTACGTATATGTATGAGTACTTTTGTACCCGCATATCTTCTAATGTTTTAATATGAGATTATTTGGTGAGTTAGTAGTTGCTCACCCCATGCCTGTACATGTGTACAGGGAATGCTTTTCAGATTTGAAAATCAAACAATGAGTTTTACCATTTCATAAGTGTAATGTAGTGATGGATTGTACTACTTCATTTGTTTGTTTGGCTGAGTGCTATTTTTTGTAAAAAGTATTGTCCTCTCTTTTATTGTAAGCCTCAGGGCATTTATTTTATGTGTATGAAAATTTCACTGTTGTATAACGAGAGGGAATATGTATATTTAATTATTCATCATTTCATCAAAGGATGAATTGTGAATTGTAAATTGGACTTAATTAATGAATATTGGTAATGTTATCTGAGTAATAAAATACAGGACGTGACACATCCCCTTTCAGCTGAAAAGATGCAAAGGTCACCCTCAACTGGTCGTCCTCGATGCCAAGCATCTCAAACGTCTTCACTATTTGCTCTAACCATTCATCTGCCTTCAGTGGCTCTTTGGGATCACCCAAAAACTCGTCTGGATTCAACCGGAAAAACTCTAGCTTCTAAAAAGATGGCCCTACTTAAGTTACTTGGGCCTAGACTTGATTCTCTGCCTTGAAAATGTCCATAGATTCCAGCAATGCTCCGGCCATTTCACGGGCTAAGGCGCCCATGGCCTGCTGACCCACTGGTTCGGCTACATTGGCCTGACCAACCGCTTCCTCCTATGCCAGAATATCATCCGGTAGAGGCATCTCATTCCTTTTAGGCCTACCACACCTACCACCACCACGTCCACGTCCTGACATCCTAATGAAGGTCACAAGAGAGATTAGCATATTTAAAAATATGCCGAAACTAACTCACTCATGTCCTGATGCGATAGACAACACTAACTCACTCCATATAAGAAAATAATCACATAAACACATACGAATTTCCTTCTTAGATAATGACTGTCTCGCGGCGTTGCTAGAGTTCTAACTAGAAACAACAGTGATCAAGTGCTCTTCTAATAGGACTTCTAGAAACCTGTAGACCCAATCAATATCTTAGGAACTAAATCCCATACCCATTTAATCATGTAAGCATGTTATCACATAATCATATAATACATACAAACGTCTCAGTTAAGCGAGACCAAGCCATTGTGGTAATAACCACTTCCCACGTACCCAAAGTATTCAAATCTAGTACGTTTTGATACCAAGTTGTAACGCCCCCAAAATAATACAATAAATTCAACCCATAAGTGGAAAAATAACAAAAATAATATACTTTCATTCATCAGAGTCCGTATACAAAGGATAACACATGCGATATACATTCACAAACTATTCATCCTGAATCTACAACATGTGTTGCAATGATAAAAGAACTGAAAACTAAACAGATAATCATATCCCCTATAGGCTTACATCTTTCCAAGTCATTGCTTGGTTACAACAAAAGTGAGCCTAGCTCAATACAATTTAAGCCCTTAGCTATACAAAAAGAATACAACAAAAGAAAAAAGCTCTTGCTCCCAAAAGTCCCTAAAAGCTATTGCCTTGGCGGAGGCATATCACCAACACCTGAAAATGGTTTTTTCCAAATAGGGTGAACCAAAGCCCAATAAAAACAATCTAACACAATATATGAATTTTAACAAATATATAAGTACAATGTGCATATACAATGCTTGTGACAAAACATCCATACTCTACAAGATCATAAAGTACCAAATTTTATATCTCCATTCATTTTCCTTCAATTCATTTCAAGTTAATTCATTTCATCTCAATTTGTGAGCCAATTTCATCACCTTCCAAACAACCAATTGAAATTACAACTCAATGGTTCTCAAATCAACTCAACTGCCACACAAACACTTCAAGTTGTCATTTTACGGAAATTTCGTCCGCGGGAATCGGCACCCATGTATACACACAATTTCAGGACTTTCACCCTGGACACTCCGGCCAACTTAATTTCAATGAAGTCCATCACCTATCTCCTCCCAAAACATGGAGTACATCCTCTTTCTCCTTCCAAACATCATACATATATAATGTATTTAAAACATAGTCATATTCAATGACAACCAACAAGAGATTAGTTTTAATTCATATAATCCTCATGCAATTTCTACAACAATCATAGTTATCCTCCACCGATAGGCCAATATAAATATTTCTAAATAGATATTCAATCTCAAGAAGAATAATTTATTCAAATTTCCATGGGTGTAAGGTAATATATATTTCCAACTCCACCATTTATTTCAATATTCATCCAATTTCATCTTTACAACACCAATTCCATTAATTTATACAAAATAAATATTTAAACCACTTTAGGGCAAACTCCTTTTACCCAAATATCAACCCAAAGGCCAAAATCAACTATTTTGCCACAAGATAACCTCATATTCAAATCCCACAACCATCTATATCACATTCACTTAAAAACCCCTCTTTTGATTTTTTTTTTTAATCCAAACCCTAGGTTTGTCCATACTACTCACAAATCCTACCATTGTTATATAACAACAAATAACTAAGCTAAAAACCATATGAAAGTGTAGAAAATCCCTACCTCAAAGAGGGAAGACAAGCCAAGCAAGGGTAAAATTTCGAAGATGCCCAAACCCAACTCTATTCAGATTAAAATAGAGATCTTGAGATGTTCTACCTTTTTATCAAAGGGATTAGGGTGGAGAAATACTAGATCTAGATGAAAAAGTAGAGAGAAGGTAGGTTTTATAGAGAGAAGGTCTCAACTTTATGATTTAGAGAGGAATAGATCTAAAAAAGTGATGTAAAAAGTCATTTTTGTAATCTGATATACACATAGTCTGCTCAAGCGTAAGAAGTGATGCTCGAGCGTCAGGCACAATAAGTTGTTCCGCTCAAGCGCAAGAAGTGTCGCTCGAGCGCCAAAACACAATGAAAAGATGCTCACTGCTCGAGCGCGAAAAATGACACTCGAGCATAGAAAACACACATCCAGTAGTTTTGCAGGCAACATACCAACGCTCGAGCACAATAAAGGCCGCTCGAGCACCCACCCGCTCGAGTGTAAGAAATGTTGCTCGAGTGTAGAAAACAATCTCCCAGTAGTTTTGCAGACCTGCAAAGTACTGAGAGTTTACAAAGCCCGCTCGAGCACAAGAAGTGCTGCTCGAGCGAAGGACCAAAATTGTGGGCAACAAGAGTTTGGAAAAACAAGCAACCAACCTGTCCCAAACACAACCACAATAACCTGATAACCAAAAATAGAGAGAAGATAAGCGAAACAATATATGAACAACCATCCAAAACCATAAAACCCGAGCCCGGAATACAACAAGTGTCGGGTCAAAATCGAAATCACTATAATTTTATACAATAATTTATTTTTAAAGACATTAGAAGAAAATAATGATAAGTCAAAGGGTTCAAGCCTAATTAATTGGAGGTCGTGAACTTGGCTAGACTAAAAGGTTAAGTATTCAAGTTTTGTTATAGGCTAGACTACTGATTCCCAGGATATGACCTCCTATTGATCAGGAAAACAAATAAACAGAATGATGAGTACAAGCATAAAATATTTTAAACAACAGAGCAAAATACTTATCAGAAAGGTTCTGATCAATGTTTTCCCTAACTTGGAAATCAAAATACTCTTTCTTGGTTAAGAATTTTATTCGTGGATTTAATGATATTTTTCATTTTTTATGTTAAAAAGTGTATCTTTTAATATAGTTACAAACAATACTATTGCTATGAAAGAAATAATTAGAACTTTGTTATCAAGTATGGCCCCCTCTAGTTATAATTTTTGCTCCACCACTGATATGTTTCAATTAAATCATCACAAGATAATAAATTTTATGCATAGCATGGTACCCCAAACATTAGATCACATAACCAACTTGGAAAAATAGAATTTATCTACCCATATCACCAAATTATTATCTAAAGACACCCAAAAAAAACATTTAAAAAAAAAATCATCAACAGCCACATGAACATTGAGCAAATATCTAATATAAAATCAAAACAGAATTTAATAAAAGGATTTTTTTTTCTTCCTTATTCATCCTTACAACAGGATTAAAAAAAAAACTAAAAAAAAAGAGAAAAAAACAAACAAACATAGCAAAATAATGCAAGATCTCACTGACATATTTAAACAAACACTAGTGTGGCATTATATAAAATCACAATATAAATACAATAATAGTTGTGGGGATATATTTTCTGAGCACCAACACGTGGCCAAGGTGACGCCGACGTGTTAGTCGAGGTGCCACGTGTCTTGGTCATGACGCCGAGGTGATCTCAGCAAGGCCGAGGTTATCTCCGAAGATATTGGAATCCGAGATAAGCGGATAAGGCACAAGAGTCCTAGATGATGAGGGGACTCAGCCTGGATAAAGATAAAGCTCTTAGGGAGTTTTGTCTCTATCTATTGAAGAGTCCTGGATAAGCACTGAGCTAAAGTCCATTGAAGCTAGGCTTCTGTTGGGACAAGGATTGAGTTAACTATAAAAGAAAGACACTCCCGATGGATCTAAGGTACGCAATCTATATTTAGAATAGTGAGTTTAACAATTGATTATCTTTGAGAGATATACTGACTTGATCATCGGAGTGCCCCCAGGTGGACGAACCACCGCCGGAATCTTCTCTTGTTGTTGCAGGTCAGCCAGGTGTCATCTATTTTGCCAATACTCTCCAGCTGAATACTGAGTTGGCAGTGTGGTCAAAAAATCACTTACACAATTTGGCGCCGTCTGTGGGAAAGAAAGGAGAATAGATGGCCAGCGACGGACATAAAGATAAGGTTGGGGACGAAATCCCTGCTGGGAGTGGAAAACACGTTGACCCAAACGTGGAAGAAGATGGTCGCAATGAGAAGACTCAGAACCAGAATCACGGAAAGAAAGACGTCGGCCAGGATGGCGACATGCCAAAGAAACCAGATCGAAGCGGATACTACAACGAGGATGACCTCCAGGTATGGAAGGATAGATGCCTGCGGAGGAACGAAGAGGTGAAAGAGATGACAAACAAGTTGGCAGACCTGCAATCGGTCGTCAATTTTATGATGCAAAATAATGTCATGCAGCCACCATACCCACGGCAGGACACACCGATTCCAGCGGCCAGTGCCCAAAAGGGAGGGCAGAAGACAATCCCAATAGCCCTTCAGCACACCAGAAGCGAAAAACACTCTCACCGGCCTTCCAGGGAGGTCTGGCCAGGAGAGTCGAGGAAAGAAGAGTCACGAAGGACACATCGAACTAAGGAAGCAAACCCCAAGGAACATCGGCATGTTCAAAGGCAGGAGTTGTGCTTCGACACAACTCATGAAGAAAGGTCGAAAAGGGCCCACAATGAACCTGAGAGTAGTATGCCGAAAAGACTGAAGTCGGGAGATAGCCGAGGTCCTGGGCGGAGCAAGGAAGACCTGAGAGATTACCTCAAGAGGAAACAACATAATACCGTTACCAAAGTAACTTCACCTGTTAAGCCGAGGACACCATTCTCAGTAGAATTGGACAAATTTGAGGCACCGAAGAGATTCAGTATGCCGAGGTTCCAAATATACGATGGTAAGTCAGACCCCAACTTCCACATTGGATTGTACTTGAACTCAATGGCATTGTATAGTGGGAACGAGCCGTTGCTCTGCAAAGTGTTCCCCTCATCCTTCGGGGAGATTGCATCAGATTGGTTTCACAAACTACCAAAGGGAAGTGTGAAGATCTGGGAAGGCCTGGCCGAGATGTTTGTAGCTAGGTTCGTGACAAACAAGCTGCAGCCATTAAGGGTGGACGCATTGATGGCTCTGAAGATCAGTAAGGATGAGGGCCTTAGGGCCTATGCAAAAAGATACTATGAGGTGTTCAACCGAATACCAGAGTGTAACCAAGAGGTGGCGGTCATATCTTTCAAGAACGGCCTAAAAGACGACTGTCCACTACAAAAATCTTTGGCAAAGACATTGCCAAAAAGTATGGAAGAGCTCATGGCTAGAATCGAGAAGTACGCCAAAGCCGAGGAAGACACATCGGGGACTAAGAAGACAAAGCAAGAGAAAGGAAACGGCTCGCCGAAGCGAGGCCGAGGTAATAATGGATCAAACAAGAAAAAGACAGAACTGAGGGCTACACAAGCAGTGAGAACTATGTTCCGAATCCCAATTCACAAAGTCCTGGATCAAATTCGAAATCAACCCTATTTCAGAACACCAGCAAGGGCACCAGGAGAATTTATGGGAAGAAACCTTGGTAGGCATTGTGCTTACCACAATGAAGACGGGCATATGACTCAGGGCTGTAGAGCCCTGAAAACACACTTGGAAGACCTGGTGAGGCAAGGCCATCTGAGAAACCTTGTCGATGAGGCCAGAACAAGGGAAGAACAGGCAAGACTGCCTCAGGCACTAGCAGCTCCGCCTCCCCCAACACAGCAACCTCAGGTAGGAGGACCTCGGGTAATTAATGTAATTCACTCGAAGGTCAACGAGAACGAAATTAGGGGGGAGACCCAGAAGGTGAAGTACTTGCAGCATGTCTACCAAGTCGGGGAGAAGAGACATCGAGCAGAGGAGTGCCAAGGACCAGTAGTGTCCTTTTCTAAAACCGACCTTGAGATGGTGCAGTATCCACATAACGATGCCTTGGTAGTATCCCTCCATGTTGGGGAATGCCAAGTAAAGCGCATCCTGATTGACCAAGGCAGCTCTTGTGACATCATGTACGTCCGATGTTACAAGGAGCTCGGCCTTCACCGAGACGATATGGAGCAATCCAATAGCCCAATGGTCGGGTTCAATGGAACGCCGACATGGCCACTGGGAACAACCAGCTTGGAGGTGCAGGCAGGCACCAGGAAGATAACAACAGAGTTCACCGTAATTGACACACCCTCCCCTTACAACATCATTTTGGGAAGGCCATGGTTGCATGTAATGGGGGCTGTTCCCTCAACATTGCATCAACTATTGCGGTTCCCAACAGAGCATGGGATTGAGGAGGTCAGAGGAAATCAGCTGCAGGCAAAGAATTGCTCCATGGTAGCAATGAAATCCACCTGCAGCATTCGAGAACCAGAGAAGGCAGAGATCGAAGACGAGGGCGTGGAGGTCCTAGAGGATGTCGGCAAGGAGCCAGCCGAGAAGAGTGAAGAAGCACTGAAAAAAAATCCCCGTCCGGGATGGGGATGAAGAACGCTTCTTTCTTCTCCGCTCGGGCTTAGCCGAAGATGAGGGCAAAAAAGTTGCCCAGGCCTTGGAATACTTACAATCTCAAATTTTTCTATCATTAGAATTTTTTGTTCTTTTGTCATTTGCCAAAGTACATAAATAAAGTTTTCGCTTGTTTATATGTTTATACACTTGTGACTGATAAAGATACATAACGTTGTTTCTGGAACACATGTATAATGAGAACCCAAGTGGAACTTAGGTTCACATCAGGGGGCAGAGAGAAGAAAAATGGGTTTAACACTTGTTGAAACTTGAGAAAAGTTTACAAATTGAAGTTAAACCGAGATGATGTTTAACACTTGTTGAAACTTGAGAAAAGTTTACAAGTTGAAGTTAAACCGAGATGGTGTTTGACACTTGTTGAAACTTGAGAAAAGTTTACAAGTTAAAGACTAAGGTTAAACACTTGTTGAAATTTTATGAAAAAATTTACAAGGAGAAACCAAGGTTATGCCAAGAAAGGTATCACCCCGAGAAGGTTGCACAAGGATTGAAGTGTATATTAAAGATATACAAAATATTCTAAGTATAGAATCATGCAAAAGCAGTAAAGAGAACAATACAAGTATGTAGGAAAGGAAGCTGTACTAACAATCAAAAGGAGGCACATCAGCCACATGGAAAGTTTACATTGTTTCAAAAAAAGAAGAAAAAAAACACAGTGTAAGGCACAAAACGAAGAAAAAAAGAGAACACAAAATTCAAGACTCCTCAGCAACAGCAGATGGTTGGGTTAGAAGTTCAGACGACTGCTGGGAAGATATCTCGGCAGCCTTCTCAGTCGCAAGCTCAGCGTCGATTTCTTGAATGGTTACTTCGAGGATCTTGTCTGTGAGAGGCACGTCGGATGATGCTTTCTCAAGAGTAGCATCTTTGGGAACCTCCTCACCCTCCTCATCTTGAGTCAAGTTTAGGACTTGCTCATTCTGAGTAGGGGACTTGGCCCCAACGGCTTCCTTGGACTTCCTCACCAGAACCTCCTCCTCAGACTCAGAATTGTCATCGGATTGGCTTGGAGTTGGAGGGAATGGAAGGGGAAGGACGTCGGCATTCCTGAGGGAGGAGTCCTCGGGGACTTCAAGCTTTTTTAGCAAAGTCATCTAACCAAGGGTAAAACCCTTGTTGCATGCTTGCTTTACTTGTCTTTCACAGTTTGCCGTGACATCGGCCACCCCCTCGTTATACCCCTTCTGGTCGGCCTCCTTCAGCTCAGCGTCTTTGGTGGCTAAAGCATCCTGGAGTTCTCTTTGGGCTTGGGCCATCTTTTCCTCAGACTCTTTCCTCTGGGCCTCAAGAACCTTGTTAATGGCCTCAGCAGCGCCTACTTTTTCATCAGCATCGTCCTTAGCTTTGATGGCAGCCTCGGCCTGGTCTTCCAACTTCTTCATTTTTGATTGTAAGCTTTTGTTGGCCTTTTGCAGACTGGTAACTTCTCTCTTCTTATCGGCCAGTTCTTTTCGGTTCTCAAAGGATTGTATTGAGAAGGAATGAGCATGCTGGATGGCCTGAAAGTGAACAAGACAAAAGTCATTAGAAAATTTTCTAAGTACAAGAAAGAAAGAAAAATGACCAAATAAAGACATTTACTTGGACAGAGCGTTGGAGCATCGAAGCATAGTTTTCATATTCACTCAACTCGGCGTTTCGATTAAGATCGCCGGGAAGAAGCAGAGCGGTACTAAGGGCAACACCAACATTGATGTCATCAGCACTGTCGCCAGCCCTAACTGGCTTGTCCTCTAGTACGATTTTGGGGGCCCAGGGGGCATCATGTTTTTGGGACCCCGAGGTGGTTGCAGAGGATGACCTCGGCCTTTTTGATCTAGGGGATTCGGATGGTTGTGTTTCTTCAGACCTCTTCTCGGGGATGGAGGTGGTTTTCTCACTTGAAGCCAAATTCGGAATTGGCAAAGTATCCTCAGTGTGATCCTGAGTCACCTTTGCTTTTGGCTGAGCCTTCTTTATTCTTTTCGGCTTCGAAGGGGGTTGGGATTGCGCTGGTGAAGCGTCAATAGTTGATGGGATGCTGGCCAAGAGTTCTTTGGCAACCCATCTCGGCAGAAAAGACAATTCGTCGTCGACGTTGGTGCTGGGATATTGGGATTAGATAAGGAGCTGAGGTTGACGGATGCTCGGCTGGATCAGAAGTTGATCCTTGATCTTGCCGAGATGTGGAGGCAACTTGAGGAGTTGTGGCGGAAGGAGGAGACAGACTCTTCTTCTTCTTCTTCTTGGGGACGTCGGGAAGAGCTGACTTGTACGTAGGAATGAAATTAAGTAGAAGAGGGGCCTTCCGTTTGTGGACTGGCAGATCCAAAAGTTTCCTTAAGTCTTTGCTGGGAAAGAAAGACTGATGGAAGCCCTTTAGTGGCTAAGGAAGAGCTGCAAGAAAAACAGACGTTAGAAACAAACAAAGTATTGAAGACTTTAAAAACAAGTTAGTATGAACACAGGGCTCTTACCATTGCCCTCTACAAAAACTGATCGAGGAAGAGGGTAGAGATGGAGGTCCTCGTTTGGAGTGAACTCCCAGTTCCCCGAGGTAATGAAATAGTCATCCCCAGCTCCCTTGTTGGAGTGAGGGAGATCGGCGAGAATTTTGTACTCTGTGGACCTCGGCTTAAGGTAGTAAATGTAGCCCGTATCTTTTTTAAGGCCACACATGGTGTAACAGTATTGGATATCAGCTAAGGTGATCCTAGCGTTTTCTTGTTTGGCTAAGGCTATGATACCATTAATAACTCGATAGGAATTGATGGCGAGTTGCATCGGGTTCAACTTATAGTAGTGAAGTATCTCACGAAAAAGGGTGTTGAGTGGGAGCCGAAGTCCGCACTCAATGAAGGCTACTATAGGGAAGGGCATAGAATCAGTTGCAGGCATGATGGAGTCATCCTCCCCAGCCAACCTCAGATGGACGTCGGCCGGGATGTCAAACTCACGCCTAAAGTGATCTAACTTGGTCGGGGTGTCTACCCTATGCTTCCACATACCCATAACGTCGGCTTCACTCAGCGGAGTTGGATTTCAGAAGGAAGGAGTTTTTGGAGGGTTTTAGGGACCTCGGCTAAAGCCTAAGAATACACAGAATCTGTGGGGAATCGTTTCAGTTTTTTCTAGAATAGGTTCTACAAACATGTCCCAAAACCTAAAACTATGAAAATGAAGATTGAAGACACGAATCTGGAAAACAGAAACAGGTAATGCGATTCAGAGTCAAGAACAGTGAAGGAACATCAAGAAACACAAGACAGGTGTAACAGGTCAAGAACAGTAGCAAAAGTGCAGAAAAATTGTGAGCAGTATGTATATTCAAGACATGAGCAAGAGCAAAGTCGTGAAATAATCACATTCAGATATATGATTCGCAAATCGAATGTATGAACAAAGCAGTAATGGCAACGAGTAATGAAGATCTTCAAAAATTGAAATTAGGAGAAACAGTAAACTCACCGAAGAAAAGAAGTCGGTGTTGAGTTCGCCGAAGTGAGACGAACGGCACCTACAGAAAAAATTAGCAAGAACCTCGCCGAAGGAGATAGACGGAGCAAGTTGCAGAGCTTTAGAAGCTTGAACAATGGAGGGTTTGAAAGAAAAAGCTAGAGAGAGAAAGCCTCAAGAAACGATGGGAAAAAGTGAAAAAATAAGGAAATGGGGAAAAAGTTTTGTTAAAACTTGAAACGGCGGCAAAACAGAATTAATGAACCTAGAACGACGGATCTGTCAGATGGTGTACGCAAGCAGAATTCAACTTACAAGCGCGTAACAAGCACAATCCAGTAAGGGGAAGGCACGTGACCGAAACGGTTGAGTTGTTATGTATAACAGCTCATACGCGTGGAGAAGCTCTTGGAATTCTTGATCTTTAAGAAAGACATGTCGGCCTATAAAATGAGCTCGGCTTAAGCCGATGTACTGGCAGGAAGTACCGATATAGGTTCCATCACCTCAGAATGCCGAAGTAATAAAACCTAGGGGCAGTTGTGGAGATATATTTTCTGAGCACCAACACGTGGCCAAGGTGACGTCGACGTGTCAGCCGAGGTGCCACATGTTTTGGTCATGACGCCGAGGTGATCTCGGCAAGGCCGAGGTTATCTCCGAAGATATCGGAATTCGAGATAAGCGGATAAGGCACAAGAGTCCTAGATGATGAGGGGACTCAGCCTGGATAAAGATAAAGCTCTTAGGGAGTTTTGTCTCTATTTATTGAAGAGTCCTGAATAAGTACTGAGCTAAAGTCCATTGAAGCTAGGCTTCTGTTGGGACAAGGATTGAGTTAACTATAAAAGAAAGACACCCCCGATGAGTCTAAGGTACGCAATCTATATTTAGAATAGTGAGTTTAACAATTGATTATCTTTGAGAGATATACTGACTTGATCGTCGGAGTGCCCCCGGGTAGACGAACCACCGCTGGAATCTTCTCTTTCTGTTGCAGGTCAGCCATGTGTCATCTATTTTGCCAGTACTCTCCAGCTGAATACTGAGTTGGCAGTGTGGTCAGAAAATCACTCATACAATAGTAAATCACAATTAACCCTTAATATTAAAAGATGAAAATTAATAAATTCATGGATTAGAATATTAGATTTTTAGATTGTATCAAGTTTTATACCTAAAATAAGAAGATCATAAATAAAAAAGAAAGATAGACGTATTGTGTGTGTTTGCCTGTGTGTAAGAGTGAGAAAAAGAGAAAGATGAAGAATGATACACCCTTACTTCATTATTTCGCTCCTGCCTCTTTGTCTTGCCAAAATTGATTTTGCTTTACCAATTTCAGATTTATTGGCCTTGTGGATTGGGTTAACTCACTCAAATTTGTTGGATTCGTGGATTCGATTGCTTCACCAAAATCAATTTTGTCCCATAGCTACTCTAAGTCATTTGGTGTAGTTTAGTAGGTTTTTTTTTTTTTTTTACCTTTGCCTTCCTGTAAGTCTTATTTCCTCTGTTTTTATAATATATATATATGGAGAATTGGTAATGAGGTGATGAATTGGTATACCAAAAATTTATTTATTTATTTATTTTAGATAAGTTTGTTCACAGTTTAAATAAAAATAAATAAATATTAATTTTGGTACTTACACTCATAATTAGATTAATTGACTTTTAATTTTAAATTTTGTGTCAATTTCGTCTAATTAATAATACCGTTAGTGTTTTTGACAAAAAAAAAGATCACTGAATTGGTTGAAATTAATTTACTGAATTGAGCAAATTCGTAATTTTGTTTATAAAAAAAATGACTTGTGCATATTTTTCATTAAAAAATGCTAACAATTAGGGAAAATTACATTGTTAGTCTCTCAATTTTGGCTATTGTGTCATTTTAATTCCTGTAATTTCAATTGAATCGATTTTGACCTTGAGTTTTTTATTTTGTCTCAAATTGGTTCAATTGATAGCAATTTTTCATGGCAAATGCAACATGTGTCATCATTTTATGAGCAAAATCATAAACTTGGTCAATTCAATGACTATAACCGATCGAGTGAAAATTTTCTATCAAAAACCTTAAAGATGTTATCAATTAGACTAAATTGACGTAAAATCTAAAATTAAGGTTCAAAATTGAGTCAATTGAAACTAGGGAACAACAAAACGTAAGGACTATTGATGTAATTTACCCAACAATTATAAACAATTGGAATAAATTGAGATAAATCCATAAATTTAGAGTCAAAATCGAGGTCAATTGAAACTACATAGACTAAAATGAAACAAAGACCAAATCACGCCCCTTGAAGTTTCCAATTTAATAACAAATGATCAATTTTATTAATAAATCATCAAGTTAATTAACACTTTTTGATAATGTCAGAAATTTATTTCAATTAAAAATTCAAGTAACTTTATCATTATATAAGAGAGTAGTTTGAAATTTTATTTATTCAGTTAATTCATATAAAGTCGTTGATTAATTTTGTACATGTGGCAAGTACAGTTGAAAAACATGTTATATTGAGTTCAATATATTTGTTTATATTTATTTTGTGCATTTTAAAAATTTTGGGAGCATATTGGCATTTTTTGTTTTTGCAAAAAATGTCATTAGATAGCTTGGAAAGTTTTTGGCTTAGTAGCATTCTCAGAATGCCATGAAAAGTAACTTGCACTTAGTTTAGTGACATTTTAAAAAAATTGCCATTGCTACTAAAGTTTAGTGGCATCTGTTAATAAGTGTCACTAAAACAATTTCTTGTGTTATTCTTTTATAAAATGCCATAAAATTGATGTTACTAGATCACATTTTTATTGTAGTGATGTGGCACTTCTTTATTGAAATGTCACTAGAGCCTTTTATATTTGTGGCTCTGTGACATTTTTCTAAAATGTGCCACAAAATATTATTTTTGTGTTATTTTTTAAAAATATGCCGCTAGTATATTGTCACTAAAATGTGTTTTTGTTGTAGTGACAGATACTGAAGCATTGGGGTGTTAACAAGAGTCATTTCATAACATGGAAGACCCAAAACTACAAGCTATAATTTTCTGTAAGACAATCATTTCTGTTGGGTACAATGCGTAAGCACTTTTATATAAAAACATCATCATTGAAGTATAATGTTTCTATCTACATACAGAAGCAAAGCTGTAGGGTAAACAATTGTTCATCATCTTCAAATTTCACTATAGGAAACAACATTTTTCACTATCCACCACAACCTACATAATTTAGTGTATATGAAGAAAAAACAACCTTTATAATTCCAACTCATCGTACCCAGTCAACGAAACAGGTCCAAGGCAATCACCTTCCAAACTAGCAAGAATTATGAAATCTCTTTCTATGTCCCAATGTTTCTTTCTCCATCTCACAGCGAAGACCACAAAACGGATAACCACATCATTCTCTATCCTCGAGTGATCCTCGTTAGTGAAGATCTCTCATGTTTTCTATTGGGCATAGTAGAAATTTGGCATCTTTTGAGCTGATAGATAAATATATTTCATGGGTCCACATATTAAGAAGACCATCCCTTCTATGTATCTTGTGCACAACTCCGAGCATGATATCTCTATTGATAGGTAGGAAGGTGCGACAGTGAAAGGCCACCGAGAAGAGGATGTCCCCTGATTCCTCTTCAAACTCTGCATTTGCCTAGATGCTCTTCAATTCAGTTATTGCAATGAACTAACTATGCTACTTTGTGGACTTAATGAGCAGCAATTCCTCGAAGAGGCATGTTACTCAAGTCCACTCATCTATAAAACAAGCTCATCAATCCTATTCAAGTCTACTCATCTCAATTTGGAACACTCCAACAGGCATATCTAAGTTAATGCACTAGAAAAATGACCCATTTCGATTGGTTAATATTTTAGACACCATTATGTAACTCATTCAAAAAAAAATTAAATTAAATTTATCAAATAATTGTAATTTCAAAATTTTATTATAATTACTTTAAGCCAAAAAAACTAAATCATTAATTCCATATAATTGTTGGTACAAAATTTTACCAAATCCGTCTTAGTAAAAAAATGAATAGACTACTAAACAAGTCTACCGAGTAAAACATAGCAAAGCCCAACCTACACAACTAAACAAAACCCAAACTAACTAAGCGAAGCGAGAAATCAAAACATCACATCAACAGTTGCTAGTCTTTCAAGCCTTGTTTTCTTGGACCAAGAGATGCACTAACTACGATCAACCTAACATAACATCCATCACAAAAGCAGAACCATTACAATAACAAACAACTAGTTGCCCATTCTACCAGCTTTAACATATTGGTCTTGTTTGGGAAGTTGGCTATGTTAATTTTTGACCATTTTACTAGACTAAAATTTTTGTGTTTGGGAAGATGGTTGGACTTTTTTATAGCTAGATGAGATGTTTATGAGAGAAAAAATGAAATGATTATGAATTTTGTGTGACGTTTTGTCTTATTAATTATTTTAACTTATTTTTTCTTTTTGTAAATTTTAACCTAAAAAACCATTTTTTAACCTTTCCCAAACAAGGCCATTGAGAGCCTTCCCCCTCCCCCCTCCCAAAAGGAGTCCAGATCCTCTGTAGGGCTTTCCGATAGTGCATATAAAAATGACGTTGTTTTGTCTTCTTTTTTTTTTTTCTTTTTTTTTTTCCTTCTTCGTTCTTCTTTTCACGCACCTAACCCCCAAAAGCCCCCAAACCTTCGATTCTTGATCAAGTGTGCAAAGATGTCAATAAGATAAACGTTCGAATCTTAATTATGTTAATATGAGTTGGTAATTTTTTGTGATTTGCTGATTTGTTTGATTGCAATACCTATCTGAATCTGGTGATCTCTAATTTGTTTCATGCTCGTGTAATATACAGGGAGCAGAATCAGATCAAGAAATAATGGAGATGGTATTGCTGGAAATTAATGGTTGGGGGAGTTGGGTTAGATTGTGAAATGACCAAACTACCCATATTATATACCCCACATCAGACCACACGGAGCAAAATGAGATGGAGAGATTTTGAAACCTAAAGAGAGAGCATTTCACAGAGCTCTGTGTGAGAGAGAGAGAGAGAGAGAGAGAGAGAGACGGTGGAAACAAAACCAAAATCATACCATCTCTCTCAGCCTCTCTCTCTCTCTCTCTCTCCTCCCTACTACCACGCCGTCGCCTCCTCTTCCTCTCTGTCTTCTGCCATCGCCGCCGTGACTACCGTGACCACCACGGATTTGTCACCGTCATCTCCATCGAAGTTCTTGACCACCCCCAGCTTTGTTGTCGGAAATCCTAATCCGTCGTACTCCTTTGGCCTCCAACCGCCTTACTCCGCCTCCTCCTCCACCGGCAGCAGTGGCAACCTCTCTTCTCTGTGTTCATAGATCTCAGATCTAGACTCCAACTACAATGGCAACTCCTTCTCTCTCCCTTTTCTTCTTCACTCAGCTTCACAGTCACTCTTCTTCCTCTTCTCTGTGTTCATAGATCTTAGATCTAATCACATATCTCTGTCATGAATGTGACTCTTTCTTGGATTTCTACTTTTTTAACCATATCTTATGCTCTCATTGTTTTCTCATCCTAGAGCTTTAAAGTTGAACGAATTTGTTTTGATCATCAATTACTTTGGTACAAGTTGTCTTTTCTTTGGGTTATTACATCACTAATTGAATTTTTGGTTTTGCAGACTTGCAGTAGTTTCTTTAGATGTAGGTTTTTTTTATTCAAGTTGTAGGTGTTTGTCCAAAATTGTAATAACTCTCACCACTGATTACTGATAACCCGACTGATTACTGCTAAACTGAGACTGAACATGATTAGTAATCGAATTGATTGAAATACTGAACTGACTGATTGACTATACTAGTTTAAATACATATCTATCTGTCGATTGTTAAACTTATCTGTCCATGTTTTGTGTTTTAAATTGCGAATTGAAGGCCTTATCGGCGGCCGAATTTGAAATCGATTGATGTTTTATGATCATTAGAATTTATGTGATTTTATGGCATATTTATCTGAAATGTGATTCAGTATGATTAAATTAGATTAGATAATGTAAAACACATAAGTTGGTTTTATCTACCAAAATGCCATTGTGAGTGGGCCACTACCTTAGACCATATTTGAGCCTTACAACACTCATTCATACACATTTCCTCAGCCAAATTCCTTGTTATAGCCGACCAAGAGAGAAGAGAGGGAGAGTGTAAGAGAATTGAGTTGTTCTTGATAGTTTTGCTTGGAAATTGAAGGAATTGAAGAGAGTATTGCAAAATTGAGCTCCTAGACCTTTAATTCAAGACATAAGGTAGAGCTTTTACCTTATTGTGTTTAATTTGAGTTGCTTCTAGCATGTGTTAGAGGATTATTGAAGATTAGAGCCAAGATATGGCCTATAATGTTGAATTGAAGCTCATTCCATACATGCATGTTGCCATTCATGAGTTTTGAAGTGTTTGTTCATGGAATTACCCATGCATGTTCATATTTTTACAATGGACCATGAATTCATCTTGTTTATGGAGAGATTGGCTCACTAGAACAATTATTTGAAGCTTTGAAGTGTTTAAATTCTTGCATGTTCCATGTTCATCTTGTTCATGAAAATGTTGTTTGAAATTGGATTTAATTGAACTACCCTTGGGTTTTGATTTCTTAAATTGATCTTTGAAACATGTTATATTATGAGTTTTGATGTGTTTTCCAGAAAATTAGCCCAAGAGGATCGAATTTGATTCATTTGAAGTTGAATTTGAGCTTGAGGTTCAAATCTAGGAATTCCAGATTTTGAACTCACGCTTGAGCGGGGAGACTGGCGCTCGAGCGTGAAAATCGTGCTCCCAACGTTTTATTGTGTTTTGCAGTCCCGCTCGAGCGGGGTAATTTACGTTCGAGCGGGACATTGTGTCTTACGCTCGAGCGGGTGTCGAGCGCCCTATCGAGCGTGATTTTCACCCATCCAGCACTTTTGACTGTTTTGCATTACGCTCGAGCGGATAATTTTACGCTCGAGTAGAAACCTTTGTCTGCATGTCTGCTCGAGCGGAGTAACCTATGCTCGTTTTCTGAAAATTCTGAAAATGTTTTTAAAGTGCATCTTTGCATCCTCATCCCATCCTAGGCATTCTTAGGCCTAGTTTAAAGCATCTTAATGAGGATTTAGATGTAGAACCACACCGAGTCTAATTAGGGATTAAGTTACTATTTTCCCAACTGTGTAGCTTAGTGTGTGTTCACTCTGTAACTGTGTAGGGTTGGCATCCAGAGACGCGCTCTAGCTTAACTGTAGCCCAGAACTCTGTGAGTAACAACTGTGTAAAGATATATTCAAATATGAATATCTTCTGAATGGTTAAACTGTACTGTTTCTGAATTGATACTGTTAATTGAATGAATGTATGTCCTCTATTCTGAACTATATTGTGGCATCCATAGCAACTACTGTTACTGTTACTGCTAGAGTTACAGAGATCTCTGTTAGTTCCTATCTTGGAACTTCTGTTTATTGTTATGATGGCCATCATTGGCTGCTCGGTCTTTTAAGACCTACTGTTTACTGTACTGGTATGCTAATGGATGTACCACATATGACTGTTATGACTGAATAACTGATATACTGAATCAATTGACTATTTTCAATACTGAAAGGACATTCATTCTTAACCTCTTTACGCATTATGTTATTCACTGGGCTTTAGCTCACTGCTCATATATATATGTAGGTGTTCAAGCACCAGACCGCTGCTAGGAGCGTCAGGCAAGCTCTTGTTTTGTCAGCCAACCTTTGTGCCTCACTGCGAGGTTCCGAGCCTATTTCAAGCAATGGCTATGGAGTGTTTTAGTTTCCTCCTTTCTATTCTGTTTTTGTATAGACTGTTACTGTACTGTTTTAATAGAGATTAAGTCCCTGTCCTGAATGATTGTAAATGTTGTACATACTGGTTTGCACTGATTGTATATATGTATGAAAAGTCTTTTTGCATACAGACTGTCACAGCTCATGGGACATTGTTTTATTACTATATTGGCTTCCGCCAGCCCCTGTACTCTGTATTACTGTACTACTGTTAAGCAGGCCTTCGGTAATCTCGGATTATTGGCCGGTTACGGTGCTAAATCCATAGGGACGGGTTTGGATCGTGACAAAAATGTAGTCCATGCATTTAGTGATGATTCTTATGTTTTGTTTTTGTTGCTCAAAACATATTCTGGTTTTAGCTGAGATGTTCATATTGTGATATTTTACATTACTACTACGGTGGTGGTTGGTGAAAAGTCAAACATATCAAGTGATGTTTGGATTTTTTATTTCAAAAATGTTTGGAAGCTTTAATTAGAGCTATCACTGCCACAGTATATGTTGTGTTTTGATTTTATTTTATTTTTTTCCACTTCATTAGTGATGGGATTAGTGATAGCAAATTAGTTGTCTATAGCATTGCCGGATGTTTGGATTTTTTATTTTTATGCCTACCTTTAATTTTTGGCATTCTTATTGCTTGCTAAGAGAATGTCCCTTTTCATTAAATACAAAATTTTAGCAAGTTCCACATTGGTGTGCTTTCAACTAATAATATCTCCTTTAACAGTGCCATTTGTATGACCCCATGATGTTCTTCCCATTGAAGATTAGATTGTTTTTAGAAGGGGACAAATCTGTTATTAATTTATTGTCTGAAGTAGTTGTTGTTGATGATCATAATGTTGATAATGAAGAAACAATTTAAAAATATTGAACAAATAAAAAACTTAGACAGGTAAAATTTGAACAGGAAAAAAAATTTACACAGATAAAATTTGGACAGATAGAAAATTTGCATATAAAAAAATTGAACAGATGGACAAAAAAATTTGAACAAATAGAAAATAATTTGAATAGATAGTAAAAAAAGTCTATAGATAAATTAAGGGATAAAATTAAAAATAAAACATCTTTCAAAATAACTAAAAAGACCTCTCACCAGACTATTTCATAAATAGTGGATTTCTCACAAATAAAAAAAATACTTGGACCTAATGCCTTAAACAACTTATAAATTAGATTTATCACTACTTTTTTTTTAAAAATATTATATAAATTAGTATTATATATTATGTAAATATTTTATAATTGGTTAAAATATTTTTCTTTATATCAATTCACCTAAAACCGTCCAAATCGTGATTTGACAAACTACTAAGACCTCGTTTGGTAATTATATATTTTAGTTAAAAAATTAAAAAATCATTTTAAATTGTTACATTATTTTCTTTATTTTTTACATATTTTTCATAAAAATTAAAGAATTTCTAAAGTAATCAATTCTGACCTAATTCACTATTTAATTTATAATTTCACTTTCTGAACCAGACCGCACACAGTACAACCAAATTAGCTGTAAAGAGCTTTCTTTTGTAATAATTGTACTGATTTGGGGTCTGTGTGAGTGATTTTTCAATCACACTGCCCACCTTAGTAATTCAGCTGTAGAACACAGGCAGAATAGATGGCACCCTGCTGTCCTGCACAGAAAGAGAAGGCTCTGGCGGTGGTTCTTCCACCCGGGGGCACTCCGACGATCAAGTCAGTGTATTTCTCAAAGATGATTAATAGTGCTTAAAACAATGCTCAAGGTATCAATTGCGTACCTTAGACCCATGGGGGTGCCTTTCTTTTATAGTTTACTTAATCCTAGTCCCACTAGAAGCCTGGCTCTTATGGACTCCAATTCAGTGCTTTTTTTGGATTTCTCAAGAGATAAGGATAAACTCCCTAAGAGTATTTACCCTTATCCACCCTGAAGTCTTTCTTTATCCTAGGACTCTTGTCCCGTATCCGCTTATCTCGGATTCCAGTATTCTCGCAGATAACCTCGGCAACTCCAAGATCACCTCGGCATAACTACCACGACACGTGGCACCTCGGCTGACACGTCGGCGTCACCTTGCCACATGTTGGAACTCTGAAAATATATCCCCACAACTGCCCCCTAGGTTTTATTACTTCGGCATTCTGAGGTGATGGAACCTATATCGTTCCTCTTTCCAGTACATCGGCATGAGAACTCTTCAGCCGAGATCATTCATTTCAGGCCGATATGTCTTCTTCAAAGAACAAGAACTTCAAATGAACTCCCTCATGTGTATGAGCTGTCATACACCACTTTTCAACCGTTTTACTTACGCGTTGTATCCTCATTGGCCCGTGCCTGTGACGCGCCTATAAATCCTTCTGGCGTCTACAGTCGCCGTCTGACGTATACGTTGCTCAAGGAGCATTAATTGCTCTATCTTTGCCGCCGTTTCAAGTTTTTGACAAAAGTTGTTTTTTCCCTCTTTCCGCCTCTTCACTTTGCACTTTGACTTCTCTTACTTTTCCTCTCTCTAGATGAATTGCTTTTCAATCCGCCATTGTTCTAGATTTCAAGCTCTGCAATTGCCTTAGTTTCTCCTTTCTGGTGAAGCTTTGCCGTTCTGTTACTTCTGAAATCGTCGTCTGATTTCGGCGATCTTCGTGTCGGCTCCATTCTTTCTGGTAAGCTTTTGTTCCTTTCGTTTTCAATCCTGTTGATTTTCTTCGTTACCTGTTGCCATTACTGTTTTGTTCACGCATTTATCTTGTGAACCACATATCTGAATGCTTTAATTTTGCTTTTGTCCATGTCTTGAACACTTGCACTGTTTCACCATTTTTTTGTCACTGTTCTTGACCCTATACCCCTTGCACATACAATACTCTTGATAATTCATCTCTGGTCTTGATTCTAAAGCACATCCTTGCTTTTTTGTTTTCCAGATCCGTGCCTTCAACTCTTGCTTCCATAGATCTAGGTTTGGGATTTTGTTATGTAGTACCCAAAATTTAGGAAAAACTGAAACCAGTACTTACCTAGGTTTTTGCTGAGGTCTCAATTACCCCCTTCAAAACATCTTCTTTTTGAAATCCCACCTTGACCATTTAAGCCGATATCATGGGCATGTGGAGACATAGGGTAAACACCCCAACCAAACTAGAATTTTTTAGACAGGAGTTTGAAATCCCAGCCGATGTCCATCTGAGATTGGCTGGGGATGATGACTCCATCATGCCTACTGACGACTCCATGCCCTTCCCCATAGTTGCCTTTATTGAGTGTGGACTTCGGCTCCCACTCAACATCCTTTTCCGTGAGATTCTCCACTATTACAAGTTAAACCCCATGCAACTAGCCATAAATTCTTATCGAGTGATTAATGGTATTATAGCCTTAGCAAAACAGGAAAATGCTAGGATTACTTTAGCCGATATACAGTACTGCTATACCATGTGTGCCCTTAATTTGAAAGAAAAAGGCTATATTTATTACCTTAAGCTGAGGTCAACAGAATTCAAAATCATAGCCGACCTCCCAGACTCCAACAAGGGGGCTGGAGATGACTACCTCATTACCTCGGGAAATTGGGAGTTTGCCCCAGACGAGGATGCCCATCTCTACCCTCTTCCTCGGTCAGTTAAAGAGGGCAAGGGTAAGAGCCCAGTGTCAATACTTAGTTGTTTCTTTTCAAGTCCTCAATACTCTGTCTGTTTCTAATGTCTATTCTTCTTGCAGATGTTCGTAAGCCACCTAAAAGCTTTCGCCAATCCTACGTCCCAAGCAGAGATTTGAAGAAACTTTTAGATTTGCCAGTGGAAAAAAGGAAAGCGCCTCTTCTGCTCAATTTTATTCCAACGTACAAGTCAACTTTGCCTGACGTTCCTAAAAGGAAGAAAAAAAAACCTTTCTCCACCTTCTGCTTTAACTCCACAAACTGCATCAACATCTCGAGCTGATCAAGGGTCAACATCCGATCCAGTAGTACAGCCGTCTACTTCGGCTCAATATCTAATCCCACCATCCCAACGCAAACGTCGCCGACGTCTTGTTCTTGCAGCCGAGATGGGTCGCGCAAAGCCTGTGGCCAAAGATCTGTTAGCCAGCCTCCCAACCGACGTTGATGCTCTTCCAACGCAAACGCAGCTTCCACCTAAGCCAAAAAGAGACAAGAAGGCCCAACCAAAGGCCAAAGAGCCTCAAACTAAGACTGAAGACACTCTGCCGATTTCTCAACTAGCTCCGAGCGAAAAAACTGCCTCTGTCCCTACGAAGAGGTCTGCTGAAGCCCTTCCCTCCGAATCCACCAAATCTAAAAGGCCGAGGTCATCTGCAACGACCTCAGGGTCAAAGAAGCCCGATGCCCCCTGGGCCCCTGAAATAACATTGGAGGACAAGCCTGTAATGGCTAGTGATAGCGCCGATGATATAAATGTCGGTGTTGCACTTAGCATTACACTGCTTCTCCCAGGCGATTTGGAACGTAACGCCGGGTTTAGTGAATATGAAAATTATGCTTTGATGCTGCAACACTCTGTTCAAGTAAGTGTTTTTGTCTGGTACTCCTTCTTCCTTTCTCATTATTTCACACTTGGAATTTTTTCTAATGCTTCTGTTTTCTTCCAGGCCATCCAGCACGCCCACTCTTTCTCCATGCAATCTTTTTAGAACCGTGAAAAATTAGCCAAGAAAAAGAGGGAAGTCACTACCCTCCAGAAATCAATCAAGAACCTACAGTCAAAGATGAAAACATTGGAGAACCAAGCCGAGGTTGCCATGAAAGAGAGGGACAATGCCGAGGAAAAGGCTGGTGTCGCTGAGGCAGTAAATAAAGTTCTTCAATCTCAGCTAAAAGAGGCTGAAGATAAGGCAGCCCAGGCCGAGACGGAGCTAGAAGATGCCTTGGCCACTAAGGCAGCGGAAATAAAAGAAGCCGATGACAAGGCGTATAATCAGGGTATGGCCGATGTGACTGAGGCCTATGAGCAACAAGTGAAGCAGGCGTGCAACAGGGATTTCTCCCTTGGTTGGATGTCCCTTCTCAAGAAGCTTAATGTCCCAGAGGACTCACCTTTGAGGAAAGCTGATGCCATTCCTCTTCCATTTCCTCCACCTCCCCCACTAGCTCAATCTGAAGAAGATTCAGAATCTGAAGATGATGAAGAGGGTGATGCCCTGGTGAGAAAAACAAATGAGGCTACTAGGTCGAAGTCCCTTCCTTCAACTGAGCAAGTCCTGGACTTGACTCAAGATGAAGAGGGTGATGAGGTTGCCAAGAAAACTACTCCTGAGCATGCTTCGTCCGACGTGCCTCTAATCGACAGGAGTATTGACGAAACTCTTGTTGAGATCGATGCAGAACTTGCAACGGAGAAAGTGGCCGAAGTTGTTCTTCAGGAATCTGCCGAGGTTGAAACCCAAATTCTTCCTGAAGCTGAGGGATCATAACTTTGATGTCTTTTGTACTTTTTTGTTTCTTGGGTAGTATAAGTTTCTTTATGTGGCCGATGTGCCGTCTTCGGAACAGTTACTCTTTGGTTGTACCCTCTTTTGTGAAAAACTACAACTGTTTTTTCTGAATGCTTCACTTGTTATTTTCTCTTCATTACTTCTGTATGATTCTATACTCAGAATATTTTGCATGCCTTTCACACTTTGCCTTCGTTGTGCAATTTTCTCGGGGTCGAATACCTCAGGTATAATGACTACAAGCTTTACTTCGGCAAGATACTGACCTGTAAACTTTTCATAAATTTTAACAAGTGTAAAACATATACTGTTTTTATTTCAATCTGTAAGACTTTCCTCAAGTTATAACGAGTGTTAAACAATGATCTAGTTGTAAATTGCTACAAATTTCAACAAGTGTTTAAACGATATACTTAGCTCTTACTTCAACCTGTAAATTGCTGCAAATTTCAACAGATGATCATATGTCGGTTTAACGTTATTTTGTAAATTGCTACAAATTTTAACAAGTGTTTAAGCATTTTCTTCGGGTTAACCAACTTGTAAATTTCTACAAGTGTTTAAGCAATAACTTCGGCTTTTTTTTGACTTGTAAATTGCTGCAAATTTCAATAAGCGAAGATAAGGAATCAGCTTAACTTCAACTTGTAAATTGCTACAAATTTCAACAAGTGAAGATAAGGAATAACCTCGGCTTAACTTTAACTTGTAAATTGCTACAAATTTCAACAAGTGAAGATAAAGAATAACCTCGGCTTAACTTCAACTTGTAAATTGCTACAAATTTCAACAAGTGAAGATAAGGAATAACCTCGGCTTAACTTCAACTTGTAAATTGCTACAAATTTCAACAAGTGAAGATAAGGAATCAGCTTAACTTCAACTTGTAAATTGCTACAAATTTCAACAAGTGAAGATAAGGAATAACCTCGGCTTAATTTCAACTTGTAAATTGCTACAAATTTCAACAAGTGTTAAGCATATTCTTCTTCTCTTTGCCCCCAATGTGAACCTGAGTTCCACTTGGGTTCTCATTATTCAGAAATAATATTGCGCAACTTTTATCAGTGTAGAGGAATTATGCTATGATTTTATTGATAACGTTTGAAAAAATAACAAAGAACAACTAATGATAAAAAAATTTCAGATTGCAAGTGTTCCATGGTCTAGGCAATGCTTTGCCCTCATTATCTTCAAGTCGGTAAGCTCCATTGCCTAATATCGAAGTGATTCTGTAGGGTCCTTCCTAGTTTGGGCCAAGCTTGCCCTCTCTGGGATCCTTCTTGTTGCCGACGACTTTTCTCAGGACTAGGTCGCCGACTTGAAAATCCCTTGGATTGACCTTCTTGTTGTAAGCTCTGGCAAGTTGTTGCTGGTATGCTGCGAGCTGAATTACAACTTTCTCTCTTCGTTCTTCCAAAAGATCCAGATCTCGGGCTAAGAATATGTCATTAGTCCCATTCTCAACTCCCTGGGTTCGGATCCCTAGGATGCCGACTTCCAGTGGAATGACTGCTTCTATGCCATAAGCCATGGCAAAAGGGAATTCCCCTGTTGATCTTCTCGGCGTAGTCCGATATGCCCAAAGCACATTGGGTAATTCGTCTACCCACTTTCCTTTTGCTGCCTGCAGCCTCTTCTTTATTCCATCCAAAATTACTTTGTTGGATGTTTCTGCTTGCCCATTACTTTGGGAAAAACTTGGTGTTGAAAAGTAATTCTTGATTTTGAATTTCGCACAAAAATTCTTGATGAGTTTGCTGTCAAACTGCGTTCCGTTGTCGGCAACTATTGCTCTTGGAATCCCAAATCTGGTGATGATGTTTTTCCATATAAAGTTCTTGACATTCACATCTCGGATTTTGGCAAGAGATTCTGCCTCTATCCACTTCGTAAAGTAATCTGTTGCTACCAGTAAGTATTTTATCTGCCCTGTTGCCTGGGGAAGTTGTCCAACAAGATCCATGCCCCACTGGGCAAATGGCCAAGGGCTGGATACTGGATTCAAGTCAGCAGCTGGCTGGTGTATCAAAGGTGCAAACCTTTGGCATTGTTCACACTTCTTCACGTATGCTTCTGCATCTTTCTGCATGTAGGGCCACCAATATCCCTGGGTAATGGCCCTGTGAGCTAGTGATCTGCCTCTAGCGTGGCTTCCACAAACTCCTTCATGAATTTCATATAAAAAATGTTCAACCTGTAAAGGGTGTACGCACCTTAAGAGGGGTCCAGTGAATGACCTTCTGTAGAGATGTCTGTCCGCTGTGAGACTGAATCTTGCCGACTTCAATCTGACCTTATGTGCCTCTTTGCGGTCTTCTGGCAGCTTTCCTTCTTTTAGGAATGCAACAATTGCATCCATCCAGCTGGGCCTCATGTCCACACACATTGCTTCCTGCTCTGTGTTCTGTGGTTCTATGCTCGGGCCCGACATATAGTCAATCAGAATTGTCCTTGTTTTTCCAGTCTATATTGAACTTGCCAGGTTGGCCAACGCGTCGGCGTGGCTGTTATCATCTCGGCTTACTTGGAGTAGTCGACAGTTCTGAAATAAGGCTGCCAATCTGATGACCTCTTTTGCATATGCCGACATCCTTTCGTCTTTGGCAGCGAATTCTCCTGTTGACTGGTTAACAATAAGCTATGAATCACAAAAAACTATTACCTCATCTGCTTCTGCTACTACTGCCAGCTTTAGCCCTGCAATTAATGCTTCGTATTCTGCTTCATTGTTTCAGGCCTTGAACCCCAAACGGATAGACTGTTCTATTATTTCTCCATCTGGAGATATCAGTAGTACTCCTGCCCCTGCTCCTTGTCGGTTTGAACTTTCATCGACAAACAGTCTGAAGGAGTCGCCGATGTAAATGCTACAGGGTCTGAGTTTGTCCTTCCTTTGTTCTTTTGCCTTTGGCTGGGATTCTCTTTACTTGCTGGGACAACGTTCATCTTGGCTCAACAGAGCCTGATGTTCGTTGGATTCTGGGGTGAACTCGGCCATGAAGTCGGCCAAAACTTGGCCCTTAATTACCGTTCTTGGCCTGAACTCTAGGTCGTACTGGCCCAAGGCCACTGCCCATCTTACTATTCTTCCAGTTAAGTCTCCCTGCTGTAGTAAGGGTTTCAAAGGGTGCTCTGTTAGCACTACAATCTTGTGCACCTGAAAGTAATGGTTCAACTTCTTTGAAGCCATCACTAAGGCTAGCATTAATTTCTCTAAGGGTAGATACCTTGTTTCTGCGTTGGCCAAGGTTTTGCTTACATAGTAAATAGCCTTTTGCTCTCCCTTTTTCTTCTCGGATTAATACCGCACTTACTGCATGTTCTGAAACTGCTAAGTATAAAAACAGCTCTTCCCCAGGTTCAGGTGTTGAGAGGACTGGAGTCGTAGTCAGGTACTTCTTTAGGTCGGCCAATGCGGCCTCGCATTCCTCTGTCCAAAGGAAATCCGTGGCTTTCTTTACCAGGTTGAAGAAAGGTGTACATTTGTCTGAGCTTCTGCTAATGAACTTGTTTAGGGCTGCGGCCCTTCCAGTAAGCATCTGTACCTATTTTTCCGATGTCGGGCTCTGTAAATCTAGGATGGCCTTGATTTGATCTGGGCTGGCCTCAATGCCTCTTCTTGTCACTAGGTACCCCAAGACCTTACCAGATCCAACTCCGAACGCACACTTTGATGCGTTGAGTCGGAGCCGATATGTTTTGAGGATTTCAAAGACCTCTACTAGGTCAGCCAGATGACCCCTAGGCTCCTTGGTCTTCACGACCATGTCATCGATGTAGACTTCTACTGTTTGGCCAATCAGGTGTTTGAACATCTTGGTTACCAGCATTTGGTAAGTTGCTCTTGCGTTTTTCAACCCAAAAGGCATTACTCTGTAACAGTACAGGCCTTTTGGGGTGATGAACGCTGTTTTCTCCTCATCTGTGGGGTACATGGCTATCTGGTGGTACCCTCTATAAGCATCCAGAAAGCTCATCCTTCTATGTCCAGATGTGGCATCTACCAGCTAGTCAATCTTGGGCAGGGGAAAGCTATCTTTGGGACAGGCTTTATTCAGGCTCGTAAAATCTATGCAGACCCTTCATTTACCGTTTTTCTTCTTTACCACCACAGTGTTTGATAACCAAGTCGGATAATTGACTTCTCTGATAGCCCTGGCTTCCAAGAGTCTATCTACTTCTTCCTCCACTGCTTCGACATGTATCAACGTCGGTCTTTTGGCTCGTTGTACTACAAGTTTGGCTGTCGACGTTCAGTTTGTGACATGTGACCTCGGGGTCAATGCCAGGCATTTCATAAGGTGTCCAGGCGAACACCTCTATGTTTGTTCTCAAAAAAGCTTCCAGTTCTCTTTCTTCTTCTTCGGATAAGCCTGAGCCGAGAAGAAAGAAACGTTCTTCATCGCCCTTCTGGACGAGAATTTTCTTTAGTGTTTCCTCACTTTTCTCGGCTGGTTCCTTGCCGACATCATCTAGGACCTCCATGTCCTTGTCTTCGATTTCCGCCTTCTCTGGTTCTTGGATGTTGCAAGTTGATTTCATTGCTGCCATGGAGCAAGTTTTTGCCTGTAGTTGATCTCCTCTGATTTCTTCGATCCCAAGCTCTGTTGGGAACCGCAATAGTTGATGTAATATTGAGGAAACTGCCCCCATTGCATGCAACCATGGCCTTCCCAAGATGATGTTGTATGGTGAGGGTGTGTCAATCACAATGAATTCCGTCTTGATTTTCTTTGTGCCGGCTTGTACTTCCAAGCCTGTTGCGCCTAGCGGCCATGTCGGCGTTCCATTGAAGCCGACCATTGGGCCATTGGATCCTTCTATGTCATTTGGGTGAAGGCCCAGCTCCTTGTAACATCTAACGTACATGATGTCGCAAGAGCTGCCTTGATCAATCAAGATGCGCTTCACTTGGCATTCCCCAACCTGGAGGGATACTACCAAGGCATCATTATGCGGATGTTGGACCATCTCTAGGTAGGCTTCAGTAAAAGCTATCATTGGTCCTTGGCACTCCTCTGGCCGATGTCTCTTTTCCCCAGCTTGGTGGACATGCTGTAAATGCCTTACCCTCTGGGTCTCTCCTCTGACTTCGTTCTCGTTGACCCTTGAGTGGATCACATTAACCACCCGTGGTCCCCCTGCCTGTGGTTGCTGTGTTGGGGGAGGCGGGGCTGCTGGTGCTTGAGGCAATCTTGCCTGTTCCTCTCTTGTCCTGGCTTCGTCGACAAGGTCTCGCAGATGGCCTTGTCTCACTAAGTCCTCTAAGTGTGCTCTTAGGGCTCTGCAGCCCCGGGTTGGGTGCCCTTCTTCATTGTGGTAAGCACAACGCCTACCGACGTTCCTTCCCATGTATTCTCCTGGGGCCTTTGCCGGTGCTCTGAAATAGGGTTGGTTTCGGATTTGATCCAGGACTCTGTGGACCGGGATTCGGAACACAGTCGTCACTGCCTGTTTGGCCCTCAATTCCGTTTCTTGTTTGTTGAACCCGTTGTTACCTCGGCCTCGCTTCGGCGAGCCGTTGGTTCTTTCTTGTTTTATCTCTTTATTCCCCGATGTATCTTCCTCGGTTCTGGCATACTTCTCGATTCTTTCCATGAGCTCCTCCATACTTTTTGGCAATGTCTTTGCCAAAGATTTCCGTAGTGAACAATCATCTTTCAGGCTGTTCTTGAAAGACACGACCGCCACTTCTTGGTTGCATTTGGGTATTCGATTGAACACCTCGTAGTATCTTTTTGCATAGGCCCTAAGGCCTTCATCCTTGTTGATCTTCAGAGTCATCAATGCGTCCACCCTTAATGGCTGCAACTTGTTTGTCATGAACCTAGCCACAAAAATCTCGGCTAGGCCTTCCCAAGTCTTTACGCTTCCCTTTGGCAGTTTGTAAAACCAATCTGATGCGATCTCCCCAAAGGACGAAGGGAACACTTTGCAGAGCAACGGCTCGTTTCCACTGTATAATGCCATTGAGTTAAAAAATAATCCAACGTGGAAGTTAGGGTCTGACTTACCATCGCATATTTGAAATCTCGGTATACTAAATCTCTTTGGTGCCTCAAATTTGTCCAGTTCTACCGAGAACAGTGTCCTTGGTTTGTCGGGTGAGGTAACCTCGACTTCAGCATTCTGTTCCTTCCTCTTGAGGTAATTTCTCAGGTCTTCTTTACCCCTCCTTGGAGCTCGGCCATCTTTGGACTTCAGTCTTTTCGGTACACTACTTTCGGCCTCATGGTGAGCCCGTTTCGATCTTTCTCCATGGGTTGTGTCAAAGCAGAGCGCCTGTCCTTGGACATGTCGATGTTCTTTGTGCGCTGGGTCCTTCGTGTGATATGTCCTTTGGGACTTCTCTTGTCTCGACTCCTCTCTTCCGACTTCCTTGGAAAGCGGGTGAGAGTGCCTTCCGCTCCTGGGGTGCTGGGGTGCTTCGGGAATTGTTTTCCTTCCTCCCTTCTGGGTATTAATTGCTGGAATCGGCGTGTCCTGCAGTGGGTACGGTGGCTGCATGACATTGTTTTGCATCATGAAGTTGACGACCGACTGCAGGTTTGCCAACTTGTCTGTCAATTCTTTTACTTCCTCATCCCTCCGTAGGCACCTATCCCTCCATACCTGGAGGTTATCTTCGTTATAGTACCTGCTTTGGTCTGTTTTCTTTGAAGTGTAGCCCTCCTAGCCGACGTCTTTTCCTCCGTCCCCCTGGTTACGAGTTTCTGTATTGTGGTTGTCCCCTTCGACATCAAGGTCGATAGGTCTGTTACTCCTAGTAGGAGTGTCGTCCCCAATCTTTTCTTTCTATCCGTCACTGGCCATCTATTCATCTTTTTTTTCCACAGACGGCGCCAAATTGTGTGAGTGATTTTCCGATCACACTGCCCACCTTAGTAATTCAGCTGTAGAACACAGGTAGAATAGATGGCACCCTGCTGTCCTGCATAGAAAGAGAAGGCTCCGGCGGTGGTTCTTCCACCTGGGGGCACTCCGACGATCAAGTCAGTGTATTTCTCAAAGATGATTAATAGTGCTTAAAACAATGCTCAAGGTATCAATTGCAAACCTTAGACCCATGGGGGTGCCTTTCTTTTATAGTTTGCTTAATCCTAGTCCCACTAGAAGCCTGGCTCCTATGGACTCCAATTCAGTGCTTATTTTGGATTTTTCAAGAGATAAGGATAAACTCCCTAAGAGTATTTACCCTTATCCACCCTGAAGTCTTTCTTTATCCTAGGACTCTTGTCCCGTATCCGCTTATCTCAATTTTGGTATTCTTGCAAATAACCTCGGTAACTCCAAGATCACCTCGGCATAACTACCATGACACGTGGCACCTCGGCTGACACATCAGCGTCACCTTGCCACGTGTTGGAACTCTAAAAATATATCTCCACAGGGTCCATACGTCTTCGTCCACTGCATGGCCCCGTTTGCATGGCCACATATCAATCCCTACATCAACAATTATAATAAGGGAGATTTATTAGAAAAAAAAAAATTCATGTGTTTAAATCCCCTTTAATTCATAAGACATTTTTATATTCTAACAAGTCTTATAATTTAAACATTTGATCTATCAAATCTTAATTCTCATATTTAAAGTATTTTATGAATATTTCTACCCTTACAAATATTTTTTGAACGGTTAGCAATTTGGTAATACGAACATTCATATTTTACAATGTGAACATTCACATATGTGAATTTTCACATTGACAGTATGAACATTCACATTGACACGTTAACATTCACATTTATGGTGTGAACATTCACATCACGAAGCATTCACATTGTAAATGTAAATATTATTAAGGCTATTTTGGTGACTATATCACTCATAGGACTTATTGGAATATAAGAAAATAATGTAGATTAAATGGAGCATAATAAATCAAAAAGAATTTATGAAAAAGTGTCCCTTAAAATAAATATAATTATACTTAATTCTTACTATCAATTTCTTCACTAACAATCCCTTTCATTCTATTTCTAAAATCAAACGGAGTCCATGAGGATTAGGTAATGATAAAACTCTCCTCTCACATCTCATTTTTCCATTGGAATTAACTTTTAAAAATTGGTGTAGTTTGAACTTTATCATTGGTTTCACATTATTTGATTTGTCAATCTTTTAACTTTGTGGGTAGATTATTTATATATAAAAAAAATAGATCAAATTAATACAATAATTGTAATACTACAACTTTAAATAATTTATTTAAAGAATTAATAATTTTAGAAACAAAACGTACTTTTACTACTATTAAAGTAACTGAAATGTGATGTTGCCAAACAAGCCCTAAAAATACTGTTGTTTAAAATTCTAATACATAAATTTATTAAAACCATTTTTACATTTCTTCTCCCCTGAAAAACAAAAATTCATAGGTTTGGTATAAATTTATTGGGCATTCCTAATATTTTAATTTGCATAACATTTAATCTCACTTTGATCAAAAATTCATTAATCATATAAATAAAAAAAATATTTTGTCATCTAGTTTAAATTAAAAATATATATATATATATTTATCTTTGTGTTTTTAAATTATCAACATTTGTTTTAATCTATATAACTTTATAAAAATAAAAATAATTATAATAAAAGTGTGACAAATATTATATTCTGTCGAAATTTGATAAGAAGTGAACATACAAGTACTCTATAAACATGGTTTAATATTAAGGAGTACGGGGTGTTCGCGGTTCGGTTGTGATCGGGGAACCTTCAATCTATCATCTGTTCGTCGGATTGGCAGATTGGAAAAAAATCAATCTGCATTTGTCCACCAGATTGGCGGATGCGGATTGAGCAGATTAGTGGATAGATGCGAATCAATTTGGCGATTTAAACTTTTATAAATTTTAAACATAATACAATAACTTGTCAACATTTTTTTTTTCAATAACAATCCAACTCAACATAATCAAAATATTATAAAATAAATTGTCAAATACCAATAATAAATACATATAAGAAAATCATGCATTATCAATACTATTTCATTACTGTTTTTTTATTCAAAAACTATTTAATTTGATTTTTATTTTAAATGACAAAATTAAGTCTTATATTTTCCACACAAAATATCAAAATATGAACACTTGCCATTTGATAAAAAGATTTTCAAATTGAAAATAAATTGAAACACAACAGAATATCTAAACTCTTTTTCAATTGAAAACACAAACAGAATATCTAAACAAATTGAAAACACAAAATCTTACAAACTACTAGAGGTGTTTGCAGTGTGGCAGTTCGATTGTAACGCCCCAAATTTCTAGCCCAAATGATAATGCAACAATCATGGCTCTCTTAAAAGAAAACCAAATATAACTTCCCATACTTGCATTACATAATAATGATAGTTCCTCATATAATATTACATTGATTCAACAACAAGTAAATAACCAAATAAGCATCCCCAAGGGTTTATAATCTTCTAAGGCTTAAGCCCGATGTACAAAATGGTTATTCGAACCCACACATACATAGCCCTTGGCTTACAAATAGGATCACAACAAATGAGAACTTTAGTGCTCTCAACACACACATTTCCACGCCCTCAATTAGGCGGATTCACCACGTCTTTTCTTGCACAAAAATACGGTAGGGTGAGCATAAAGCCCAGTAGGAAATCCTTAACAAAGTATATACATTTTATACAAGTCTCAAGAGATGAATGCATATGCCATGCCATGCTTTTTTTAAAATAAAACACATATTTATCTTTTGAAAACCATCATGCTCAATGATGTTATGCAACTTCAACTGTTCAAAATTTATCAATTTAATTAAAAGGGGCAGTAAATACAACTCTGGTAATCCCTACGTCGGTGTTTGCAAGTAGACTATATGAGTACTACCAATTGTCATTTTTACCGGTATTAACCGGAAGGCTCGACACCTATCCGCGCGACTTTCTGGTCTTTCACCAAGGACACTCAGGCCAACTTAAATAATTTCATCTACACCACCTATTAAAACTTGTCACCGTATTTACCCCAAAACCATTTCATGAAAACCCATTTCCTAAAAACCCATTTCCCAACATTCTTTTCTCAATGCAAATTTCCAAAGCTTAACATAGTCCAATGAATTGAAATACCAATGTATGCTTAATAATGCAATGCACATTACTTCCATATTCAATTGTTCCACACAATATACCATTGTAATCAAAATTCTCAATCCTCTTTTCAACACAATTCCACAAGATGAATATATATATATACTTTTATATCCAATTCATTTAAGAGAATAATGTAATTTCCACATTTCAAGCAATCTCAACAATTTAATCAATTCAAGACTAAATCAACATTTTGACAACAATTTCCAAAATAAACAACATTTTTCATTTTTTTTTTCACAAAATTCGTCATTTATATATATAAATAAACAATTTTCAAAACATCCATTTATTTTGGTACACAAAATAAATATGACAATATCTTCCAAGGATTTTCAATATCTTTCAAAGAAAAGACCCAATTTCTAGGTTTTCTCACCAAAACCTTTCATCTTCAAGATATTTAGAAGAATCTTCTCAAAATCATCTTTTTTCAATCAATATGGTTCAAAACCTTCAATTTCTATTTTAAAAGGAAAAGAAATTAAACCCTCTTTCAAAATCACTCATCTTCTTGACATCAACAATCAATTTCTCAAAGTTAATCAAATGATGATTTCGAAAATCATCTAGATCTTGCAAAAACATATATATAACTCTAAGAAAATCCTTACCTCAAGTTTTGAAGAAGAAATGAGATGAAACCCCCAAAATCAACGGTGTCGAAACTCGATCTTCACCGCACAAAACGAAGCCCTCAAGATGATAACCAACTTTGGTGAAGAACTTAGGTCTAAATCCCAATGGATTTGGAGAAATCAAAGAAAGAAGATGACTTCTAGAGAGAGAAGCTCCCGATCTGAAATTCTGAAGAGTTTTAGAGAGAGAGAAGATTGAAAAAGTGATATGAAATATCAGATTCACGAACTGATATAACATGGTCTGCTCGAGCGTGGAATGCCTCGCTCGAGCGTCAAATACACTAAACCAGTACTTTTGCAGACAGATCAAACTTCTGAAACCAAACATTCTCCGCTCGAGCGCATAAACGGCTGCTCAAGCAGACAAGCAACTTCGAATGCATTTTGCATTTTTGTTTTACGGGCGTTGGCCCTCAACCCCGCCAAGGCGTTGCCCTAGGACCGGCTAAGGGGCGCTGCCCCCTGGACCGCCGTGAGTTGACTGGGCAGCTCGACCCCCGATCAGCCCAGTCGAAGTGGCAAAGAATGAAAGAAGGATCGAAACCGAGATCGCTACAACCTTTCCCCATAAAGAATTTTGTCTACCCAAACAAAGGGGTTTCTAGCGATCAAAGCTACGTTATTTCATTTTCAAATCACAATTCTAACTCTCAACCAAATTCCACTATTTCCACCATGGTTATCTCATTAACAACAACCTCCCAAATATGTATAAATATGAAATTTCCCAAAAAAGTAATTGCAACTCTAAACAACCTTATGCTTAAAACAACAACGCACATATCAACATGTGGTTAACAACTTTAAATGCATTTTCCCTCAACACTAGGGAATATTACAAAGAAAAACAAATTAAGCATTTTCAAATAAATCTGGATATTTGGAGCGAACTTCCACCTCCCGTTCCTACGTCGTTTCTTCAACCCCATGGTGTCTCCACGACACCTTTACCAATGGTATAGTTTTGCCCTGTAGCACTTGCTCCCAGGTATCTAATATTTGAACCGGTCGTTCTTCGTAAGAGGCATCCTCATCTACCTCCAAGTCAACCCAATCAAGAACATGAGAAGGGTCGGGTTCATACTTCCTAAACATAGATACATGAAATACGTTGTGAACTCCCGAAAGTTGTGGCGGTAAAGCTAACCGGTATGCCACTTCCCTAATTCACTTTAAGATCTCAAAAGGTCCACTCTTACCAAATCTCATCAAACCCCGCCTTGGTGAGATTTTTAGAAACACATGGCCACCTTCTTCAAAAGATAAAGGTCCTCTCCTCTTATCGGCATAACTCTTTTGTCGGCTTTGGGCCGTAGCTAACCTCTTCCGAATGACAACAACTTTCTCAGTTGTCTCTCTAACAATTTTCGGACACAGTAACGGTGTATCACCCACTTCGGCCCAACAAACCGGTGATCTACAAGGTCGGCCATAGAAGACCTCAAATGGTGCCATCCCAATACTAGCTTGGTAACTATTGTTGTAAGCAAACTCAATCAATGGTAAGTGCCTTTCCCAAGGCCCCTTAAAATCAAGGACACAATCTCTAAGCATGTCCTTCAAAATCTGAATGGTACATTCTGACTGTCCATCGGTTTGAGGATGATAAGCGGTGCTAAGAGTTAACTTAGTTCCCAACGCCTCTTGAAGGCTTTGCCATAACCGGGCAGTAAAACGAAGATCTCTATCCGACATAATAGTCATAGGGACTCCATGAAGTCGAACTATCTCTCTAATGTACAACTCTGCCAAGCGTTCAACTGAGTCGCTGGTGCACATCAGAATGAAATGGGTAGACTTAGTCAACCTATAAACAATCACCCAAACAACGTCATTGCCTCGTTGTGTTCTAGGAAGCCCAACTACAAAATCCATGGTAACACGCTCCCATTTACACTCGGCTATTGGTAAGGGTTGTAATAAACTCGCTGGTCTTTGGTGTTCGGCCTTCACTTGTTGACAAGTAAGACATTTCGATGCAATTAAAGCGATATCCCGTTTCATACCCCTCTACCAAAACTGACGACTAAGATCATGATACATTTTAGTGCCTCCCGAGTGTACCACAAGGCTTGAGTGATGGAACTCCCGAAGTACTTCCTCTCTATAAGATTCTGGTACAAATAAATGGTCTAGGTAACGTACACTCAGATCCGAGTGAACATTCAAACCTTTCTCTTCCTTCCCATTGGAAATCTTAACATGGATTGATTCCACTTCACGGTCTCCTCGTTGTGCCTCTATGACCTTACTAACTAAGGTAGGTTAAGCATTTAAAGTAAATAAGGTAGCACTCTCTCCCGACTCACCCAAGTGCAAATCAAACTTGCCAATAACATCTAGCATATCCCATTCCCGAATAGCCACACTTGCCAAACTACTCACAAATTTTTGACTCAAAGCATCGGCCACAACATTGGCCTTCCCTGGATGATAGTGTAGCTCAAAGTCATAATCCTCCATAAATTTCATCCACCTCCGTTGTCGTAAATTTAAGTCTTTTTGAGAAAACAAGACTCTTATAATCGGAGAAGACTTCAAACTTCTCACCATACAAGTAATGCCTTCAAATTTTCAAAGCAAAAATCACCGCTGCTAATTCTAGATCATGGTTGAGGTAATTTTTCTCATGAGTTTTCAATTGTCGTGAACCGTAGGCCACAACTTTTCCCTCTTGCATCATGACACAACCAAGTCCATCCCTGGACACATCAGAATAGACAGTGTAATTCAAACCCCTTTCTGGAATTATCAAGACCGGTGCGGTGGTCAATCTAGTCTTAAGTTTTTGGAAGAACTTTTTTACAAGCCTCACTCCACACAAATTTGATACCCTTTCTAGTCAACCTAGTCAAAGGTGCAGCTAGTCTAGAGAAGTCCCTAACAAAATGTCGATAATACCTTGGTAACCCCAAGAAACTCCGGATCTCAAAAACATTCTTGGATTGTTCCCAATCTTGTACGGTATCTATCTTTGAGGAGTCTACTGTTACTCCCTCTCTTGATACTACGTGCCCCAAAAATTGTACCTCAGTTAACCAAAACTTGCATTTCTCAAACTTGGCATACAAACGGTGTTTCTCAAGCAATTCAAGCACTACCCGTAAGTGAGCCTCATGTTCCTCCTCGGAGGTTGAATAAATTAAGATGTTGTGCACAAAGACGACCATAAAACGGTCCAAGTATTCCCGAAAACTTATGTTCATCAAATCCATAAAGGAAGCAGGCGCATTGGTTAATCCAAAAGGCATTACAAGGAATTCATAGTGGCCATAACGCATACGAAAGGCCGTTTTCTGAATGTCCTCCTCCCCGGACTCTCAACTGATGGTATCCCGACCTCAAATCTATTTTTGAGAAGCAACAAGACCCTCTAAGTTGGTCAAACAAATCATCTATTCTGGGTAGAGGATACTTGTTCTTAACTGTAACTCTATTCAACTTGCGGTAATCAATACACAACCGCAATGACCCATCCTTCTTCTTCACAAAGAAAGCCGGCGCTCCCCAAGGCGATGTACTAGGGCGAATGAAGCCCTTGTCTAAAAATTCTTAGAGTTGAATCTTCAACTCATGCAATTCGGCAGGTGCAAATCTATACGGTGATATGGAAATCGGTGTCGTGCCAGGCACTAATTCAATGGAGAACTCAATCTCCCGATGAGGTGGTAAACTAGTAAGATCTTTTGGAAAGACATCCGGGTATTCACAAACTACCCTTGGTAACTCAACACAAGCCCTGTCACTCTCATTATCCAAGAGAGTTGCAAGAAGGCCACTAAGCTTGCTCCTACTACGAGGGTCAACAATTGGCGACAAGGCTCTATCAACTCGGTTCCCCCGAAAATAGAAACGATCACCACCCGAAGTGCACACTGTAACTCTCTGACGGTAACAATCAATCACAGCTTGATAAGAACACAACCAGTCCATGCCTAAAATGTCATCAAAACTCGACATATCTAGCAACACAAAAGGCAAACGGAAATCGATGCCCGGTAACTTCTATTTCACAATCACGACAACCCCGGTCTAAATCAACTATACCCCCAACAGGTGACTCTACTCTAAGTGGAGGCACTAACTGTGCTACCTCTAACTCCAATACAGAAGCAAATGCAGTAGATATAAATGAATGAGATGCACCTGTGTCTATCAATACATTAACCAAAGAATTACACACAACAAAAATACCTCTCACAACTAAGGATTCTAGCAACTGTTCTGGCACGGTAACAGTATACACGCGCCCCTATGGCCCCTGATTAACTTGCTCCCCTGTTGGAGCATAGGCCTGATGCACTGACTGAGCCGAAGCGACTCCCTGATTAGCTCGTGAAGCCTGAACTGAATGAGCCTACTGGTGGCTCTGAATCTGCCTCGACCCTGATGCGCCAAATGCGCCCCTCAACTGTGGGCAAGTTCTCTTCATATGCCCTGGCTGACCACACTGGTAACAATTAAACCCTTGTCCCCTATTCTGGGACTGAGACTGACTCTGTGATCGGTTAGGTAGTGGTGGTGACAACATCAACTACCCTTCTCCCTTTTGTGGACAAGCAAAGGCTTTGTGACCTGACTGGCCACACTTGAAACAAGAAAAGCCACTAGATGTACTTTTTCCCGGAACGACACTAGGCAAAGGAAAAGTGGATTTTGACTGCTGTGGTTGTGGCTGGAATGAAAAAGTACCCCTGCTCTTCTTATTCTGCCTATAGTCTCCTTGAGACTCTTGGCCTATAAGCCTCGAACTCCGAAGCCTCTCCTCTTCGACTTGTACGGAAATCTGAACATATGTCGCCGACTCTACAAGACAGTCATAGTTCCGAATCATGTTCCCAACAATCTTAAAGAAAATTTTGGTTTTCAACTTTTTCTTGAATTCAATGCAACGACGCTCTTCCGTTGCCACCAACTCTGGTGCAAACCTAGATAAACTAGAGAAGACTGCCTCGAACTCAGCCACGGTCATGTCGAGTTGTTTGAGGTCTTTGAACTCTTGCCTCAATCTCTCCCTAACAGTGGGAGGTAAATACTTATCTTGGAAAGCAACCACAAAGGCTTCCCATGATGACTTCACCCTACCCTTGGCATACTTCACCACTGACCCGCATCCCCTTTAAGGTAGTAACTCGCTAGAGTCACCCTCAACTCGTTATCATCTATATGAAGCATCTCGAACGTCTTCACAGTTTGTTCAAGCCATTCATCCGCTTTCTTGGGCTCGAGGCCACCATGGAATTCATCTGGTTTGGCCTGTAAAAACTCTCTAGTAAAGAAACTCGTCCTTGACTCCACGGTATTCTCTCGGGCTTGATTCTCCGCCCTCAACAAGTTTATAGAGTCCCTCAAAGCCCCCGCCATTTCTCGGGCTAGAGCCTCCATTGCGGTTTGACCCGCTTGTCCCACTTGCTCGGCCACATTAGCTTGGCCTGCTTACTTGGCCATATTAGCTTGGCCGAACCCTTCTTCTTGCACCGAAACCTATGGACCGGTACCTCATGCACACCTCAGCAAGCCCTACCACGCCTTCCGCCTCTACCACCACGGACTTGACCCCTTCCTGATATCCTAATAAAGGACACAAGAGAAATTATTTAGCAAATTAACTCATATGTGCTCGTAACTTGACTCATACGTTCAACTACAACAATTCCATATATTTCTCTACCATATACACAATTCAATTTCGCTACACATAAGCACTTAGTCATGTAAACACATACAGATCATTCTTTCATGATGAAATTTGTCCCACGAAAAACCAAGAATTCTTAGTAGAACGAGTATTGATCAAGTACCCTTCTAATGAGACCTCAAGGAATTTAACAGGCGCAAACAATATCCCAAAAGTCCAATCCCAAACCCATTTAGTCACATAAGCATGTTATCACATAGTCGCAAAATGCATGACACTTCCTAAGCATGCTAGATGAACCCATTGTGGTTAAATAACCACTTCCCACGAGCTCCAAGTATTCAAACCCGGTAGCTCTGATACCAAGTTGTAACGCCCCAAATTTCTAGCCCAATGGATAATGCAACAATCATGGCTCTCTTAAAGGAAAACCAAATATAACTTCTCATACTTGCATTACATAATAATAATAGTTCCTCATGCGATATTACATTGATTCAACAACAAGTAAAATAACCAAATAAGCACCCCCAAGGGTTTATAATCTTCCAAGGCTTAAGCCCGGTACACAAAATAGTTATTCAAACCCATACATACATAGCCCTTGGCTTATAAATAGGATCACAGCAAATGAGAACTTTAGTGCTCTCAACAAACATATTTCCACGCCCTCAATTAGCCAGATTCACCACGTATTTTCCTGCACAAAAATACGGTAGGGTGAGCATAAAGCCCAATAGGAAATCCTTAACAAAATATATACATTTTATACAAGTCTCAAGAGATGAATGCACATGCCATGTCATGCTTTTTTGAAAATAAAACACATCTTTATCTTTTGAAAACCATCATGCTCAATGATGTTATGCAACTTCAACTGTTCAAAATTTATCAATTTAATTAAAGGGGACGGTAAATATAACTCTGGTAATCCTTAGGTCGGTGTCTGCAAGTAGACTATACGAGTACTACCAATTATCATTTTTACCGGTATTAACCGGAAGGCTCGACACTTATCCACGCGACTTTCTGGTCTTTCACTAAGGGCACTCAGGCCAACTTAAACAATTTCATTTACACCACCTATCAAGACTTATCACCATATTTACCCCAAAATCATTTCATGAAAACTCATTTCCCAACATTCTTTTCTCAATGCAAATTTCCAAAGCTTAACATAGTCCAATGAATTGAAATGCCAATGTATGCTTAATAATACAATGCAACATTACTTCCATATTCAATTGTTCCATACAATATACCATTGTAATCAAAATTCTCAATCCTCTTTTCAACACAATTCCACAAGATGAATATATATATACTTTTATATCCAATTCATTTAAGAGAATAACGTAATTTCCACATTTCGAGCAATCTCAACAATTTAGTCAATTCAAGACTAAATCAACATTTTGATAACAATTTCTAAAATAAACAACATTTCTCATTTTTTTTTCACAAAATTCGTCATTTATATATATAAATAAACAATTTTCAAAACATCCATTTATTTTGGTATACAAAATAAATATGACAACATCTTCTAAGGATTTTCAATATCTTTCAAAGAAAAGACCCAATTTCTAGGTTTTCTCACCAAAACCTTTCATCTCTAAGATATTTAGAAGAATCTTCCCAAAATCATCTTTCTTCAATCAACATGGTTCAAAACCTTCCATTTCTATTTTAAAAGGAAAAGAAATTAAACCCTCTTTCAAAATCACTCATCTTCTTGAAATCAACAATCAATTTCTCAAAGTTAATCAAATGATGATTTCGAAAATCATCTAGATCTTGCAAAAACATATATATAACTCTTAGAAAATCCCTATCTCAAGTTTTGAAGAAGAAATGAGATGAAACCCCCAAAATCAATGGTGTCGAAACTCGATCTTCACCGCACACAACGAAGCCCTCGAGATGATAACCAACTTTAGTGAAGAACTTAGGTCTAAATCCCAATAGATTTGGAGAAATCAAAGAAAGAAGATGACTTCTAGAGAGAGAAGTTCCCGATCTGGAATTCTGGAGAGTTTTAGAGAGAGAGAAGACTGAAAAAGTGATATGAAATATCAGATTCACGAACTGATATAACATGGTCCGCTCGAGCGTGGAATGCCCCGCTCGAGCGTCAAATACACTAAACTAATACTTTTGCAAACAAGTCAAACTTCTGAAAACAAACATTCTCTCCGCTCAAGCGCATAAACGGCCGCTCGAGCGGACAAGCAACTTCGAATGCATTTTGCATTTTTGTTTTGGGGGCGTTGCCCCTCAACCCTGCCAGGGTGCTGCCCTTGAACCCACCAAGGGGCGCTGCCCCCTAGTCCCTCGTGAGCTGACCGAGCAGCTCAACCCCTGACCGGCCCAGTCAAAGTGGCAAAACATGAAAGAAGGATTGAAACTGGGATCGCTACATCGATTGCAGTCAAAGAAACATCAAATCCGTCATATGTCCAAAACTAGGCGAATTGGAAAAAAATCAATCTGTCATTCGTCATCACGCATCCGTCCAAAATGCGGCAGATCGGTTCGGTTAGATCGGTTTAAACCGATCGAAATATCTACTGAACATCCCTAATGTATATGTGTATATATATATTAAGAAAGATATTGATTTTAGTAAGAATATATTAAATTTAATAAAAAATATAAATATTTTTTAAATTTATGTTTTACTTGTACCTTAAAGTCTTACAATTGAAAATATAAACAAAATATCTAAATAAATTGAAAACATAAAGTCTTACAAATTACTTGAGGTGCTCGCAGTTTGGCGGTTTGATTGTGGCCAAAGGAATCTCAATACGTCATCTGTCCAAAACTAAGTGGGTTGGAAAAAAATCAATCCATCATTCGTTATCACGCATCCGTCCAAAATGCAGCAGATCGATTCGATTAGATTGGTTTGAACAGATCGAAATATCCACTAAATACCCCTAATGTATATGTATATATATATCAAGAAAGATATTGATTTTAGTAAGAATATATTAAATTTAATAAAAATATAAATATTTTTTAAATTTATATTTTACTTGTACCTTAAAGTCTTACAATTGAAAATACAAACAGAATATCTAAACAAATTGAAAACACAAAATCTTACAAATTACTTGCGGTGCTCGCAGTTTGGCGGTTTGATTGCGGTCAAAAGAACCTCAAATCCGTCATTTGTCCAAAACTAAGTGGATTAGAAAAAAAATCAATCCGCAACCATTCATTCATCATCACACATCCATCCATCCAAAATGCGACGGATCGGTTTGGTTAGATCAGTTTGAGCAGATCAGAATATTCACTGAACACCCCTAATATATATATATATATATATTAAGAAGGATATTGATTTTAGTAAGAATTTATTAAATTTAATAAAAAATATATATATAATTTTCAAATTTATGTTTTACTTGTACCTTAAATACATTTATTAATAAACAAAAGATTGTTTTGAAAAATTGATTAAAAGTTAAATTTTTAATTTTTTAATTTTTTAAAAAAAAATATGTAAAAAATAAAAAATAATAATATGACTCAAAATAAATTAAAAAGTTAAAAAATTACTTTCAATCATCTTCCTAAAAGAGCTTAAAGTAATGATACGTATATTGTATATTGTGAGTGTTTGGGAAATTACTATTTTAATAGGTTATTTTAATTTTTAATTATTTTAATAGATTAAATTTTTTATGTTTGAAAAAATAATCAGTGTTTTTGGTTTTAGTTTTTTGAATTGAATTTTTTGTTTTTTTGTATTTTTTTTTTTGTTTTTAGTGAATATCTTTTAAATTTTAAGTAATTTTTTTACTTTTTTAAATGCACTATACTCAGATGTATCTAAATAGTAAAATATTTGTAAAAAAATAATTTAAAAAATTGATAAATACACAAAAATACGAAAATGTACTAAATTTTAGTATTTTTTGGTATTTAGTGTATTTTTTAAAGATTTTTTCACAAATATTATACTTTTTAAGTGTGTTTATATTAGATGTGTCTAAAAAAAATTTGTTTAAAATATTAAAAAAAATTCGTTAAAAACATTAGAATACGAAAAATAAAAAGTAAAATTTTCTGAAAACTATTTTCTGAAAATTGGGACCAAATAAGCTAAATTAGATTTTTTTATAGTTAGATGTGATGTTTGTGAAAGAAAAATAAAATAATTATAAATTTAATGTGACCATTTACCTTATTAATTATTTTAATTTATTTTATCCTTTTATAAATTTTAATTCAAAAAATCAAAAAATAACCTTTGTCAAACAGCCTCATTGTTTAAAAAGCTGTTTGTCACTTGGAGTTGGTGGTCCTGGATGTTTTTTTGAACTTTAGCACTGGTCTTGCCAATAATGATATGAATAATGATTGAGAGCTCGAATTTGGCTCTCCCTAATCTCCCTAATCCCCAAAACGACGTCGTTTTGGGGATTTTTTTTTTTTTTTCTTTTTTCTTCCATTTTCGGCGAGAGAAGCAGAGGGAGGGAGGGAGAAGAGAGAGAGGGAGAGAGAGAAGCAGAGGGAGGGAGGGGAGGGAGGGAGAGAGAGCCGCCGATCGTCGCCCCGCCAGCCGCCAATCGTCGCAGATCCGTCGCCGATCGCCATCGTCCAGCCCTCCGTCGCCGATCGGCCTTGCCCTCCGTCGCCGCGCCATGCCTCGTCGCCTCTTCCATCGCCGACGACCTCCAGCCCTCCGCCTCCAGCCCATTTTCTAGGCCCCCTCCAGTCCCCTTCCCCCTCCCCCTCCCTCTCCCCCTCCCCCTCCCCCTCTGCTGTCCCTCCGTCTTCTTCTTCCTGTTGAAGAAAAAAAAAAAAAAAGAATTTGGGGGATTAGGGGGAGCTCGTTTTCGAGCTCCCTAGCATCACCGTAATGATATGTATATTGTAAAAAGCTGTTTTTTTTTTTTCTTTTTCTTTTTTTTTTTAAGCAGATTGTAAAAAACTGTTTGCCACTTGGAGTTGGTGGTCCTGGATGTTTTTTGGACTTTAGTACTGGTCTTGCGAGCTCATTATTGTGGGAAAATATTAATTTGGTAGGAGAGTTAAAAATTATTTATATTTTTATAATGATGTAATTTTACTGTATATATTGTGTAAATCCTTTAGGTATATGGTGCAAATTTTCATTGTGTATCAGAATTATACCACAATTTTTTTTTATTTCTAATGCTTTTTCACTGTTACATATTTTTGCAATTTTCCAAATAATTGTCCATCACACATTTTCCATCCAATGAATAAAGACAAGGTACGACTTATCATAAATTTCCCCATCTTAATCCAAAACAGTGGCGCACTTGGTAAAAGTTTCGGATTAACTCTTTGAGATGCACAAATTTAAATTAGATAATCCGAGCAAGATATATTGTATTATCAGTGAATTTGTCTAGTAATTGAACCTGTCATGAAAAAGGAATAGGGCAAATGAATATCCAAAGTTTCAAGTTCACAACTTTCGGAACCGATCTCCTAGGCATAGCGCAGTTGGTTAGCGATTAAATTTCAAGTTTTTGTAATTACAATATTTGGTATGGATTCGATACTCCCCCACTGTACGAGTCTTAATTTAAACAGAACTTCTCTTAGAGGGTCAAGACAAGTTCTCAGATTATAATCTTTTACTCAGAACGGATAATATAACACTTTAGTGATCTCTGTGAGGAACGCTGACTTAAACTACAAGAGAGTAAGAGGTTTTTCTTGTAACCAAAAAAGAAAAAAGAAAAAAAAAAATCCCCATCTCTCAACTCATTTTTCCATTATCTTATTAACTAATGATCTTATTACTTATCTTTTACCTAGAGATTAGAGGGGGAAAAAATTAAAAATAAAACATACACAATATTTATAAAAACTAGGAAATTTGATTCAAATTCTTTTTAAATATGAATCTCAACATATAAAATTAAGTTTGAACCCTATATAATTATTTTTGAATATTTTTTATGGTACAGTGCGTCCTGGTGAATGGGCTAGACCGATCCAAGCTCCTCAAGCCCACTGGATAACCTGCAAGCAAGTTCAATCGGGGAACGGGGTAGTCCCCCGGCGAACCCTCCGGTGTATGAATTAGAAAAGGTAATGGACGAAAATGTAGAGAGAGAGAGAGAGGGGGTGAAAAACTTAACTTGCTTCTTGTCTTCGAGCTTTGGTTATATCTTCTGGTAATCATTTCGCTGTCTTAGCCGTTCTGACCTTCCCGCCGAAAGCTTGCGTCGTGGTTCGTCTTGTTCAGGGTGAGGGGGCGCCATTCCGGCTGAGGGGTGTTGTCGCAATAAATGCTGTGATGGGTTGCATTAATGGTGATGTGCTGTGGCAATAACTTTGCAGATCTTTGTTTGCCGACCTGGCCTGTTCTGCACCCGCCACGTGTCCGAGCGTCATTGGCCTTTCCTGCTCAATTGGCCTCCAGCTGTACCGGGGTTTTACTGACCGGGTTGTGTAATGGGGTCTAAATGGTGGGCTTGGGTTTACTCATGGTGGGCCGTGGTCCTTGTGGGCCTATCCCTGTCAGTAGTCCCCCATTCCCGAGTGCAGCTTTAGTCCAACGAAGGGAATAATAATAGTGGAGATGAATCCGACCTGTAGGGGGAGGCCGACCGTGAGAGGCCGAGCATGAGGGAGGCCGAGCGTGAGGGTGACCGAGTGGGAGAGGTCGAGCGTGAGGGCGGCCGGGCGTGAGGGAGGGCCGAGCGGGGTGAGGCCGACCGTGAGGGCGGCCGAGCGTGAGGGGGGCCGAGCGGGTAAGGCCGACCGCGAGGGTGACCGAGCGGGAGAGGCCGAGCGTGAGGGCGGCCGAGCGTGAGGAAGGCCGAGCGGGGTGAGGCCGAGCGTGAGGGTGACCCGAGCGGGAGAGGTCGAGCGTGAGGGCGGCCGAGCGTGAGGGAGGCCGAGCGGGGTGAGGCCGATCGTGAGGGTGACCGAGCAGGAGGGCGCAGGGCTCAAGAGGCGGCGTGTCACGTGATGAGTTAAAGTGGAAAAGACAAGGTAAGGGCAGAAGTCAGCGCATCAGGACCATACACGTGGCAGGATTTCGGGGGGGAGGGGAAAGGTCAAGCGTTGGATCAGGAGTGAAGCGTCAGGGCATTATTATGGGCATTGATGATACAGTTTTGGCGGATGATTTGAAAAGTTTTCAAACTGGCGAAAATTAACTGGGACCCTTGGAATACGGGTAAACCGTAGGCATTTGGTATCATTCGATTTACTTACCTGTTCTCAAGAACCCAAAACATTCCAAGTATCACACCATTTGTTGCGCGCGATACACCATTAGAGCATTTCTTCGACTTCCTAGTGCCTGCTTCAGAAGCGATCCGCAGACATACTCTAGAGATGGCGCATGAAGGAAACGTGAATGTGAGGGTGGATCCTCTGGGAGACGACGATGCAGAGGAATTAGCTGCACAATACAGGACGGAGAAGGTGGGGGAACCAGCCAGACGTTTCCATGGTTCCACCTTGGTGGCAGCGCCGACGCCGATTAGTGAAGCGAGGCCAGATCATTGGCACACAAAGGCGGACAAATCGACCATAACAGAGGCGGAGTTGGGGGCGATTCGCGAGAAGTACCAAATTCCGGCGGGGGTGGAGTTGTGGCTGCCAACGTCGACGGAAAGGCCGTCGGACGCCAGGGTAGGAGGGTTTTCCCTCTATGAGGAGGCATTGAAGGGGGGGGCTGAGGTTGCCACTGCCTCAAATAGTGGTGGACGTGCTCAACCACCTGGAAGTAGCGTCGGGCCAGTTGATGCCAATGCCTGGAAGATCCTGCTGGCCTGTGCGAGTGCATGGCGGAAGGCAAATGAGGGGAAGGCGATGGCAGTGGAGGAGTTCTTCGCTTGCTACAAAGCCTCTGGTCAGCAAGAAACGTGGGTCACACTTCAGGCGGTGGTGGGGAAGGGGTTGTGGCTGGTCTACCTACGTCGATTAAGGGGTGGCGTGCAAGGTGGTTCTATGTTTCTGGCAACGGAGGGGTTGGGGTGCGCACCATCTGGAAGGTGCCAATCAAGACGGTGGAGGCAAAGTTAGGGGCTGAGGCAGAGGAGAGGGTGAAAAGGGTGAAAGAATGGAGGGAAAAGGAGAAGGCTAGGTGGGACGAGCTCGTACAGCCGTCTGCACTGTTTGAGGCAGGGCTGGGTCCTCAGCCGACCGGAGGAGATCTGGACCGAGCGGAATTGGAAGCAAGGAGGGAGGTGCAAGAGGCTGAGGATCAAGCCCTTCTTGCCAGAGCTACTAGGCTCAAGAAAGCTCAGGACGACCGACCTGCCCAACCAATTGCGAAGAAGAGGATCAGGCCTCGTCCACAGCCGTTGGGAGGGAAGAACTTAACCACCTTCGAGCCACGAAAGCCCCCTGTGGACCCTGTGAAGGAGAGGGCCAGGAAGGAGGGGGAGGCTCTGAAGAAGAAGAAGAAGAAGAAAAAGAAGAAGAAGAAGAAGAGAAGTGCTCCAGAAGAGGCTGCAGGGGAGCTTGGGGCTAAGAAGGTGAAGAAGGCTCCAGCTGGGGTGGAGACCCCTGTGGCAAGGGTGACCCCAGCGCTGGAGGCTGCTGAAGCTGTCCCAGTGCCTCAAGTGGCGGTGGAGGAGGGTAGGATTGAGCCAAGTGAGGGGCAGCAAGTGCAAAGGAGCGTTGTGCCTTAGGAAGGAGGAGTTAGCCTGAACACGGCGATTTATCATGCACGTGCGGTGGCTGAAGCGCTGGAAGGAGGAGAAGGCTCCACCAGGGCGGGGGCTGACCATCTGGTGAAGATCATGGAGGAGTCAGCCCTCCGTGCTGCGTCCAGATTCAATGAGGCAGACCTGTTCAGGGGTCTGTGCTCTGCACAAATGGAGGTGACAACTCTGGCAGGGGCTCTCTTTAGAAAGGCAGGTGCTGCCAAAATCAAGGTGGAGGAAGCCAAGGCACAACTTGCCAAACTGAAGGAGAAAAAGGCGAGTTGGGAGGGGGCCCAAACGGAGCTGCAAGCAGCCAAGCTGGAGTTAGAGGATGCACACCGCAAGGTTGTGTCACTTGAATTCCAACTGGCTACTGAGCAGAAAAAGCTGGACGAGTCCCAAAGGGCCTGTGTCATTGCCAACGACAGGCATGAAGAGGCCATGAGCAACAATGAGGAACTGGTGAGGCAGAAAGATAAGGCAGACGCTAAGGTGGAAGCTCTGCAGAAGGAGCTAGAGGAAGAACTTGCCAAGGCAGAGGAGGAAAAGGGGAGATTGATGAGGGAGTTAGAAGTAGAGATGGGGAAGGCGCAGGCGGAGAGGGAGGGCTTGCAAAAGGAGCTGGATGAGGAGAAGAGGAGGGCAGCCACTGCGGGTGAGGCTCTGCAAAAGGAGTTGGAGGCAAAAAGGGCAAGGGCAGCCTCTGAGAGGGAGATCCTTCAAAAAAGAGCTGGACGAAGTGAAGGCGAGGGCGGCCTCGGAAAGGGCAGCCTACCCTGATCTGTACGTCGCAGCGGTTGCACAATTCAAAGGGTCTCCCGAATTTCAGGTGGCAGTAGACGCCGCAGTGGCTGCCAGCTTGGCTGGGGTGGGGTCTGGGGGTGCTGGGTCATCAAGGACAGGTGCTAGGGTGAGGACAGAGTCTGAAATCATCAACAGTTTCCAGCAATCTGACTACTACAAGCACGAAATGGCTGAGTACTGGGACAGCGGTTGGAAGATGTTCAAGTGCAGGGCTGAGGAGCTGTTCCCAGACTTAGACCTGAGTAGTGTGGTGATTGGAGAAGATGACGTAGCCCAGACCCCACTGGACGAGGGGATTGAAGAAGCTGACCTCATTTCGAGCGAGGAGGAGGAGTGATCACTTAGGAGTTTTGGTTTATTGTTTTGTTGTTAGTTTTTTTTTTTTTTTTTTTTTTTTGGAAGGGATGTAAGTAATTTGTACACACATTTTTGAATGAATAAAATGGCACTTATGGTTCTAGTTGATGATTCCAGTATATTTCCCCTTGTGTTGGTTTGGTCTTGGTTTGTTTTTCTTGTGATTATTTTGTGCACTGATGTTTTCAGCAAATGCTTGTGCCAGGCAGTAGAGCAAGGTGAAACTAAAGTCATGCCAAAATCCAAGTCAGAATAGGATAAGGAATTTTCTAATACAGAGTGAAATAGCAAATTTGTTTAAGTGTGGGGGGAATCTGGAAAGTAATGTTTCAAATTGAATGAGCATGGAAGTAGACTGAAATGTAGTGTTGAAGATGTGATTTGCAAATGAAATATGGAAGAACATCTTTAAAATATGACTAAGTGTCAAATTACCTTGAAAAAGTAGACTGAAATGTAATGTTGAAGATGTGATTTGCAAATGAAATATGGGAGAACATCTTTAAAATATGACTAAGTGTCAAATTACCTTGAAAAAGTAGACTGAAATGTAATGTTGAGGATGTGATTTGCAAATGAAATATGGGAGAACATCTTTAAAATATGACTAAGTGTCAAATTACCTTGAAAAAGTATACTAAAATGTGATGTTGAAGATGTGATTTTCAAATGAAATATGGGAGAGCATCTTTAAAATATGACTAAGTGTCAAATTATTTTGAAATTGTGGTTAAGCGTCAGATTATGACTGAGTGTTTTGCTTTATGAGCTTTCATTCATAGGTTTGACTGGGGCTTGTGAAAATGCTCAGGTCTGGCTGAGGCTTTTGAAAGTGCTCAGGTCTGACTGAGGCTTTGAGTGCTCAGGTCTGGCTGAGGCTTTTGAAAGTGCTCAGGTCTGACTGAGGCTTTGAGTGCTCAGGTCTGGCTGAGGCTTTTGAAAGTGCTCAGGTCTGGTTCTGACTAAGGCTTTGGAAAGTGCTCAGGTCTGGCTGAGGCTTTTGAAAGTGCTCAGGTCTGGTTCTGGCTGAGGCTTTTGAAAGTGCTCAGGTCTAGCTGAGGCTTTTGAAAGTGCTCAGGTCTGACTGAGGCTTTTGAAAGTGCTCAGGTCTGACTGAGGCTTTGAGTGCTCGGTCTGGCCGAGGCTTTTGAAAGTGCTCGGTCTGGCCGAGGCTTTTGTAGGTGCTCAGGTCGGACTGAGGCTTTTGAAAGTGCTCGGTCTGGCCAAGGCTTTTGAAAGTGCTCAGGTTTGACTGAGGCTTTTGAAAGTGCTCAAGTCTGACTGAGGCTTTGAGTGCTCGGTCTGGCCGAGGCTTTTGAAAGTGCTCGGTCTGGCCGAGGCTTTTGTAGGTGCTCAGGTCGGACTGAGGCTTTTGAAAGTGCTCGGTCTGGCCGAGGCTTTTGTAGGTGCTCAGGTCGGACTGAGGCTTTTGAAAGTGCTCGGTCTGGCCGAGGCTTTTGTAGGTGCTCAGGTCGGACTGAGGCTTTTGAAAGTGCTCGGTCTGGCCGAGGCTTTTGTAGGTGCTCAGGTCGGACTGAGGCTTTTGAAAGTGCTCGGTCTGGCCGAGGCTTTTGTAGGTGCTCAGGTCGGACTGAGGCTTTTGAAAGTGCTCGGTCTGGCCAAGGCTTTTGTAGGTGCTCAGGTCGGACTGAGGCTTTTGAAAGTGGCGCTGCAAATAAAGGTTTCATGGAAGCTACGTTCAGACAGTTGAATTATAGAAAGTTGGAACTCCAGTCGATATTTGTATTATGTATTAAAAAAGGAAAATACAACAATTTTGACAATACAAAAGTAAGGATTCATTGATAGTAACGCTTCAGATGTTCAGCATTCCAGGGATGGGGAAGGTCTCGGCCATCCATATCCTGAAGTCGGTAAGTGCCTGGCCGTGGGCGGGCCTTCACCACGTAGGGCCCCTCCCATTTGGCTGCCAATTTGCCCTCGGTTGGATTCTTTGTGGCAAGAGTTGCTTCTCTCAAGACAAGGTCGCCAGTAGAGAACTCCCATGGTCGGACTCTGCAGTTGTAGTGTGTTCTTATTTTCTGCTGGTACGAAGCCAATCTGACAGCAGCAGTCTCTCTGAGCTCTTCGATGAGATCCAGGTTTGCTCGACGGAGTTCTTCGGCTGAGGCAAGATCCGGATGTAAGACCTTGGGGGTGGGCAGACCGACTTCTACAGGAATGACCGCCTCAGCGCCATATGTTAAGCGAAAAGGGGTTTCCCCAGTAGGAGTCCGGGCAGTGGTTCGGTAAGCCCAGAGTACATGTGGTAGTTCCTCAGCCCAGAGGCCTTTAGCAGCTTCGAGCTTAGTTTTGATGATCTTCAGGAGAGAGCGGTTGGTGACCTCAACTTGGCCATTTGCTTGGGGGTGACCGGGGGAAGAGAAGCATGGTTGAATTTGGAGATCTGCACAAAATTTCCTGTATTTAGCATTGTCGAACTGTTTGCCGTTGTCGGAGACGATGGCCTGAGGGATGCCAAATCTGCAGACAATCGATTGCCAGATAAACTTGGTGGTGTTCCGCTCGGTGATTGTGGCGAGGGGTTCTGCCTCGACCCACTTGGTGAAGTAATCAATGGCGATAATTACGAACTTGGTCTGGCCTCGACCAGGGGGAAGTGGACCAACCAGGTCGATACCCCATTTGGCGAACGGATAAGGGCTGCAGAGAGTGATCAGCTCAGTGGGAGGAGCATGGGGGATGTTGGCGAAGCGCTGACACTTGTCACATTTCAGCACGAAATCAGAGGCATCTTTGTTGAGGGTCGGCCAGAAGTAGCCTGTACGGAGTACTTTGTGTGCGAGAGACCTGCCACCCGAATGATTGCCACAGATTCCTTTATGGATCTCTTGCATTATATAGGTTGCTTGGCGGGGCTGAGACATCGCAGGTACGGTCGTGAGAAACCGCGCTTGTAAAGGACGCCGTCGACCAGAATGTAGTTAGCCGAACGAGCTCTGACCTTGGCAGCCTGCTGTTGGTCATCTGGGAGTTCTCCAGTGGTCAAGAAGAGGAAGACGTCGGATGCCCAAGGGATGGGTTCCGTCTGGAGGAATTGCACTTCTTGCAGGTCGGGTGAGATGGCCGGGTGAGTCAGGTATTCGAGGCGAACTCCATGGCTGAGGTCGGATTGGTCGGCGGAGGCCAGCTGGGCCATCTCATCCGCTTTGGAGTTTTCCGCCCTAGGTATGTGTCTGATCTGGAAAATGTTGAAGAGACGAACAAGGGTGAGCGCCATGTCCCTGTAAGTCCGCATTGTGGTATCCTTGGCATCGTATTCACCCGTGATTTGGCCGACGATAAGTTGGGAGTCACTGAACACGCGGATGTGGCTAACACCAATGTCTTTGGCTAGACGAAGTCCTGCTATCAATGCTTCGTATTCGGCCTCATTGTTGCTGGCCGCAAACAAGAGGCGGAGGGCACATTTGAAATAACCCCCTTCGGGGGATGTGAGGATGAGGCCAGCCCCACTTCCTTCCCTGCGAGACGAGCCGTCAACATTGAGTGTCTAACAATGAGGGTCTTCAGGCTCTGGCGGAGTTGGTGGGAGTGGAGAGTTAGTGGTTGGGGCTGGATTGGTGAATTCCAAGATGAAGTCGGCTACGGCTTGCCCCTTGATTGCTGTCCGGGGCGATAAGAGATGTCGAACTGGCTTAGTTCTACTGACCACTGCATGAGTCTTCCTGAGAGCTCTGGTTGCTGCATGACCTTCTTCAGGGGCTGGTCGGTGAGAACCACTATGGAATGGGCTTGGAAGTAGGGGCGGAGTCGTCTGGAGGCGGTGACCAAGGCCAGGGACAGCTTTTCTAATAGGGGGTAGTTCTGCTCCGCTCCCTTGAGAGCCCGGCTGATGTAGTAGACCGGCCGTTGGACTGAGCCGTCCTCTCTGATGAGTGCTGCATTGATTGCGGTGCTCGATACTGCTAGGTAGAGGAAGAGGGGCTCGCCGGTAATTGCCTGTGAGAGAAGGGGAGGATTGGCCATGCACTGTTTTAACTGTTGAAAGGCTTCTTCTGATTCAGTTGTCCATTCAAAAGTCTGCCGCAGGACTTTAAAAAATGGTAGGCACTTATCCGTTGCGCGAGAGATGAAACGGTTGAGGGCTGCCACTCTGCCGGTGAGCCTTTGGACCTCTTTAACGATTTTGGGTGACTGCATCTCAATCAAGGCCTTGATCTTCTCAGGGTTGGCCTCGATGCCGCGCTGACTGACCATGAAACCCAGGAACTTGCCAGATCCTACGCCAAAGGCGCACTTCTCTGGGTTGAGCTTCATCTGATATTTGCGAAGGGTGGCAAAAGTCTCTCGTAGGTCGGTGAGGTGGTCAGTGGAGAGTTTGCTCTTGACTAGCATGTCATCCACATACACTTCCATGTTCCGTCCGATCTGATGGTGGAAGACTGTATTGACTAAACGTTGGTAGGTGGCCCCAGCATTCTTTAGTCCGAACAGCATGACACGGTAGTGGTAGGTGCCCCGGTCGGTGATGAAAGATGTGTGTTCCTGGTCGGATGAGTGCATCACGATTTGGTTGTACCCTGAAAAAGCATCCATGAAGCTGAGCATTTGATGACCGGCCGTGGCGTCGACCAGTAGATCAATGCGGGGGAGAGGATAGCTATCTTTGGGGCAAGCTCGGTTCAAGTCGGAGTAGTCGACGCAGAGACGCCACTTGCCATTGTTTTTGCGAACCAGGACCACGTTGGACAGCCACTTAGGATAATCCACATTTCGGATAAACTGGGCCTCGAGAAGTTTGTCAACCTCTGCAGCTATGAGATTGTTGCGCTCTGGATGGAAAATACGCTGCTTTTGTCGGTAAGGTCGGAAATGAGGCTCGATACTGAGGCGGTGGGTTATGAAAGAGGGGTCGATGCCTAGCATGTCTGCATGAGTCCAGGCGAAGACGTCTCTGTGTTCGGTCAGGAGAGCGGTGAGGTCAGCCTTTGCTTGGGAAGGCAGTTGGCTGCCGATTTTAGCAGTTTTGAGTGGGTTGGTGGGATCGATGTTAACTTCGACGAGTTCCTCCACAGGTTCGCCTCTGATCAGTTCGTCCTCATCTCGGACGTCAAGTCCTTCAATGATCATTGCCTCCTTCAGTTTGACCTCTTTAAGTGAGGCCACATAACATTCTCTAGCGACGGTCTGTTCTCCTCTAACCGTTCCGACCCCGAAATCAATAGGGAACTTGAGGGCAAGGTGGTAGGTAGATGTGATGGCTTGGAAGGCATTGAGGGCGGTGCGACCGAGGATGATGTTGTAAGCAGAGGGGCAATCGACAACAAGGAAAGAAAGCAACTTCGTGGTCTGCCGTGGGTACTCTCCAATGGTGATGGGGAGATCAATGGAGCCGATAGAGGTCACCCGGTCGCCGGTGAAACCAACCAGAGGAGTTTGGAGTGGGGACAGGCTTTCTTCCCCGATCTTCAGTTGGCGGAAGCAGTTGAGGAAAATGATGTCCGACGAGCTGCCATTGTCAATGAGGACTCGTCTGACCTTATAATTGGAGAGGACAGTGGAGATGACAAGGGGATCATCGTGTGGATAACGGATGCCTGCACAGTCGGCGTCCGTGAAGGTAATGGGCTCTGTCCACTGCTTGGGTTGCTTGGGGGGTCGGTCGACCGTGGCAACTGTCTTGTCTGAGCCCTGTCGTATCTTTCTAAGCTCTGCCCTCTGAGTTGAGTGAGATGGTCCCCCACAAGCAAGACCACCTGAAATAACTCTGATTTCACCAACTGGCGGGAGTGGATTACCTTGAGGCCGAGGTTGTTGGGGGGGCGATCGTGCCCCTGGTCTGGTTGAGCTGGTCGCCGTGGAGGGGTATGCCTGTGATTGTCTCTGTGGGGCTCGGTCCTTTGCCTCTGCTGAGGGCGGGTGTCTGTGAATCGGCTCAGGCGCCCCTGGCGAATGAGGGTCTCCACTTGATCTTTGAGGCTGATGCAGTCGTCGGTGTTATGGCCATGATCCTGGTGGAAACAACAATATTTGGACTGGTCTTTACGGATAGAAGGGTTCCGTGGAGGAAGAGGCCACTTGAGGGGGTAGTCTCGTTGGATCTGGTTAAGAACTTGTTCCATGGGAGTATTGAGGGGTGTATATCGCTCGAACCGACCGGGGGGTCTGACTGGTGCCGACCGGTCGGCGCGAGGAGGTCGGTCGGCATAGCGGGATGTTTGATTATGATGTCGGGTGTTACTGGGCTCTTGGTCTTTTCTCTTTTCTCTGGGGGTCAGATATTTAGTTGTTGAGTCCTGCCGAGCGGCTAGAGAATCCTCAGCGTTCATGTACTTTTGGACTTTGGAGAGCAAGGCTGCCATGGATGTCGGGGGGTTCTTGGAGAGGGAGAAGAGGAAATCGGATGACCACAGACCAGCCATGAAGGCTGTGAGGATGACTTTATCGTCATTTTCAGCAACTTGTAAGGCTTCAGTATTGAAGCGAGTGACAAAGCTGCGCAGTGACTCCCCCTCGGTCTGACGGATGTTGAGGAGTTGGGTCGCCGGACGTCGCTGGCGTTGGGCCCCGATGAAGTGGCTCAGGAAGGAGTCACTAAGGTGTTGAAATGTGGAGACCGAATTTGGTGGCAACTGGCTGAACCATAGCCGAGCCGATCCCTTCAGGGTCACGGGAAAGGCTCGGCACATGATTTCGTCGGGAAAAGCATGGAGGATCATGAGTGTACGGTAGGTCTCCAGGTGGTCGACGGGGTCGGTTGTTCTATCAAAGGGGTCGATGGTAGGCATTTTGAACTTGGGGGGTAGGGGTTTGTCTCGGATGGAGGCGACAAACGGGGAGTTTACTGTAGTGGAGGGCTTATGTTGGATGTTCTGCATGACCCCTTGGAGTTGGAGTTTCATGGCTCGGAGTTCAGCGTCCCAAAGGGGAATGTTGTCGCCGCCAGAGGGAGACAGATGTTGGACGCTGCTAGCTTCACCCTCGGGAGCTGGAGCTATGATTGACGGGCGTGGGGGTGGAGGAGGTGGATGTATATGTGGGTGAGGGGGTTGCAGGCCCCCCGAGTTGGGAGGATTGGGTTGTGGGACAGTATGGCCCGGAACTTGTTCTGGATGGGGTGGAATATCTGGGGGTGGTGGAGGAATAGGGAGGGTCCGCTGGAGCAGAGCATTGATTAAGGCCTGGTTTTGTTCGGCCATACGGTTGATACTGTTGGTGAGCTCGATGAAGTACTGTGGTGGGTTGTTTGGATTGGGAGGGTCGGTCTGGTGATCGGCAGCATTATGGTGGGAAGCCATGGATCTGATCGTTACCATGCACGTGACGGATGAGATGAAAAAGGTTGCTGGAAAAGGGTCTCCGGCAGCAATGAACACAACTGGCGCACGGACAAACCGATTCCCACAGACGGCGCCAACTGATGGTACAATGCGTCCTGGTGAATGGGCTAGACCGATCCAAGCTCCTCAAGCCCACTGGATAACCTGCAAGCAAGTTCAATCGGGGAACGGGGTAGTCCCCCGGCGAACCCTCCGATGTATGAATTAGAAAAGGTGATGGACGAAAATGTAGAGAGAGAGAGAGAGGGGGTGAAAAACTTAACTTGCTTCTTGTCTTCGAGCTTTGGTTATATCCTCTGGTAATCATTTCGCTGTCTTAGCCGTTCTGACCTTCCCGCCGAAAGCTTGCGCCGTGGTTCGTCTTGTTCAGGGTGAGGGGGCGCCATTCCGGCTGAGGGGTGTTGTCGCAATAAATGCTGTGATGGGTTGCATTAATGGTGATGTGCTGTGGCAATAACTTTGCAGATCTTTGTCTGCCGACCTGGCCTGTTCTGCACCCGCCACGTGTCCGAGCGTCATTGGCCTTTCCTGCTCAGTTGGCCTCCAGCTGTACCGGGTTTTACTGACCGGGTTGTGTAATGGGGTCTAAATGGTGGGCTTGGGTTTACTCATGGTGGGCCGTGGTCCTTGTGGGCCTATCCCTGTCAATTTTAAATTTTTTTGTTATCATATTTAGTGATGCTATACGAAAAACTTTAAGTTTATTTGACATATTGTTTATTTTTTGACATTTTTAATAAATTATTTTAATGATTTTAGTTGACCTTTTAATCAAAATGGAAGAAGTTAAATAGATTTTAATTTAGGGTTGGTTTGGGATGTTCTAAAAAAGTGTGATGTATTAGAGAGGTGATATGATTTAAATAAGATGATATGACTTAAATAGAATAATAATTTTTTGACTTTTTATATTATTTAAGTTATGCCAAACTTGACCTTAAATTGACTTCTTAAAAAGGCAGCTTACAAGCGCTGCCCAAATCATACCTGATCATCCACAAATCATTTGGGCAAACGAATTGCGCTTTGGAAGTGAATTATTTTGTGTATCAATGGAGGGTTTTGTTGGGAATGGAGCTCTGAAGAGAGTGATTCCGAAGCTTATAGAAGAAGGTTGGGATGATGTACAAACCTTGAAGGTTATGAAATCAGAGGATATGGATGCAATCAACATGACTCAGCACGAAAAGGTTCTTTTACTACTACTATCAAACCCCTATTTTCTTTAATATTCCAATACATAAATCAATCAAAACTATCTACGACCTCTAATTAAAGGTTTTTTTTTAATGATTCATACTATAGGATGCACTAGAAATAAGGTCATACCTCCATGATCGTGCTCTGATTCAATATGGAGATAAACTTGAGTCTTTTGGGAAATCTCTTCAGGAACTTCTTGAGTTAAGTACCGATGAAATTTCTTCTCAATTTGGTATGAAGAAAGGCCACATTGCCCGTTTCATGGAAAAAGGAACCAGTAATTCTTCTGCACCAGATCCTTTGCAGCAGCCACCCCAAGCTCTCACTTCAAGCAGAAAAACCTCCAAAACTTCTAGTAACAATAGCATTCACAAGGGTGAGTTGAGTTTATTTAATTTCTGTCAACTGTAGAAAAAATATAATATATCTATTTCTGTTTCAGCAATGCTAGGTATCATGAAAAATCTTTCATGAAAATAATCATGAAATTTTTGTGACCCTTGGATTACACTTAGAATAAAACAACACACACTAATCAAGGTAATTCAAGGATCATAAATTTTTTATGATCATTTTCATGACAAAATTTTCATGATCTCTAACTTTTCCCTTTCTGTTTAGCTTATGGGGCTTGAATCCAAGGGGCACCAGAGTAATCAATTGGTCTTGAGTCACTTTTTGTTTACTATATGTACATATAGCTGTTCAAATTGATTATATAATTTTAAAATTTTAAATAAACAAAATAAAATATACCAAATACACATATGATTCTCAAAGTGTAAATTCAATTTTCAAAATGTGCGCTTTGTTGCATTTTGATCCTGTGCGCTTTGTTGCATTTTGATCCCCAATTTATTGATTTTGTTGTATTTTTTTTAGTGAAATTTCAAAAATATATCATCCCTTGTTAATCAACATAGATGGCGGAAGGGCTGACCCCAAATTTTATTTTATGTTATTTTATGTTTTTGAAGATTGGAGAAGGCTTGAAGGCCAAATTAAAACTACCTATAGTTGGAACCTCATATTTGGTTCCAATTTTTTGAAAATTGAATTTTTTTATTTTTCATGTTCTTTTGTTTTTAGTAAATTTTTTAAAATATTTTAAACATTTTTTTTTTCTTTTTAGTGATTTTTTTTAATATCTTAAAACTCACAGTTTTTAGTTTAGAGATCAAATTGACAAAACTAAAATGTTAGAGACTAAAGTGAAATAAAACCCATATTTTTAGAGATTATTGATATAATTTGTTCTTGTACAAAATTTTATTAATTCTTCTTGAAGGAGATCAAATGAAACAAAAATCTCACTTATTAATGTACATATTTTCATTGCTAAAGTAAGAAAAGTGTTTTCCAGTGACGCGGGGCATGTCATAATAGCGGGCAAATTATATCAAAAACAAAAATGCCATTTCACTTTATCTTAAGATGTTTGATTAAAGAATGATAACTAAATCCAAAAACTAACAAAATGCAATTTTTGAATTAAAGGGAAAAAAAAACTAGTTTGGTGAGAAAAATTAAAAAACACATTGTCATACGATTTTCCATTTTTTATATAACTTGTTATATATATTTCTCGTATTGTGATGCAGCTAACTACCAACAACTCTGCAAATTTAATTTTAACAAAGCAAAATTTTCAAATCTTTTTTTTGTATGTTCATCTGCTCACGTTGCTTTGAAGATTTGTAAGAAGTTTAATAATTTAAACATTTTACATTGACCTTAACTATAGAAATTTACTTGTCCTAATAATTTAAATTTTGTAGAGGTAATTTTTGAAATATTAATATTTGTTGCAAAAGGTATGAGCCAAATAGATCATAATAGTCCTATTACTATCTCATTGCAGTTTCCAAAATGGATCCCATGTTGTACAGAGAAGCCGTAGGAGGCAAAGAGGAACCCAAATTGGTCTCCCAAATTAGTTGGTCCAGCCGATTGTTCTCCTGGATTAATTGGTCTAGCAAGCCGGATAAAAAGTTATCAAAAGAAAAAATGGGAGGCAAAGAGAATGAAGACAACGATAATGATGTCCCCCACCTCATGCGATACATTAATGGCCAACAACTTGAACAGCAATTAACTTCAAGGAAAAATACAATACTCCATGTCGCGGCCCAATTCGGTAGCAAAAAATATGTGGAAAAAATCTTAGAAAAGAGTCCATCACGGCTGTTACGTTGCTTGTTATGTTGCTTGAATATCGATGACGAGACTCCTCTTCATATTGCAGCGAGGGGAGCACACTCGGACATAGTGAAAGCACTCATAGAATGTGCGAAAAGACTAGACCAAGAAGTTGAAAGCGGGGGTGGAGCAACCAAAGAGATGTTGAGGGCCGCAAATAAGGACAATGACACTGCCTTGCACATGGCTGTGCGACATTGGCGTAACTCCAGTGTGGTGGAATGGTTAACTAAAGAAGATCCTGAGTTTACACATCCTCCTAATAATGCCAAGGAAACTCCACTATACCTGGCCGCTGAGAGACAATACAATGACATGGTGTCTATGATTTTGAAAAATTGCACATCGCCAGCTTATGGTGGCCCAAAGGGTCAGACGGCATTGCACGCGGCAGCAAGTGACATGTGCGAAATAGGTTTGTGGCTACTTCAATTTCTTCAACCAATTTAATTACATGTACAATTGTAGAGAAAAAAGAGAGGTAGAGCGTTGGATTAAAGAAATACATATTCTTCTAGGCATACAAACCGCTGCTCTGTTTATTTATTAGTTGCAGTAATCATTTACATTTCATCATAATAATAGCATCAGAAATATCTTTTGAAAAAATTAAAGTTACATGTATTGTAAATAAGAGATTAAAATTGGAAAAGATGATGTACTTCTAATCAAACATGAAACAATGATTCAAATTGAAGCACATGTCTGGCTTAGTAGGTCTTTTGAAGTGAGAGAACAAATGTGCAATTAGGGACTGATATATAGGGACTTCCAAAGGAAATTGTTAACAAAATTAATTTCAAAAAAAGAAGAAAAAAAAGTTGAAGCATTTTCTATTGTTGAGGTTTGTATTAAATTGTATTTAATACGTTTTCTCTGATTCTCTTATTTCAGAAAGCACAGAACTTTTATTAGAGTGGAAGCCAGATCTAATCAAGGAAACAGATGAGTACGGGTGGATACCACTTCACTATGCTGCACGTTATGGTAATGAAGATGGAGTTAACAGGATACTAGAAAAAGATAAATCAGTGGCGTATATTACAACAGACGAGGAGGGTGATGAAATGACGGCTCTTCATATAGCTGCTGCTCATGGAAATGTAGATGCAATGGAAGAGCTTTTATTATGCTGCCCAGATTGTTGGGAGATGGTTAATGGGAAAGGACAAAATGTAGTTCACATTGCTGTGGAAATGGACCAGGAAGAGATGACTAAATATATTTTAAAAAAGCCATGGATTATCTATCTTATAAATCAAAAAGACATTGATGGAAACACACCACTCCATTTACTTGCTACTGCACTCGGATCCAAAACGCCGAACAACCTTTGGATGAAGCTCTGGTACCACTCTAGGGGAGATCGGAATGCTACAAACAATAACAAGTTGACCCCACAAGACATAAGGTGGGCTCCTACGGAGGTAAGGATGCTAACTTTGACCGCATATGACATGTTTTCTCATGGCATGCATTGTACATTCCATAATGTCGAGAACCAAACCTTTTTACATCATACTTTGTGTGCATCACACACCACAATTGGGGTGTTTGGGAAAAAAAAATTTAGCCTTTTTTAAGTTAAAATTTACAAAAAGATAAAATAGGTTAAAATAGTTAATAAGACAAATTATCACATCAAATTCATAATCATTTTATTTTTTCTCTCACAAAAATCACATCTAATTATAAAAACATCAAATCATCTTCACAAATACAAAAATTTTAGCCTACTAAGGCCAAGTTTGGGAACTTGTAAAAAAGTCAAAAAGTTACTTAAAAAGTTAAAAAGTTAACACTACTCACCAAAAGTCAATAATTACGGCTGCACGACTCCCAATTCGAATTTTTCCCTACAAATTAATTTTTACAATTTTTTATTACACATTTTTCCATAAAAAGTCAAAAAGTTAACCCAAACATCCATATTTTCAACCTCAATTTTTTAGTCTAAAAAGACAAAAAGTACACTTATTTAGAACACTCCAAACAACTCCTAAAATAACCAAAAACTAAAATAGCAAACTTTCCAAATACCGACAATGTATTACAAATTTTGCAAAAAATAGCACCAAAAAAAAATAAATAAAAAGAAATATAAGTGAACAATTTTTTTAGTATGTATATAGGTGTAGTGATGATGGGATTAATAATATCAAGAGGTTCAAGTAATAAACAAGTTTAGACAAGTTTTCTTTTTTTATAATAGATTGCGTAGTATAATAAAAATTTCTTTGTTCGAAATTAATTGACTCGTGATATGTAGTTGACTTTCCCTGTTACTTTTCAAACCTAATCATGCAATAGTCTATTACAATATTTAAAATAATTTTCTCTCTCTCATTTGTTCTTTAATTATTAATTATTTTTTTTAATATAAAAAATAAAGAACAAATTATCTACACTCTTTTGAGATTTAGCTAAATTACCAATTTTCCTCTAAAGTTTCAAAAATTACATCCCACCTTCCGAGGTTTAAATTTGCATAACAATTTACCCTCTTAAGAAACAAAAATAGATCTTGATGGACGATATTGGCCCTGGTACTTTTCCAAAGCACAAAACAATTTGATTTAACTTGAAATTTCTTTGATAAACTAACAACATTTACGAAATATTTAAATATTTACAAAAATTTCTTAATTTTTTTTTAGAGTAAATATTTTTTATTGTAAATATTTATTTATTTATTTTAGTGTGCGTTGTATTTACTATATTTGTGCACTGTATTTTTTAAAATATTTAATTTTTATTTTAAATATTTTTTTAATTTTTTTATTTTAAATATTTTTTTACAATTTTTTTGAATATTTTTTAAAATTTTAAAAAATTTTGGATCGCCCATATATTTAAATCATAAAATATTATTTGGCCAATACCTAAAAAATAACAAAATATTTTTTTTAAAAAAAATAAAAATATTTTTCTTCAAAAATAAAAATAAAAATATTATTTTTTAAAAAAAATAATTTAAAGAACATAATAAATAAATATTTTTTTTGAATTTTTTTAAATAGAGTTCTGTAAAGAGTTTTGAAAAGAGTTTGGTTTTGAGTTTTGAAAATAATTTTGAAATTTTTTTATTTAAATCATGATTTGAGTTCTAAACCAAACGCTACCTAAGTTTTTGGAATCTTGTTTGATTTGTTGTTTAGAAAGAAAAAAAATTCCATAATTTTTTTTTTTGAAAAAATAGAAACTAATTTAATAAAATAAATGTGAAAAAATATATTTAATTTGTAAAAATTATTTCTAATCTCTCAAAAATAAAATTATATAAAATGATAATTATTTATTATTTTTTTATTTCTTAACCAAATTAATTTTTAATTTTTTTAAAAAAAATTCTAAAACAAGAACTGAGTATCTATTGACTGACTTTGACATGATGTATTAGCCAAATATCATCATTTCTCTACATAACACAGTTAGGGGCATTTTAGTCAATTTACTATCTATGTCAACGGGGTTAATTGCAATGGGACGAGATGTAATTTTTGAAACCTCAGGAAGAATCTATAATTTAACTAAATCTCAAGAGGGTATAGATAATTTATCCAAAAATATAGGTAATTTACCCAAAAATAAATATAAAAAGTGAATTTATATATCATTTTCTTTCTCTCAACCAAGCCTACCCTTATTTGGTTGAATTTATAGATAATATCATAACATTAGCACCTTCACCATATGTTCCAAGTATTTTTGTCAAGAGGCAGTTATGCTATAATACTCAAACCTAATTACTTTTCAGTTAATTATAACAATTTTAATACTGCAAAAGACTTTAGCTTATTCCGACGTTATAGCATAATATTTATAAAGATTTAGGCCGATTAGATGTTTTCCGGGCTTAAAGTGAAAGTTTAATATGGAACCTTTCATACATTAAAAAACAAAAATATGACCAAAAGATTATGTATTTTTTTTTATTTGACAGTGCTTACGAAAACATTTCTTAGATATATAACTATCAAAATTTACTTAAATATATAACAAAGTTTACAATAAGAAAAGAACCAAAATAATCCAAGTTCAAACACCAAATAAAAAATGAACAAAACTATAACAAAATGTTAATTAAAATCAATATTCTCATATTTTTAGCTGTAAAATGGCTAATCGAAATTAAATAATCCAACTTATCGACAAAATCCTTTTTAATTCATAAAAATATTAATTTATTTAATCTTTCTTGTGACTATTTTTTTTTCCCCTTTTCTTGTGACTAGTTGACCGGAGGTAAAATTTAATCAGCTTCAAATTTTGAAAGTTTCTTTCTTCATAAACAACTATAACTGATATAATTAATCATATTTCAAACAGAATTCATGCATTTTAAAAAAGGATTTTTAGTTTAAAGTCATTGATATTAAGATTTTATAAAATAAATGACATACAATATTCTCATAGTAATTAAGGTCCCTCAACATTTTCATAGAGAGTTTTCGACATAGAGAAATTTCGGCTCTTCATAAAGAAATTTTAATTTTTAGAAATTTCACTTTTCACAGAGAAATTGCATTAAGAAAGGTCAGTTAATAAAAAATAAAAAACATATTGGACTTCTCTTACTATCCAAAGTTAGAGAAGGATATTTCACTAATTTTTCCTTTTGAAAACAACTATCCATTAATTTCAAATAATTCACCATATCAATTAATTTTTTTATTATTATTATTATTATTATTTATTTTTAAAAATAATCATTCATTGATTTTAAATAATTCACTACATCAATCAATTATCAATTTTGAATCTTCACTAAAATTTGTCGAGACATTTTCAATTCAAGTTTTTTTTTTTTAGTTAGTATAATATTAATAGCTAAAAAAAATTCGTCACTTTTTTATATTAGGTGAGTGTGCCCTTTTCCTGCTTCACACTTCAAATGTTGCCACGCGGCTCCCTCTTAAGACTTAAGTTGTAGACTTTCTGCATAGGATCAGCCCTTAGTTTTTTATTTATTTATTTAAATAATGAAGCAAATGAAGTTTAAGTGTGGTTTAGTTGTGGGTCTGTAAACATTGAGATTTATCACAATATTCTTTTAGATACTTTTTTTTTTTTTTTTGAACAAATATTATTTTAGGTACTTGACTCCTCTTTTCAAATGATCAATTAATTAATAAAAAAGTAAGATTGCTTGTCAAAACTGATCAATTAATTAATAAAAAAGCAGGATTCTTCTTGGGTGTCAAGTTTGATTACTGGAAGAAATATAGTCAGGATGGATCAAGACTTCATTCCAAAATTGAAGAAAAAATGGAGAGAAAATAGAGAGAAAAAGGAAGCAAAAGATAGAGAGAAAAAGGAAGAGAAAAGAAAACTCCAAGTCGAAGAGAATAATAATAGAAGGGTTCAAACACATTTGATAGTGGCAACGCTCATAGCAACCGTCACTTTTGCAGCAGGATTTACAATGCCAGGTGGATATGATGGCAACCAAGGTCCAGAACAAGGTATGCCAGTTCTATTAAGAGTAGCAGCTTTCCAAGCATTTGTCATTACCAACACTATTGCTATGATCTGCTCAATTTCTGCTGGGTTTCTATATGCATCTGCCTCTTTTTACAATGACGTGAAAAAGCAGAAGCACCGCCATTTGATAGCATTCTGGCTTATTTTAGTTGCAATGGGAGCGATGGTCGTGGCGTTCATTACAGGCACTTTCACTGTGTTATCACATTCTTTAGGCATTGCAATTACTGCATGTATTGTTGGCTCCTTCTCCTTTTTCATTTTAATTCCCGAAGTCTTTAAGCTTTATGATTATAAGTATATCACAGATCCAGATGAGGCCATTTGGAGGGAAGAAAGGAGGATTAGATTAGAAACCATGGAAACTACCTAAGTATGTGAACTCAGAAGAGAATAAAGTTGCTTTGCAATCAAGATGACTATGAAGATTTGAATATTTACTTTTTCAGTATATTTTGTCTTTTTTTTCTCTTGATGTTTAGGCTAATAGGACGAAACAAAATGTATCTTTTGTTGTTTAGTGTTATTGTGGAAATGCATTTTCTTTATTTTATACAACCATCTGTTTATGTGAACCACAATCTCCTCATAGTTTAAAGTAAAAGGCAGATTCGCCTCCACCAACCTTGGTGAACCACCACTTTCATCCATTTCCTATTAGATAATTTGCAATACTCCCATCGTGTTGAAAGTAGAGTAATGTTTGTAATAAGCAAATTTTTATAATACGTCGAATAATAAATAAATTTGTTATAAAAAAAAATAAATATCTTAATATTACGTACTCTTAGAAATATCTTATAGCGATCTACAAATGAAAAAAATTTTTTAAAAAATCACCAAGTTATGCAAGACAACAAGACTCCAAATTTATGTTGGAAGAATGCTTTAAATGACTTGGTTATATGAAACTGTAGGAGAAAAAATTCCATATGTCCATAATGATAACAATGACGATGACTAGTGTATTTATCACCATAGTAATTTTTATATTGTTAGTGAATTGCTTCTCACTCACCTGTAGTAGTAGAAATTTTGCCTAAGCACGAAAATTCTTGTGTAGTTTTTCTGTGACCGTTCTATTTTATTTTTGCTTCCATTGCTTGAATGAGGTTTATTCCCAACAACATATACATGTCTAGTCTCTATCAGAAATATGCTTTACATTGCCAAATGCAAGGAAGCAATGGCTGGAAGTGATGAGGATAGCTTCACTAAGAAACATGTCCAAGAAAATCACCCTCCAAGCTCTCACTAATTCCAGGTGCTTGTCTAACTCTTCCTTCCCCAATCTTATCCAGTGTTACCACGCAAAATTTAAAATTTAATAAAAAAAATGACAAGATCTTTTGTTGCATTGCCTTCTTCATTGAGAAGTCCTCCAAGAGAGAGTAATAATTTCAGCTAGTGATCAGTGTTACCAAACATTAAGCATTGAGCAAATTGAAAAAATGACATGAAACTACAAGATCATCAAATATATTGCTTAGCACAGTAGTTATTACTACTATTAATGATAAAAGAACCATTGTGACACCAATATCTATCAACAACTCAATATACCAAACCAATTAATTTGTGATTTGTCACAAATCAACAATAATACAAAAATAAAAACACAGCTGAAATTCATATTTTGCACACTCAATGATGCAAGTTTATCTTTGAGCAACCAAACATAAAAATGAAAATTAAAAAAGGGAAGGAATTTAAGCATTAATGGAAAAAAAGGTTAGCTAACAGTTTCCGATCAACATCCTCATTCCTCATTCAAAACATTCACACAGATACTGAAGCATTGGGGTGTCAACAATTGACATTTCATAACATGAAAGACCAAACTACAAGCTAGTACTTTCTGTAAGACTTATCATTTTGGTTGTGTAACACGCTTAAGCCCTTTTCTATAAAACTTCATTCAAGTATAATCTTTCTATCTACATACAGAAGCAAAGCTGATTGGTAAACAATTGTTCATCAGTTACAAATTTCACTCTAGGAAACATCAAGTTTCACTTTCCACCAGCACCACCACCTACATAATGAATTGAGTACAAAAAAGAACTTTATAATTCCAACTCATCAGACCCAGGCTACGAAACCGGTCCAAGGCAATCACCTTCCAAACTGGCAAGAATCATGAAATCTCTTTCTATGTCCCAATGTTTCTTTCTCCATCTCACAGCGAAGACCACAAAACGGATAACCACATCATTCTCTATCCTTGAGTGATCATCGTTAATGAAGATCTCTCGTGTTTTCCATTGGGCATAGTAGAAATTTGGCATCTTTTGAGCTGATAGATAAATATATTTCATGGGTCCACATCTCAAGAAGACCCCCCTTCTATGTATCTTGTGCACAACTCCAAGCATGATCTCTCCATTGACAGGTAGGAAGGTGCGACAGTGAAAGGCCACTGAGAAGAGGACGTCCCCTGATTCATCTTCAAACTCTCCATTGCCTATGCTCTTCAGTTCGGTTATTGCAAGGAAGTAACCATGCTCCTCTGTGGACTTAATGAGCAACAATTCCTTTAAGAGGCCTGTCACAACTGAGCTTTGGGGGACCACTCCATTTCTGTCCAGGCTTTTTGTGGGGATAGCCACACGCCCACGTATTTCCATTTCACGAAACATATTTGTTATCTGCATTAAAATGGCCAAACAGATAAGGGAGACGATGGGATAATCTTCCGGTGAAAATGCATTGACACAGCAGAAATGTTGCCAATTGTCAAACTAGTACATTGACAGTTCAAAACAGGACGTGTTGAATAAAGCCAAAACGTTAAAATGAATACAAGGTTATAAAACAATGAAGGGAATACAAGCTTAAAGAGTACAATCCTACAACCCAATTTTGATGACCAATCAACTAAAATTTATTGGTAGGGAGGATGTAAATGACCCAAAATAGATGACTCAGTATGTTGTCATAACTACTCAAGTCCACTCATCTATAAAACATGCTCATCAATCTAATTCAAGTCCACTCATCTTAATTATGGACATTACAACAGGCTCATCTAAGCTAATTTAGTAAAAAATGATTGACTTCGAAATTCAATACATAGATATCAATCAGTCAAAAGTGGAAGTAGAAAAACATCAATGAGATACATCAATCTAAAGTGGAGTTAAATAAGACTACACACAAAAACCATCTGTTCAATCAATGAAAATGAAGCAACAAATTTGTCCAAAGTTTTTGAGAAGTTTGAAGATATAGAGGGTATACCCATATATAGGGAAAAATTTGCTATTAAGCTTCATTTTGGATTTCGGTGTCTACATCCTATAAGGGCATTACTTTACTTTTGACTTCTAGAGATCAGAAGCCATATGTAAGTCATAATAATTCTTCAATTTTTGTATTTTCCTTTTGCTTTCAGTGGACTGCTTGTCCACTTTATACTTCTCTGTACTCCTCTGTAATTTTATTTTTATTAATAAATTCCTCTTTGTTGTCGATAAAGATAAAAATAAAAATAAAACTAATCCAATACTAAATTCTGACCAAGCTAAACCACTTTAACATGCCTAGAAAATTGGATTTCTACAACTGCTCTATTAGAGTCTAAAAGTTGAAACCTAAGATACAAGGACAATTTTAAGAAGGCTCCTCTTCGTGTTGGACATGTCAAACACCAATATTCGTGAAGACACGCATAGAACCACATCCTATTATTTTTAAAATATTTTTAGAACTAGACAAGCTTTGGACACTTGGGTACACATATCGAACATTTAGACACATAAAGCCCATTCTTAATTTGAAAAATAAAAATAAAAAATATCGAGAGTCAATAATTAACAAAAAAAAAAACATGCACAAAATATGCTAAGCCAGTTCTGCCATGCCTGCAGAATTGGATTTCTCGAATTACTATACTAGTGTAAAAACAAATGTAGTAAACAAAAGTTAATCCAATACTAAACTTTAACTAAAGTCCAGAACAAGCGCAGCACAAGCTAAACTACTTCTAACATGCCTAGAAATTGAATTTCTAGACCATCCATACTAGTGTCGAAAGTTGAAACTTAAGAAGCATGAAAACTTCTTAAGAATGTGCAATGTCTGTGTTGGACAAATCGAACACCAATATTTCTGAAGACAGTAATAAAAATGCATCCTGTTATTTTTAAAGTCTTTAGAATCAGCAAAGCTTTGGATATTTGAAAGACACACACATCCATTGTTTAGACACATAATACACATTAACAATTTGAAAATATATATATATATATTTGAGAGTCAGTAATTAAAATAAAAGCAATGTGAGTTTATATTTCAAGAGCTCTACAATCTAAATTTCAAATTCGTTTGGGATAGTGTTTTCAAAATAGATATTAGGACCTTCGTCCAACTTTTTTCCCCTCTATTTCTAATACATAGAATGTAGAATATGATTGCTTACTATTTTGATAAAATATAAAAAGTAAATTACATTGACCACCCCTAAGGTTTAGAAAAATACAATAAGCTCTACAACACTGGCATAATTACAATAAAACTCCCTTTTAGCAAGCAGAATTAATGCAGGTGTTGTGCAAACACAAGGATAGTCAATTATAAAATATACAAAGGGTATAAAACATATAATAATATCATTTTTTAATTCATATGACTAATGAATTACTAATGAAAAAGGAGCTAAGTGTTATGTGAATTCAAATCATAAGCGAGCATGGTGTAATTATGCCAAACTTGTGAAGCTTGGTGTATTTTTCAACCTCAAGGGAGGACAGCGTAATTTACCCAAATATAAATGTATTTGTAATGTAAAAAACAAAGCTATCATTATTTTTGTTGCGATCCGGGATCCCCCAAGACCTTTGCGGAAATTAAACCAAGCAGAAATGCACACCCACACACAAGGAGACACAATATTTTACGTGGTTCGGCCTCAATGCCTACGTCCACGAGAGAGTAACCGGATTTCACTATACCAATGTGGAGATTACAGAAAGATTACAATAGAGGAGGAGCTCACACTCTCCTCACTCACCCATTCCCCCGTCTCCCTCGCTACCACCAAGGGAGACGGTCTCTCCGCCTCACATCTCAACACTCACTTTGGCTTCACGGTTTTCCTTCTCTCTAATTTTGCCTCTCCACTATACCTCACCATATATATGCCTCAAGAATAGAGATGGAGAAGGGTTGGCAGCACTCTTTTGGTTGGCATGCACATGGTCTCATGGCCAACCTCATGTGGCCTCAAGGCTTCCCATGCTTCCCATGAGGCTTCCTTGCACATGGAAATAAGTTGGCAGCAACATGTTTGTAGGTTGGCAACCCACCCATCACATGGGTGATTACCCCACAAATCACCCCCTCAACCCATGTGAGGTGATCCACTGCACACATTGCTGCTAATCTTGTCACGCCCAAATTTCAGCATAGTTAGCTTCTCCTCACTGAGACGCTGCATCCCCTGAAAGCTAGAGATAATACACCAGAGATACAAGAGGAGGAGGGAATCCTACATCCTCAACTCAACTCACACCACTCTCTGATTTGGAGAGAGCCTCTGCTCCTATCTCCCACAGATCTCTTCCACGCTTCCTGTCTCGGATGTCTTCAGCATAGTCTGCATCTCCTCACTGAGATGCTTGCACCCCCTGAAGCTAGAGATAATACACCAGAGATACAAGAGAATGAGGGAATCCTACATCCTCAACTCAACTCACACCGCTCTCTGTGTTGGAGTGAGCCTCTGCTCCTATCTCCCACAGATCTCTTCCACGCTTCTTGTCTCGGATGTCTTCAGCATAGTCTGCATCTCCTCACTGAGATGCTTGCACCCCCTGAAGCTAGAGATAATACACCAGAGATATAAGAGGAGGAGGGAATCCTACATCCTCAACTCAACTCACACCACTCTCTGATTTGGAGAGAGCCTCTGCTCCCATCTCCCACAGATCTCTTCCACGCTTCTGTCTCGGATGTCTTCACCTGCTATGCTTGAACTTGCGCAACCAAGATATCCGACACCCCCTGATTGGATGTCCTGCACCCCCTGCTGGAATGCCCTTGACTGTCATGCATTACCTTGCCGGACCAGTCATTGGAGCAATAGAAAACCCGTCGTTTATCTCATCAACGTCCTCTGTCTTCTTTGCTCGGAGTTTTTCCTCTGAACTATCGGTCTTTGCCTTCTGCACTGCTGAACAACCTCCTAGCGTCTCCATACGCTCGTTGTCTATGCCTGTGCAATCCTTGATGTGCTGTCCAGTAGATTGATGGTTGACAGTAGCTCCATCTGTCAAAGCATCGTCAGCTATGCAATTTCCTGCATAGTGCCCGGACCCATGGCTTCTGGTCTCCCTGCGTCGAGCTCGCCTGAGAGATCCACATCAACTCTATCCTCCGCTGCCACGGAAAGAAACCACCATAGAAGAAAAAAGACTTGCCACTCATTTGGGGCGCACTCTTGCGTTTGTCTCAATTTCTCTGTCTGGAAGTTCCTGTGAACTTTCAACAACCCGCTGCTGCACACTCCTCTGGCGCCTCTGTACGATACTCTACCGTACCCTTGCACTACTGCACGTCTGCATTTGTGCTCCTGCGCTTAGTATGCTCCTCTGCAACTATTGTTCTATAGGTCCACGTACCACCAGTACTTACTCGTATACAGTAGCTCCAACAGCCACAGGATTTCCCTGAGCCTGAACTGGTTGCCAAATCATCTATCCGTCGATGAATGGTCTTCTCTTCTGATTGAACCAGATCCTCCGATGAACTCCGGAGATAATCATCTTTGCAATCCTCTGATCGCCCCTGACCAATCCTGATCTCCCTCGATCTGCCATTTGATTATCAAGTCTGGTCTGCAATCCTCTGATCGCCTCTGACCAATCTTGATCTCCCTCGATCTGCCATCAAGCCTGATCTCCTCTGGTCTTCAATGATCTATCTCGAGTTGTACCTAGTTGTCCAATCTGGTTAGAATCTGTCCATTCTAACATCTTCAGTGAATCCGCAGCGTTTCACAATATCCGGCAACCTCCCTTCGAGTATTGAAGATGACAAACTCCCATGTTTTGACAATCTTTCCAAACCGTTCAGAATTTCACCATTCTGACCTCGCGGTTGCGTCCGAAACGGTCCGATTAGCTAGGACCAACCTTCGCTGCACTTCCGGGGACCTCACTGAAAAATATCCCCGAAAACTGGGCCACACCACAATTTTCTGAAAATTCTGGGCCAAATTGTAATTTTCAGAAGTTCAGGAAATATTCCGTGTACCAACAGAATATTCCATCCACTGCACCTGATGCCGTCCGTCCCTTTAAACTGCCTTCTTTTTACAGAAATTCCGTCTCCAAAATCTGACCGTACGGATGTGTCCGGAATACTCCAAATAGTCGGAAACCACTATTGGATCGCCAAAAAACGGACTCCAAATGGCTTAGTTCTAGCCAAAACATTTTGTACGCCTCAGATCTGCGGCTGCATCATAGCCGCGAAGCACTGGATCCTTCCCTGCGGTTGCACCATTGCCCGCGTCGCACTGGATCCCACCCTGCCTCTGTTGACCGGTCAACCCTTCGCTGACGTGGCAGATGACGTGGCAGTGACCTGGACTGCTACGTGTCCAATGACGGGCCCTACTTTGATGACGTGGCACTGACAGTGGCCCCACGTGTCGATGACGTGGCAGCTCCCAAAAAAAAATTGAAAATTTGTTTAGGGAGAGTTTTGAACGCTTGACCTCAAGGCTTCCAACCAAAAGCTCCAACCAATCTGCCAAGTATCACCCTTGTGATGTACCTTCCACAGACAAATATTTATTACATAAATACTTCGGTCATCTTCAACCTCTAGCCGCGCGTGCGGCGCGTGCCTGAAAGTGGGCCTCACGCGCATTGTTCAGGAGGCACGTGAGAGCGCGTTCCGTGTCTCCTGGGCTTTTTCTTTGCAGTTCTGGACTCCTCTCGTCGAGCCCTTGCTCCTGGTATGATCAAAACTCGATTTCGAGCAATTCGATTTCTGGGCAGATTCGGATTTTGCACTGTTTTGGTTCCGAAACGCCACCGACGAGGCTCTGATACCAATTGTTGCAATCCGGGATCCCCCAAGACCTTTGCGGAAATTAAACCAAGCAGAAATGCACACCCACACACAAGGAGACACAATATTTTACGTGGTTCGGCCTCAATGCCTACGTCCACGGGAGAGTAACCGGATTTCACTATACCAATGTGGAGATTACAGAAAGATTACAATAGAGGAGGAGCTCACACTCTCCTCACTCACCCATTCCCCCGTCTCCCTCGCTACCACCGAGGGAGACGGTCTCTCCGCCTCACATCTCAACACTCACTTTGCTTCACGGTTTTCCTTCTTCTAATTTTGCCTCTCCACTATACCTCACCATATATAGGCCTCAAGAATAGAGATGGAGAGGGGTTGGCAGCACTCTTTTGGTTGGCATGCACATGGCCTCATGGCCAACCTCATGTGGCCTCAAGGCTTCCCATGCTTCCCATGAGGCTTCCTTGCACATGGAAATAAGTTGGCAGCAACATGTTTGTAGGTTGGCAACCCACCCATCACATGGGTGATTACCCCACAATTTTCATGTACATACAAACATATATTTATTTGTTTCTGTATCACTGGCATGTCATGTGTTGATTTTTTTTAAATTGTCTTGTTGGCATGTCCTTACTGTGTAGTATCCGCATGAACCCATCCCCGTTCATATCCATGCTTACTTTTGCTTTGCCTACTATGAGAATTAGAGAATAATACACATCCACAACAAAGAGATGCTCAAGTTTAAACGATGTCAGAATAACTCAGCAACTCAAACAACAGGGGAGCTAAGAGAATTACTGAAATTAACCCCACAACTAAAACCATAAGGGCGTCAAATTAACAATGCTGCACCATGAACAAAAAACAAATTCGGATTTGCATGGGTTACACTTGGGACATTGCATAATCAAGTCATCATTCAAGTTGAGTCCTGCTTTTGTGTTTTAAAATGTTAGTTGCAACTTTCTCAAGATTTGCGATTTTTTTTCTTTCTTGGTTTGGAAGTTTTAGGAGTTCGTCGACTAACAAAACCCCCAGATTTAATGGACTTGGAATGTAGTAATGATATGTGAACTTATTATCGATCAAATAATATATGGATCACCTATGTCTCAAAAATTCCAACTTTTCATTTTAAGAGTCTTACTCCGAGCATTAGAAAGACCCGCCCAGCAACCTAATTACTTTTACATAATCATTTGAGCTTTGATTCATTGAATTTTAACTTATATAAATTTGTAAAAAGCTTTTGGAGCTATATGTTATGTTATGTTATGTGTGAAACAGCCTTACCTTAGGGGTGATTCCTAAGATATCCCAAGTGAAATTCCCATATTCTTATGTTTCTTCTCCTTCTCTTCTTTTTTTCTTTTTTATAAAAATTGTTCATAAGATAATCGTTATAGCCCACAACTATTGCTATTTCCCTAAAAAAAAAACTCACATTATCCTCCTTTATCAATCCTAACCCTTTTCCATGGCCTTCAGTTTCATCCTTACAATTCTAGAATGCCTGTTGTCCCCTCGCGTTTTTTTTTTTTTTTTTGACAAGTACTTGTAAACAAAATTTCCTAGAACCATTAATATCAAATTTGAGCAGCCTCAAAATTTAAAAATCATGCCTAGTCCAACACCAATCCCCAAACTAGTAGCCTCCGTTTTACCGTATTAAAATCTAAACCTACTATAATATCCCCTTGAAACACCGTCTTCCCTAGTCCATTCCTACCCTTAAATTACTCTCTATATATAGTTAACAAAATAAGCATTTCCACTCAAACCTCAGCAGCATTCACAAATAAATAAATATAAATAAAAAATAATAGGCATTTCAATTATCGAAAGGGGTCAAAAACGTTACTCACCTAACAACCTACAGATCATGCCATGTTGATTAGGATACTATTAAACTATATGTTGAGTAGACCCTTATCAGATATACCATGACAATTGGAACACCGTTGTAGCTGAGGACAGAACTACCTTAAACAAATTTCAAACATAATTGCTCCTGTTCATCCCTGAAAGCATTAAAAACTCAACATACTATTACATCTTCATAACCACTGGGTACAGGGCACAAGTAAGAAAAACTATTAATACTTGTAAAGAACATATGCATGCCTCAAACACATCAAAAATTGAAATACATGAAATAAAAAGGCGCATCACCCTCGACTTTAATGTCACACTCCTGTACAAGTAGAAAACACAGCAAACAAATGCAATCTAGTAAAATAGACGAATCAAAATCTAAAAACCCAACCAATAAATAGAATCCCTATTTAATAAACTTGTTCCAAAGTCTGAAAAGAACATAAAATTTCCTTTTTGATGCTACTATGTTTCACATAAAAAAAATTAAAAATTTATATTTATCTAAAATAAGTATTCAGCATTTTTCAGGCATTTATTTGTATGTAAAATATTGTTTTATTGATTTAAAAGGGGTATGTTTTACCTTCCACGAACTCCAAATGACTATTGATTTCGTTTCCATAAGCTGTTTTTCCTAATAGACACCCCAATCCCACATGTTTAAAACATACATATGTGTCCATATATTACCCGTTTGGTAGAACTGTGGAAAAGTGATTATAGATTATAGCTTAACAGATTATAGCTTACAGCTGTGAACATAAGCTGGTAACCTGTTTGGTGTAGCTGTGAGATTATAGATTTAAGTTGCAGAATAGTATTTGGTAAATATATTGTAAAATAGCTTTTTCTGTATAATTGACTTTTTTGCCCTTATATGATATAAAAATGATAATTTTGTCTTTTTTTTTTCAATTTTAATTTAAAAAAATTATTTCATTAATAAAAGTTAATATAATTAGTATTAATTAGTATCAACTAATATAAAAATTATTACACTTGATAAAATGTAATTAATATCAAATAATATTAATATTATTTGATACTAATTATTATTATTTTTTAATATAATTCTTTTTAATACTAATTACAATTAAATTGTTATAATGTTAATATAATTCTTTTAATATTAATATAATTATTATAATGTTAATAGAATTCTTTTTTAATTTATTATTCTTTTTAATTACAATTAAATTGTGTAATTTATTTAATTCTTTTAATATTAATATAATTATTATAATGTTAATAAAATTCCTTTTCATTACAATTAAATTGTGTTATTTATTTAATTCTTTTAATATTAATATAATTATTATAATGTTAATATAATTCTTTTTTAAATTTATTATTCTTTTTCATTACAATTAAATTGTGTTATTTATTTAATGGATATGAATTGCACAATTTATTTCAATATTAATAAATTATTTTTATTATTATTTTGATTATTTTATTTTTTTATTTTTATTTCAATTTATTCTGTTCAATGTTATTTTTATTATTTTGTTTTTAATTATTATTTTTTTTAATTTATTTAATTTTTTTTCCTTCATCTTCCTTTCGGAGCCTCCGTACGCCGCAACCCTAGCCTCGATCTTCCCTGTCGCCGGTGGTCTGCAACAGAGAAAGAGAGAGACGAGATCGATTGAGATTACAGATCAGATCTAGGGTTTCCTCTGGTTTCGAGAGCTTCTACAGCTTCGAGAGTAGATCACGCGAGAGCTTCTACAGATTCGAGAGATGACGACGGCGCTAGGGTTTCCTCGGACGGGGAAGATCGAGATGACGATCGAGAAAGAGAGAGAGAGAAGAGAGGTCACAATGACGATGGATGTTGTGCTGTGTTGAGGATGAAAATGAGTGTCGGATGCCTTGAGATCGCAATGACGGAGATTACCTGGACCGCCGGAAATCGCCTCCACACTCGCCGGAAATCGCCTCAATCGAGAGAGAGAGTGTGAATAGTGTTTTCAGATGGGATTATATAATGGCATTTTCGTAAATAATGGAGATTAGGAGGGGCATTTCAGTCATTTTGCCCCTCCCCAAACAGCTGCGCGCATAAGTCATTTTAAAAAGCATCTCCAGAGCAACTTTGAATTTAAGCTGAAATTTGGCTTAAATTAAGCCATAAGCTATCCTCATAAGCTATACCAAACGCACCAATATAGCTTAATTTAAGCCAAAAGCTGCTTTAAGTTGAAATTAAGTTTTACCAAACACCCACATATGCATACTCATGTCCTTTACATATATCTTCGCATAAGCATACATATACAAACTAACACATATCATACGTCTAAACTATACACTTATATAAATGTAGCAAAACTGAACGAGGCGCCAGCTTTAACACAAATAAAGGTTTTTCTAAATGGTGACTACAATTCAAATGGTTGCGATTTTTTTCCCTTTTTGCTGAGCCTCAAGAGGTTTAGGTCTAGAATATCATAACTAAAGTTGGTTACCTTAGTTTTAGCTCTATGCCATACTAAATCAACTATAGTTTGGAAATTGAAATTCAAGTCAAGAATTAAAACCCCATATTTCCAAATTGCAAATTTTTTTTTTTGAGGGGGGGGGGGGGGGGGATGCTAAGAAAAGAATATCGTAGAAATGTCAGTCATGGTTATAAATAGCTTCTTTATTAATATCCTATGAAGCACGATCACTTCATTTAGTCATCATATTCGTGTAGGACACCGACACTCCTCAAACACAATACATGTTGGACACGTTACATGGCATGTCAAATTATTTTTTATTTTTTTATTTTTTAAATATCTTTCAACAGGACATGTTATGAGATACGTCAAAGACGTGTGTCTTATGTCCAGATCAAACAAGCCAAAAGACTAGGGGCAGAGCCAGAAGTCATGTACATTGGGGAAAAAACCTCCCCTAGAATCACACATGATTTTTTCCTATTTGAAAACTAAAATAAATAATTTCCAAACAGAGAAAAAAATGGGAAAAATAAAGCCATATTTCAAAAGTAAAAATTAATGTTTCGCAGAATTTTAATGTGGGCAAATTAAATTTTTAAATAGATAAAAAAATATTTTTAAAAAATTGCCAATTTGGGGAATCATATATGAAAAATAAATTTTTCCAAAACTTTTGCATCTACATGACTCCACTCATGCACAAGACACATTTGAGGTTTTATTATAATTTTAAAAGGTGGGGGCGCCCCGGGGGGGTGTACGCTAAGAAAAGAATATCGTAGAAATGTCAGTCATGGTTCTAAATAGCTTCTTTATTGATATCCTGTGAAGCACGATCACTTCATTTAGTCATCATATCCGTTTAGGATACCGACACTCCTCGAACGCACTTGGAATACATGTCGGACACGTTACATGGCATGTTAATTTTTTATTTATTTATTTATTTTTAAATATCTTTCAACAGGACATGTTACGAGATACGTCAAAGACATGTGTCTTACGTCTAGATCAGACAAGCCAAAAGACTAGGGGCAGAGCTATAGGTCATGTACATTGGGGAAAAAACCTCCCCTAGAATCACACACGATTTTTTCCTATTTGAAAACTAAAATAAATAATTTCCAAACAGGAAAAAAAATGGAAAAAATAAAACCATATTTCAAAAGTAAAAATTAATGTTTCGCAGAATTTTAGTGCGGGCAAATTAAATATGTTTTAAATAGATAAACAAATATTTAAAAAAAATTGACAATCTTGGGAATCATATATGAAAAATAAAATTTTCCAAAACTTTTGCATCTACATGGCTCCACTCATGCACAAGACACATTTGAGGTTTTATTATAATTTTTAAAAGGTGGTTTGGTTATCAAAGTATAGTATTTAGAGACGGTGAAAATGTAATAAAAAAACAAAAACTTTCCCATTATATGTTCAATTTTCAATATCTATACAATTATGTTTAAATTTTGGATTGAATGTTTTATTCATGTTGAATTAGTGTGAGTTTTTTCATTATTTTTGGTTGTTTATGAATAAAATATATATATTTTATATTATTGTATCTCTATCGTGTTCATATCTTCTTTTTCTTTTCCTTTTTCTTTTTCTTTTTTTTTTAAAATTGCTATGTTTAGTGTCCATCCATAGTCATGTCCGTACTTCTTAGGTGTAATATCTCAGTAGCACATACATTTCTAGAGAGGAACCATGTCCATGTCAATGTCAAACAAGTGTTGGAAACCAACACTCCTTCCTTAATTTTTTTTAAGTTTAAGTAAAGCAACTGCATGTTAAGGTAGAACCAAAAGGGGGCAAACTTTAAAAAAAGAAAAAGAAAAAAAAAGATCAAAATGACACTGGTCAAAAATACTCAACACGAAAATTGAGCTCTCCACTAAATCTATAAAAGCAAAAAAAGGTTTCACAAATCAATCTTTTACACCAAAAATGAAAAATATGCAATAAAACATTTTGAGCTTTTGCACTCCAAAATTAGTATCTTCAAATGTATGTCGATCGCTTTCTGTCCATAGGCACCACATGAGACACAACAGAGCAATCCTCGATGCCTTTTTCTTCCTCTTGATTATTTGTGATTATTTGGAATTCACCTAAGGGTGGTTTGTGAGATCATTCGTGTCTCGTTTGGAAACTTTTTGATTGATAGTGGAATCAGATTTCGTTCTCGTAGACGTACCTCACATTGAGGGAACCACATAAAATTCTTGTGTCGTTATTGATTTAATTTTTCCGCATTAGTTTTTATTCCTATTAATTGATTTACTTGTGGGAAATCATCTATTTTCCCTAACAATTATTGGTGCTGTTTTTTGCTGCCTTGACCTGATTGTTGATTTATGTGCTGCTATAGAGCCGGTTTTTGGCTTCAGAATTATCCATCAGGTGATGCTCAGGTTCCTAAGTTAAAAGATAAGTAGTGGAGGCCTTGCATACAGAGGATTTTCGTGGATGATGCTATTTTATTGTTGATGTGCTGTTTTTGTGCTGTTTTGTTTGTTGTTTGTTGTTGTTGTCTTGCTTTTGGTTGGTAGCTCACCAATTCCTGATGGCGTGCTAGTAAGGGATTAGGCGGTCATATCGATGCCAACCTAGTTAGGATTAGTATGTTTACTATGATACTTTTTGCACTCATCTCTTTTATTTTTTTGATATAATGATTCTTTGTTCATCAATAAAGGTTTTCTTTTACCGATCAAAAAAAATAAAGAAAAACAAAAAAGTATTCATGAGGTTATGGATATTGCAACAAATGTTACGTGCCTTAATAAAAAAAAAATTAGAAAATGTTTTAAATTTATAATGTGTAAATATGATTCATTCAAAATTTCATTCACACTATGTCAAGTTTAATTTTACATTATAGCTTCAAATTTTGTCCGTAATATGAAACCACAAGATGAATAACAATATTTAAGAGGTTTTTTATTTTTATTTTTTTGAGAATATGTGAACTTTTGTTTATAATTTACGAAATAAAAATTAATTATCTAAAAGTAACCTTTTTGTTTCTACTTTCTAATTATTTTTTGCTCAAGAAAAACTGTAACCAAAAACACCATATAACTTCTTATAAGCTTCGAAATTGACATATGAAAGTGACAATTAGGATACCTTGTATTCCTCACCTCCCCTGCCGGCCTGCAAATGATTTTCAAGACTTGAAAATCATATGCTTCATAAGTGTCATTAATTCGGTTTCACTTGATTTGAGTTAATTATAGTGATGATGAGTATGCAACTGATTTGGGAGGAGAAACAAAGTTGGCAATTCAATTTCTAAACACAAAAGGGCCTCTTGCCCAAACACACCACCACTTTCACTCACATGGACACTAGCTTATACAGAGCAGCCATGGAAGGCAACACTGAAATCCTTAACCAAAACAAAAACCTTCTCGAAAACCAACTCATCCCAAACAACAACACTGTCCTCCACGTCACAGCCCAATTTGGGCACATCCAGTCTGTCATGGAGATCCTATGTAGATATCATCCCATGTAATGGTGGCCAACAAATGGAGCACCATCACCCAAATGGAGAACCCATTGAGGAAGTGGAATGGGTTTGGTGAAGTGGTGCACTTAGAGAGTGGAGTGTGGTGGTTGTACCCAACCCACCAAGCCACTGCTGTTCCTTCTCTTCTTCCTCCATGAATGTATAAATAGAGGACTAGGGAAGGTAGAAAAATGAGTGAGTGAGAGCCAAGAAGAGAGCAAATATCAGTGAGGGTGAGATGTGAGACGGAGAGACCCGTCTCCCTCGGTGTGAGCGAGAGAGACGGGAGAGTGGGTGAGTGAGGTGAGTGTGAGCACCTCCTCGATTGTAATCTTTCTGTAATCTCCAAATTGGTATAATGAAAACCGGCTACTCTCCCGTGGACGTAGGCATTGAGGCCGAACCACGTAAAATATTATGTCTCCGTGTGTGTGGGTGTGTATTTCTGCTTGGTTTAATTTCCGCAAAGGTCTTGGGGGGATTCCGGATCCCAACAATTGGTATCAGAGCCTCGTCGGTGGCGTTTTGGCACAAAAACAGTGCGATGGTCGAAACTGCCCAGAAATGAAATTGCTCGAAATCAGGTTTTGAGCATACCAAGAGCAAGGGCTCGACGAGAGGAGTCCAGAAATACAAAGTAGACACCAAACGGAGGTTGGGGTGGCCCACACACGCTGGTCAAAGTTAGGAGCGTAAAGTCAACTTTGAACCAGAAGCCCCCGCGCGGCTGGAGGTTGGAGACGACACTGTTCACCAAAGCTGCAGTGTTTAAATATTTGTTCACGAAAATATAACACAAGGCATGCTGCTGGCATAGTGGCTAAGCTGCTGGGTGTTCAAGGTCAGGGGTTCGAAACCCCTTGGATGCATGCTCAAAATTAATGGTTTTTTTTTTTGGGTGGAGGATGACGCAGCGCTGACGCAGTGGATGATGTCAGCAGAATCATGCCAGCAGCACTGCCACGTGGCAGCCCGGTCAGCGCCATGCGGCAGTCCACGTCAACGCCACGTGGCGCCATGTCAGCGAGCCACGTCATGGACACGTGGCATCCCACGTCAGCACAGAATGCCACGTCAGCAAAGGTGTTGACCAGTCAACCAGAGGCGGGAGGGATCCAGTGTTGCGCGGCAATGGTGCCGCCGCAGGAGAAAGGATCCGGTGCTTCGCGGCTATGGTGTAGCCGCAGATCTGAGGCGTACAAAATGTTTTGGCTAGTCTAAGCCATTTGGAGTCCGTTTTTGGTGATCCAATAGTGTTTTCCAACAATTTGGAGTATTCCGGACACATCCGTACGGTCAGATTTTGGAGACGGAGTTTCTGTCAAAAGAAGGCAGTTTGAAGGGACGGACGGCATCAGGTGCAGCGGACGGAATATTCTGTTGGTACACAGAATATTTCCTGAACTTCTGAAAATTGCAATTTGGCTCAGAATTTTCAGAATATTGTGGGGTGGTCCAATGTTCGGGGATATTGTTCAGTGAGGTCCTCGAAAATGCAGCGAAGGTTGGTCCTAGCTAATCGGACCGTTCCGGACGCAACCGCGAGGTCAGAATAGTGAAATTCTGAACAGTTAGGCAAGATTGTCAAAACATGGGAGTTTGTCATCTTCAATACTCGAAGGGAGGTTGCCGGATATTGTGGAACGCTGCGGAGTCACTGAAGCGGTTAGAATGGATAGATTCTAACCAGATTGGACAACCTGATACAACTCGAGATAGATCATTGAAGACCAGAGGAGAGCAGGCTTGATGGCAGATCGAGGGAGATCAGGATTGGTCAGGGGCGATCAGAGGATTGCAGGTATGATTATCTCAAGATCAACAATGTCTAGGAAAGTTCTGTCAAAAAGACAGTGTCTAAGGAGACTGGTTCTTAAGTGGGACCGAGTGTGACCCCACCAGTCTTTCCTGGGAACTTTCCTGGTTGTTGACGTCATCGGAGGATCTGGTTCAATCAAAAGAGAAGACCATTCATCGACGGATAGATGATTTGGCAACCAGTGCAGGCTCAGGGAAATGCTGTGGCTGTTGGAGCTACTGTATGCGAGTAAGTACTGGTGGTATGTCGACGTGTAGAACAATAGTTGCAGAGGAGCATACTAAGCGCAGGGGCACAAATGCAGACGTGCAGTAGTGCAAGGGTACGGTAGAGTATCGTACAGAAGCCCCAGAAGAGTGTGCAACAGCGGGTTGTTGAAAGTTCACAGGAACTTCAAGACAGATAAGACGCAAGGGTGCGCGCCAAGGAGTGGCAAGTCTTTTTCTCTATGGTGGTTTCTTTATGTTTGTGGCAGCGAACGTACCTCTTAATGAAACAGAGTAGTTGCGGATCTCTCAGGCGAGCTCGAGCGCAGGAGGAGAGATGGAGCCACGATGAGCACTCAAGAGCCATGGGTGCGAGTACTATGCCCAGAGTTGCATAGTTGTAACTTGTACAGACCGGTGGAAGTTGTCTTGGCAGAAGGGCTAACTGTCAAACATCAGTACGGACATACAAGTGAGATAGAACAGCAAATCAGGGATTGCAAAGACACAGACAACAAGCGTATGTGGAAACGCGCAGGAGGTTGTTCAGAGGTGCAGAGGGCAAAGGCTGATAGTTCAGAGGAAAAGCTCCGAGCAAAGAAGACAGAGGACGTTGATGGGATAAACGACAAGTTTTCTAGTTGCTCCAGTGTTCGTCTTGCACGATAATGCATGACAGTCAAGGGCATCCGAGCAGGGGGTGCAGGACATCTAATCAGGGGGTGTTGGATATCTTGGTTGCGCAAGTTCAAGCATAGCAGGTATAGACATCCGAGACAGAAGCGTGGAAGAGATCTGGGGGAGATAGGAGCAGAGGCTCTCTCCAACACAAGAGTGGTGTGAGTTGAGTTGAGGATGTAGGATTCCCTCCTCCTCTTATATCTCTGGTGTATTATCTCTAGCTTTAAGGGGTGCAAGCATCTCAGTGAGGAGATGCAGACTATGCTGAAGACATCCGAGACAAGAAGCGTGGAAGAGATCTGTAGGAGATAGGAGCAGCGGTTCTCTCCAAATCAGAGAGTGGTGTGAGTTGAGTTGAGGATGTAGGATTCCCTCCTCCTCTTGTATCTCTGGTGTATTATCTCTAGCTTTCAGGGGATGCAGCGTCTCAGTGAAGAGATGAAGACTATGTTGAAATTTGGGCGTGACAAGTATCGCAGCAGTGTGTGCAATGAATCACCTCACATGGGCTGAGGGGGTGATTTGTAGATATCATCCCATGTAATGGTGGCCAACAAATGGAGCACCATCACCCAAATGGAGAACCCATTGAGGAAGTGGAATGGGTTTGGTGAAGTAGTGCACTTAGAGAGTGGAGTGTGGTGGTTGTACCCAACCCACCAAGCCACTGCTGTTCCTTCTCTTCTTCCTCCATGAATGTATAAATAGAGGACTAGGGAAGGTAGAAAAATGAGTGAGTGAGAGCCAAGAAGAGAGCAAATATCAATGAGGGTGAGATGTGAGACGGAGAGACCCGTCTCCCTCGGTGTGAGCGAGGGAGACGGGAGAGTGGGCGAGTGAGGTGAGTGTGAGCACCTCTTCGATTGTAATCTTTCTGTAATCTCCAAATTGGTATAGTGAAAACCGGCTACTCTCCCGTGGACGTAGGCATTGAGGCCGAACCACGTAAAATATTGTGTCTCCGTGTGTGTGGGTGTGTATTTCTGCTTGGTTTAATTTCCGCAAAGGTCTTGGGGGGATCCCGGATCCCAACATCCTAAACATGTGTCCATCCATGTACCGAAAAGTAAATTCACGAGGCGACACTTCGCTTCACATTGCAGCAAGGGAAGGACACTCCACAATAGTCCGAGCCCTGATTGAATACGCGAATGCGCTCGATGAGGAGCTTGAGAACGGGGTTGGGATGGCCAAAGACATGATGAGGATGAGCAACGAGGTGAAAGACACTGCCTTGCACGAGGCTGTGAGGAATCACCACCCGATTGCAGTCCAATTGTTGACACAAGAAGATCCTGAGTTTTGTCATCCTGCTAATAATGCGAAGGAGACTCCACTTTACCTGGCGGCGGAGAGAGGGTATGTTGGATTGGTGTTTGTGATCTTGGAGACTTGTACAGTACCGGCCTATGGTGGCCCTGGTGGTAGGACTGCTTTACATTCGGCTGTCATTCACAACCTTGAAGGTAGCTAACAAAAACACATTTTAGAATTCTTCAATTGGATTTAAACAGAGGATTGAAGAGAAAACACATTTTAGAATTCTTCTAAGTTGCTACTAGCATAGTATTTGTTTTGTTTTGTTTTTGTTAATAATTTGATTTATTGATTCTGTTTTAGGATGTACACGGAAATTACTACAATGGAAGCCAGCCCTAAGCAAGGAAGCAGATGCATATGGGTGGACACCGCTTCACTATGCTGCACGCTTCGGTTATGTATTAAGAGCGAGAGACCTACTAAACGCAGATAAATCAGTTGCATACATTGTAGACAAAGACGACAAGAAGACAGCTCTTCACTTAGCAGCTTGCCAAGGTCACATATGCGTAATTGAAGAGCTTATATCACATTGTATGGATTGTTGGGAGATAGTTGATGGCAGGGGCCAGAATATACTTCACTTTGCGGTGAAAAATGGAAAAAAGGGGCAATCAAATTTATCTTTGCAAAATTTCCCCTTGAGCAGTCTTATAAATCAAAAAGACGTTGATGGGAACACACCTCTTCATCTGCTTGCTGCTTCTGATTGCTATGAGGCCGGTCTTGTAAAGCACCCTAAGGCGGACATGATGGCCTTCAACGACGATAGTTTGACTCCTCTGGACGTAGTCTGCGGCAACAAAAGTGTTGAACCGTGGGTAAGGATGCGAACTTTGCCCATTTAGAAATGATTCTACAACATGGTACATACAATCATAAGCAAGGGTTTTTGTGGTATCTATTTAGTTAATCCTCTCAGTAGATGCTGATACACTCATACAGAGTGTTACCAGAAAATAGCTATCTATGTTTTGGAGCTGAGATTTTACAAAACATCATACACTTTCATTCCAAATAAGTATACTTAGTGATCTAAAAAAATTTCCTACTTATTTTGTTGACATTTTTCTTAAGAAAAAATGAGTAAAAAAATAATGAAATAAAATTTACAAAAGTGGAATTTGGGTGGGACAAAATGTACATAAAAAAGCTGTAATGCTCTAATAATTTTGATCAAAGAACAGATGTTACCAAAATGAATTTCAGCACCATACTACCCCATGATATACTTCGGACATAGACTAACAATTTTTGGAAAATGATGTTTCAAGGGTTTCAGTTTTGACTACTCAATACGATATCATTTAGATTTTCCCAATCTGACTTCAGAACACAAAATTGCAGGGTTTCACCAAAAGAAATTTTACAAATGCGGGTGCTAATCTGGGTAGGAAAGATGTATTCAGCAGAGATAAAGATGAAATTGTAACCAAAGAGAGACATCATGTCCTTGAAAAAGTCCTACCAATAGATATCAGAAGATCAGCAGACACCCATTTGATAGTGGCCGTGCTCATAACAACAGCAACATTCGCTGCTGGTTTCACCGTGCCAGGCGGCTACGATGCCCGCCAAGGCCTTGACCATGGCACGGCAATTCTAGCCAGAAAAGCAGCTTTCAAAGCATTTGTCATTACGGATTTTATGGCCATGATATTTTCGACCACTGTCATGTTAATTTACTTCGTTGTGGCTGGTGATTCAGATAGAGATAAGTTTCGCAGGCACTATGCCTCAGCTTACTATCTCATTGTCATTGTCGTGGGAGCAATGGTGCTTGCATTCATTACAGGGATGTATGCGGTGCTAGCGCATTCATTAGGCCTTGCAATTGCCTTGTGTGTTATCGGTTGCCTCTCTTTTCCTGTTAATTATTTCTTGCTTAGGAAAGCATGACGTAAATCGCACAACTCTTGAAAGAATCAAGTGTATAGATTCTGATTATTGCTGTAAATTAGACCTTAATTTTTTGGTTTGGGCTCCTGGGAAAGCCTTTGTCTTCATTGTTGTTAAACAGATTCGCTTCGCAATACATATAGCATTGGGCATGAAGACACAGACAAGTCCAAGGGTTACAAGTACTTCGAAAACAATAAGAGTATTTTAGTAATGGCTATGCCACGTGAACGAAATACCGTGGTGTATGTGACTCATTAATTATATATGTGGTGAAAAGCGGTACTGAAGTTTGAAGTGACCAAACACTCAACACCTCAGGTTACAAAGATTACGAGTTCTTCAAAAACAATAAAAGTATTTTAGGAACCGGCTTCCCTCCCAACATATAGTTACATGGTATTTAGTTTATCAATTTTTAATAATACATCTTTAGTCTCGTAAAAACATAATTATTAATTTCATATTTACATGTTATAATTTGTTTTATTATTAAAAATGCACTTGTATACCGAAAGCCTTTTCTTATACTAGCTTCTCCAGATTTGATTATTTTAATAATGAGTTATTTGATTGGTAATAATTTTATAATTTAACGGGGCAAATTACTTTAACGGTCCCTATAATTTTGGGCTTATATCACTCTGATCTCTAATTTTTCAATTGTAATATATTTGATCATAAATTGTGAATCTCGTTCTAAATAAAAACAATCGAAGATATTGTTGCTCCATTTTGAGGGCAAAATCGTCAATTTAATAAAATATAAACTAGTTTGACAAAAATAAATGTCAACAAATTATTTTTGAATTTTTAAAAATTATTTCTACACACCAAAGATAAAATTATATAAAAATGATAAAATTTTTATATTTTTATTATTTTATCTTTTTATCAAATTAATTTTTAGTATGTGTTTGCATAATGATCGTGTAATGAGTGGTTGTTTTTGTAAATATTTTTGGATGATTATCATGTAATAGATGTTTGTATTTGTTGTTAACAGATATTTTTAAATGATTATTATGTAATAGATGGTTATTAGGTTTTTAATGCGCAATCAATATGTTTAATATATGAAATATTTTTAGTTTTGGATTTTTTGATTTAATGGATTAGTTTAATAATTATATTAAAATTGTCGCCATATTTAACTTTTTAAAAAATAGAAACTAATTTAATGAAAATAAATATAAAAAAATAGTTAAAAAATCATTCCTACCCTCCCAAAAGATAAAATTATATAAAAATGATGTGTTTTTAATTTTTTTTTCACCAATTTAATTTTTAGTTTCTTTAAAAAAATTTCTAAAAATAGATTCTGAAACCAAACCAAACAGAATTTTATAATCAATAAAATTCTAACATTATTCATTAAAAAAATATTTCAAACAATATACAAGTTAACCAATATAAAATAAGTTGTATTACGACTTTGGCCTTCAAATGGACTATTTGTAAAGGAAATGTCTTCAATTATCTTTGTTTAAAACAATATTCAAATTTTAAGATAAATGTAATATAATTAAAAAGTCAAATTCAAAATGATACAAGTTTCAAACTATATGGACTATTAATGTAATTCGTCCTAATTTTATTTGAAACTTTTAATATGGGTCTTTGTGTTGGGCCTATAAGTCTGGCTTTTTGTTGGGCTGCCCGTATGGGTCATTCGGTAAAAAGTCCAACTTATATATTTTAAGGCTGGGTCAAAATTCGGCCAAGTAAAACCGGTTGGGCCGAGTCGGACACCACATGGAATGCGGTCTTTCGACTTTTTGATGAGGTTAGGCTTTTTGCTTTGATTTTTTTAAAATTGATTTTAGATTTAAAAAAAATTATTTAAATTTTAGTAAAATAAATTTCTTAGATGTTCTAAAGAGTTTAAAAAGAATTTGCTAAAAGGAAAAGTTAGGGATCATGAAAATTTTGTCATGAAAATGATCATGAAAAATTTATGATCCTTAGATTACCTTGATTAGTGTGTGGTGTTTTATTCTAAGTGTAATCCAAGGGTCACAAAACTTTCATGATTATTTTCATGAAAGATTTTTCATGATACCTAGTATTGCTGTTTACTAAAATATGAATAAAGTTCACTAAAGTGGAAAAATAAACATGTTTTATTGTTTTTATTTTCACCATATTGTAATTATAAATTATTTTTCATTATACTATATCATTTTTCCTAATTTTTTTGGAAGTGGTATTAGAGAGTAGCGGTGGTGGCCCTGGTAGGGAAAGGTGGGGGAAGAGGATGGCAAGTGGAGGCAAAGATCAGAGATGGAAAGAATATGAGGGGTTAAAATAGAAAAATGGAGATTCCATGATTTTTTATATTATTTTTCAAACTCCCACCATTGTTGTAAATCATAGTTATAAAATATTTTCTAAAAAAAATACCATTTAGCTGTATTTTCATAAAAAAAAATTATAAAATGATGAAAAAAGTTTAAACTTCACGTATTGATATTTACAAAATTTATTATTAATTTATAATTATTTTTAAAAATATATACTGAATTATTATTTTTCTTTTCTATTATTATTTTAGGAAATTCTGTACTTTGTGAGTAATAAAATAATATTTTACTCGAGTGGAAGACAACGGGGACAAATAATATTTGAACTTTTGAGTAATTACTTCATGTTCACGGATTGACGACTAGTAGACTACATGACATTGGTCTGTTTGGCACAACTTATAATTAGTTTATTTTAATTTTTAGTTTAATTTAAGTTATTTTGATGTGTTTGGTTTAGCTTATAGCTTATACCTTATAGCTTTTTGGAAGTCAGAAATCAGCTTATTCTTTGAGTGGGAGCTTTCAGCTTAATTTAAGCTATTTTGATGTGTTTGGTTTAGCTTATAGCTTTTTGGAAGTCAGAAATCAGCTTATTCTTTGAGTGGGGCAGGAGATGCTTTAAGAATAAGCTGGAAATCAGCTTAAACGGAAAGTTATAAGTTATAAGCTGTTTGGGCATAAGCTATAAGTAATTTCCCACAACTCTACCAAACAGGGCCATTGACAAATACAAAAACAATATTTATAATTTTTCCATAAAAGTTGTAATAATTATTTTTGTAGAGCATGAAACACGTGAGTTTTGCACTGTTAATTAAAAGAAGGGAAGGTTCTGTTCTACAAAAACAAAACATTATTATATGAGAAACATAAAATAAAACAAAAAAGGTTAAGGCTAAAGATCTTTTGTTTTGTAAAACTAATTGAGTAATTTTTTTTAGCGATTTTTTTTTATAATATTTTCTTATGAATTTTTTAAAAAGAAAAAATAATTCGATAAAGATTGATGAGTTAAAAAATTACAGTACTAAAAACTGTTTATTTTAGTGACTTGTGTTTCTAAAACACCAACTAATTTTTTCTCATTTTAGCTAAAAAAAATAGTTGAATGAAAATGAGTTTGTGTGTTAAGATGAATTTATGATTAATAATTCAATATAAGAAAAGAGTAAATAATAGATTTTATGTTAAATCTTACCGTCTGTTCAATAATTAAAATATTTGTATTAATTGGTTTATAGAAGAGAGACGAACCACACTTGAAGAGTATATTAAAGACGTGAACCACACTTGAAGAGTTGGTTCAAAAAACAACCACACTTGAAGAGTGTATAAAAGATAGGAAAATGTCTCGTATCTCAAATTTTATGGCTCAAAAGTGGTTCAAATGGCCAAAACGATGTCGTTTTGGCTATTTTTATGTCGTTTTGTGCTCAAAACGACGTCGTTTTGGTCATTTGAGCCACTTTTGAACCACAAAATTTGAGTTACGTAGCATTGCCGTAAAAGATATAAATAATAAAGTTGGCCAGTCATCAATAATGAATTTACGGTTGTCCACTAAAAAAATAACACGTTGCTCCAATATACCAGTAGTCCAACTATTTAAAACACGTTGCTCATAAATTCAACTATTTAAAACACAACACTATTGCTATGCCACTGAGTGAATTTAAAATTTAGAATTATGAATTTTTAAAATTCTTTAAAAGATAATGTTAACCAAAAAATTTATGAGAATCAAAGGATATTAAACTCTTATCCATAACTAGTTTTTTTTTTTTTTTTTAAAAAAAAAAACCCTCATATTCATAAGATTTAAATGACAAATTGTGTGTCAACTTTTGATGGTCATAAACTCAACCATTTAAAACTCAATTTTATTGTTATATGGAGAAAAAAAAGGTTCATCTCTCTCTAGGTGATTTCCGGTGATACTCCTACGATGTTCTGGGGATTTATTTTACACTTCTAAATTGTAAATCTATACTAGGGTCCGTTTTTTTTTTTTTTTCAGAGGTAGATTCGGTAGGATTGTTAGTGAATGGATTATTAGTGAGGAGACTGTTAGTGATGGGATTGTTAGTGAGGGGACTAGAAAATTTGTGTTTGTTTGATAACCAGTGGACTAGTAATAATTTCTGTTTGTTTTGAGAGATAGGAGTGAGATTAACTAGTAAAATTCCATAAATACCCTTGTTACATTATTATCAAATGTGGAAATTATTAGTGAGTGAATTATGAAAAATTGTGTTTGTTTGTGATATATTTTAATATTAAAAATTATGTTTTATATTAAATTATAAAAATATTAAAAACTTAAATTAAATTAAATTAAATTATGTTTTACATAATTATGTTTTATATTAAAAAATTATATTAAATTATGTTTTATAAAAATATTATTATGAAAAATTATGTAATAATTAGAAAACCAAAAAGAAAACAAATCAGTCCAGCCCATGGTTTTCCAAAACCAGTGCATGATTTTAAACATTGTATTGAAATATTTTATTCAATTGGTTCATTCATCATCATCTTTGTCTTTCAATTTTGGCATAGATTTTTGGATTTTCGACTCTTACAATGGTTCTTTACTCTCTCAAGCTTTCTTCCATACCATTGTGGGTGTACTTTCTTCTCAACTCTAGTTTTTGGCATTGTTTGATGTCCGGCGGTGGTGGCAGCAGCAGAGTTAGGCAGCAGTGATGGGAACAACGTCGACGGGGACGACATGCTTTCAAGCAGATCTTGTTTTCCAGACTAATTCTTTGAGAAGATGGTGATTTTTCCTGGCTCGTTGTTGTTTTTTTGGCGGATTTATTTTTTATTTTTTGTTGCTTGTTTTTTATTTTGCTGTTTAGTTAGGATGGCCCTTTGAGATCTTCTTTATGTAATATTGTTGTTTATTAATATAATGTTTCCCATATTCTCGAAAATTCTATTGTTATATCATTGAGTTAATTTACAAATTTAAAATTATGAGTTACTAACATTTCTTTAAAAAAAAAAATAAAGAAAAGGCAAAAGTCAACCAAAAGCAAATATTTTAAATTTATTTATAAATATTTTAATTTTTAAGTGTTTTTCGATTAAAATATGAAAAAAAAATTACTAAAAAAATATGAGAGCAAAAAACTAAAAAATAATTTCCAAAATTAAACCAAACCTATTGAGGGTTGTTTTGATTGACTTTTTATTTTTTAAGGAATTTTAGAAACTCATAATTTTAAATTTTAAATTCACTCAATGACATTACTAGTTGGGTTTTAAATGGTTAGTTTTTGACAATTAAAAGTTAACACAATCTATCATCTATCATGTCATTATGGATAAATCGGGCAAGCACATTTTATGATTTCTTTTATTTATTTTTTGGCTCCAACTAATTTCAAACCCTTTATAAAAAGTTTTAAAAAAATTATAATCAAGACCACTGGAAACAAAGACCAAAACAAATGAAGTTTTTGAAAATGAAAAAGGAAATGAAAATGAAAAAGAAAAAGCTATAAAACAGTTTTAAAACCATGATAACTAGTTGGGTTGCTTCGCAAGTTTTCATTGAAGTGGAATTCCAATAAGCAATAAAGGGCCATTGGGAGTAACCGGTGTAATATAAGCAACGTGCTGTTTTCTTATTTACGGCTATTCTCAATGGGATTGAGATTTGTTAGTGTGCATATGTTAAGAAATTTAAAACAAATTATATATTTTGTGAATAATATATAATTTTTTTTAAAAAAATATACGTAATTAGTGCTTAAAATACGAAAGAGTAATGTTTAAGTGATAGTTGATTCAATTATAAACTAGATATTGTTAAACTATAAAGTAACAAAATTGGGTTTTTATATTTTTTTAATTTGTAATGATTTCCTCTAATCTTAATGTATAAAAGTAGATTTTAGTTTATAATTTTAATAATTATAAGTGCAAGTAAATTTTTGTGATTTCTAACAAATAAAAAAGTTACTCTTCATTTTATCTTAATTTTTTTTATAAAAAAAAATGTAAGAGTAATTTATTTTCAGAGTTCGCTGAAGGCTCCATAAAAGTTGTCCATCCCTGATTTTAATGTGTATTATTTAGTGTCAACATTTTAGACAGAAAAACTATATATGCAAACTTAGAGAAACAAAATTAAATTTTTTAAGAAACTATGGTGTTATGTATTAATTAATTTACTATGGATGAATAGATAAAATGTCCGTGTGAGGGTGAGTTGCATGTGATTTTTTTTATTTAAAATATTAACAATAATTGATAGAGAGATTATATTAATATGGTTCAGAGTTTGCTTTTGGAGAATTTTTTTAAAGTCACTGATATTAAGATTTTTTAAGATAAATGACATACAATATTTTCATAATAGTTAAGGTCTCTTAATATTTTTAGAGAGAAAATTCAATTTAGAGAAATTTTGTCCTACTCAAATTTTATTGAGTGATCTTAACTAATAAAAAATATATATCTTGGATCTCTCCTATTTATACAAAGTTGGAGTATTTTTCACTAATGTTTCCTTTCTGGTGACTTTTTGTTAATCTATTTTTATTTTTAGTGAACTTTAAAAAAAAATAATTCAAAAAAATTTAGGCTTCTACATTTTACTTGAAGAGACGAAAATGAACATTAAAAAAAATTTAGAAAAAACAAACATAAGTTAAAAATAGTAGATTTTTTTGGACTTATTTTAGCATTTTAATATATATATATATATATTACATTTTAGATTTGTCTATAGAAGTCGAATTGGAAAAGTAATTTTTTTTATCATAATTTAAAAAATTATTAAAAATATACATATATATATTTTAATAAAAAAATGTGGGTTATTTTTGTGTTCCCAAACCCAATTGAAAGTAAAGACTTTAAATTAACAAAATTGAAACTACCCACATGAAGTGAAATTTTCCCTCAAACAAGAAAAATCATAATTTAATATGCCAAATGCTTAATATTTATCCTTCGGAAATTCATGTTAGATTCATAGCCACAATAACAAATTACAGATTGCCCAGTATTCCTATAAAAATATCAAAATTTGACGAAAATATATAAGCAATATTATCAAATTATGATATCTTCACATTAACAAGTGAAAAAAAAATAAAAAAAATTAACAATATTATTTTAACGATAATCACTGGAGTTGCTCTTAAAATGGAGGATGAGAGGGGAGATTTGCACCGTTAGTACGGTCGAGCTACGGTAGCGCGGGTCGTGACAGACCTCACGGTGCCACGCTGTTTCCTCTACTAACATGGCCCGTGGGTCTGTTTTGCACGGTCAAGGAGATCGGCCGACCAGGCATGAGCTAAGGCCTGACCGAGCTGTGACATTTTGGCAGAGCGCGGTGGTGTCTAGTAACCGAGCTGAGGGTAGCTCGGGTTAGACTGAGGACACAGCTAGGGCCAGCATGCCTCTAATCGGTCAACCGAGATATACGGACTTCGTGTAACCGAGAGTGAAGATAGAACGGGGGGAGGTCGGCATGCCTCGCAGCCGGTTAGCCATGATGGACCGGTCAAGAACAGCTCGGCCATGAGAATCAGATATTTGTCCCTTGCCAAGGGGCAGGTCGGCGAGACACAGCTCGGTTGTGCTGCTTGTGGTGTCGACGCTCCTCATGGGCTAGGCCGGTCGTGGTATGCCGGTAAGTGTGCCACCTGGGCCAATGGCGTGAGGGAAAGGACATCTGCTCCCAGCACGCATCAATACCATTGGGCAGTTCTGTGTGTACTGGTGGGAGGACTAGACCTTTACATGCGTAAGGTGGTGAGAAGCGAGCACTGCCACTGTAGACGCGCCCGTGGGCTTCCATCTAACAGTTCGCAAGACTCGATTTTTGTGTCGGTTCTAAATCTGAACCAAAGAGTCCAAATCCGGCAAATCGTTTGAGAAAATAGATTTTTTTTGAAAAAAGTAGTGCCAAACATGGACTGCTTTGCCAGATTACAGAGTCGCCACCTAAATATTTTAAAATGGAAAATTTAGGAAACCCTGACTTGGTGCCGAAGGCCACGTGTCCGTCATAACCAAAGTTGACTTGGCTCGGGAGCTTGGGTACGATCGGGGAAGGTCAGCTATGAGCACCCCTTTTCGCCCGGTCCGAAGACCGGCCTCTACTAACCGTGATATCCGTTTTTGAAAACATTACATGTTCTTATTCCAATTATTTAGCCTAGAATTACTATGTGATGCGCACAACACAAAAGTATAGACTAGATTGCCTAATTTGGAAATAAACATCGCATATCCGTTTTGTCTCGAAAAAAACGTGTTGTTTTCTTTTGCTACTCGCAAGTAGGCTAAAATGCGGATTTCAATGAGTTGTTCCAACTCAGGCAATCCAACCTCCACCCACAGGCATTCAAACAGTTTATCATGTAAGCACTTAGCCGCATGTTAAGCATACTGTCATGGCAACATTCACACGTATGTGGTATGCTAAAGCATAATAGCTCACCTAGTACTCCAAGCCAAAACAAGAAACTAGTTAGCAAACATGTGTGTCCTAGTTCATGTTAAGTGGCTAATGCATCGCATACAAGGATGTAATCTAAACAGGCTCGGCTATCCTAAGCATGGCACATGAAATGCAGCAACTATCACGTATTCAATTTGGAATTGAAAGTACGATGCAGTTTGTATGATGTGCCGAGCCCGAATGCATGTAAACAAATGCATGTATGCACGCATGCATTGCATAAGGTATGCTAAAAATAAGTATGCCCTAATCTACCAACAAAGCAGGTAAATAAAAGGGAGAAAGAAATGGGGGTTGGAAGACATACACCCACTCACACACACTTATTACAAATTTGCCCTCACTCGGAGGGACCGAAAGAATAATACAGATAATTAACTACGCAAGCTAATTAAATATTACAAACCCACTAAATTAATTAAACAAATAATTAATCTAATTAAAGCAGTAAATGCCTCGGGGGGAGGGCTCAAATGCGGCACGCGCCCGGGATTCGCTCGGAATCGCACTGTCATGCAAGCGTGCCTCTGTTTTCCCTGCTATCTTCCTCAGAAAATTACCAAAGTCCCAGGAGTGCCTCTCAGGACACTGGGGAATACCACCGGCTGGGGCAGAGCACCACCGGCTGAAGGAGGATGCCACCGGCACTGAGTGAGGCTATCGGCTGCCAATTCACTGCCGGTCGGTACTAAATAGTGCCGGTCGGCACAAAATGCCTGCAAAACCTGCAGACCACAGCAGCAGAGGACAACAAAATGCATGGCAAGGCAATTCAAAGCATGTATGCACAAAACATACCCCTTATCATGTTATTGACTCAAGGGGGCATGTGCCTCGATTCCCGGACCACCAATCGCGCATTTTCATGCATGATGGCCCTAAGAACCGAGAATGCAACTTCTCTTTCAAATGCATGCAAAACACATAGGCACAAAAGGGGTACCAAACCTCTATCAAACTCACTTCAAGAGGCTTGGTATGCATGTCAATGTGGTGCAATCCTAAGCATGTTATCTAAGATGCAAGATGGACAATATGATGCACTTATGCAAGCATACAAACAAGCATATAAAGCAAGCATGCAAACCATATGAAATAATGGATTTAGACCTGAATTAGGCAACTCCAAAAGGCCTAAAATCAGTGGCCAAAGTGCCTAGAAAATGAGACCAAATGCACACACACACATGCAAGTGTTAAGGCTCAAGACTTAGGCATACAAAAGCAACTCCCATGCACACTTAAAGAGGCCAAACATGGACAACTAACATGCATTTAAAGCTCTGAACTTCAAGTTAAACATGATGCCAAATCATGCAATGTAGCATGCCAAACAAAGCATGCAAATGGCCTAGGCTTAAAGCAAGTCAATAGGGCATTAAACCACACTTAGCACAAACACATATGGCATGCACTTAACAACCAAAAACAGGTTCTTAGCATGTTAAAGCAAGGCCAAAGAGCTACTTAGATGGCATCTAAGAGTCATTAAATCAAAGGCATGCAATAAGGCCTAAACATGAAGCATTTAACACGTACTCTTAAAGTATTAAAGAGGCATGCAAGGCAATCAAACAAGCACATCATAAGGTCTGAAATGGCATGTTAGATGGTTTCAAATCATTGAAAATGAAGCAAGCAAGTCATGCTACACATCCAAACTCTTAAGGCCAACAAGCCAAATGCAAAGGGGCTATATTAAACATGCTAAGATTGACCCAAATACTTATGGACAGACCTAAAACATGATAATATAAGCACAAAATCTTCACAAACACAAGCCTAAAACTTGCTAGAAACTAGGGCACACAACCTAGGCATGTTAAGGCATAAAAGGGGCATTACAAGGCAACTATACTAAGCATGCATAGGAGACCAAAACCAACTTAAAAACATGTTATATCATGGCAATATAAGCATGGGAAACAACTCAAACATGTTCAACACACACTCAAGCATGGTGCTCTCTCAAGAGGCAAAACAAGCCCTTTTCAAGGACATCAAGGGGAGGGGGTAGCCCTCCCCTTTCTAAGACTTTATGGCACCATCTCCACCACTGAAATCCCTCAAGATTTCAGTGGTGGAGAGACCCAAACACACAAGTCCCGGATCTCTCCAAAATAGCACAAAAAGTGACCCTTTTCAAGGTCTAAAGGGGGTCAAACCTCCCCAAACCACAAAACACTCTTAATATACAACAAAGAGGGTTAAAAATCAGAACTTTTTTGTGCCAAACACTAAGCTCAAAAACTGTTTTAAAGCAAGCAAAAATAGGTTGCAAGAATGGGGTAAAAAGGGGGTTAAGTTCTTACCCTTGTAGACCTCTTCACAAAGCTTGATGTTGTGGCTTCTTTGGACTCAAAACCAGTCAAGAACTTCAAGAATAAGCTCTGATTTTCAAGAATACCAAGAAAAGGTGGAAGACTAGGTGTGTTAGTGCAATAATATGAACTAAAACACCTAAAAAGCAAAAGAGAAAGGGAGAGATAGGATGTGTATCTATCTTAACCCTAAAACCAGAGCTTGGTTCTCTCTAAAAATGGCTGAAACCTCTCAAGAATTTCCAACCCTAAGCCAAGAGGAAGAGCCTTCCTCTTATAGAACTTGTAAGACTTACAAGCTAAGCAAACAAGGGCTCATCCCTCCATACACGTGTATGGAGGGGAAGCAAAAGCCCAAAAGCTGTCTGAAAATATCTCAGAAAGCAAGTGCACAGTGGTCGGCTGGGCAAATTGGTCATTTCGCCCAAAATAGTGCCAACCGGCACAAAATAGTGCCGACCGGCACAATATAGTGCCGGTGACAACTACAGCCAGCCGGTGGCCTCTAGCCCTAGCCGGTGGTGTGTGGGGATGCCTCAGAAGGCATTCTCTGCCCCTCAAAGGCAAATCACAAGTGTTTGGTGCAAAACCAAACACAAACGGTCGAGTCCGGAGGTCCTGAGGCATGGCGCGCGAGCCGAGAACTCCGGGAACTCCATACGAACACACACATGGATGATCACCGAGTGTTCGAGCGGTGACGTCCAAGTCTTGAGGATGGTCAAAAATGGGGTGTCTACAGCCACCTGTCTAGGGAAGGACAGCAGAGGTAGTGCGCGCACAATCTTGAGGTTGCATGGCCAGCCTAGAAATGGGGGGAGGAAGATGAACGTGAGAGGTTAGTAATTCGGCAATCGGAAACACATTCTCTCTCTCTAACAGCCTTGTTCTTCCTCAAAGTGATCTGACTTAATCATCGGAGGGTCTATCCGGCAAACCACCGCCGGGCAGCTCACCGTTTCTGTGCTGCCAGGTTAGACGCCGTCACGAGAAGCTTGGAGTCCAAGGAGTACGGAAAGCAGAGGATATTTTGCCCTCGTACAATTGGCGCCGTCTGTGGGAAGACTTTGATATACTCAACCCTTGTTCTTCGAGCTTCTTCGACCATTTCCATGGCCAACAACGACGAAACTCCACTGTCCGTCGTCGATAGTGTCACTCCAGAGTCAGTCCGACGGAGAGAAGGCCCCCCGAATGTTCCAGCCATGGCAGGCTTAGAAACTTCTTCAAGAGGTGCGCGAGACAAACGCGAGAGGAGTGCTGATAATTCGAAGAGTCCAGAGGGCCGCCGACGCTGGGGGGAGTCCCGCGCCCAGCGCCTGGAGCACAAACTCAGAGACCAGGACGCCCTCATTCGCAAGATGGCGGTTGAGATGGAGATGTTGAAACGCCAGATGAGGGGGAAGGGTGTTGCTGGAGAGGGCAACCTCAGTGAGCGCACCCAGTCCCTTCATTCCAGCAGTCGCCGCCAAGAGAGGACTCACTCCCTCTCTATCACCAGAAACTATAGGGTTGGGGATTCCGACCAAAGAGAGGGCAGATCCCTCACTTGCGGCAGCACCTACCGCCCTCACGCCCGTCGCCGACGTCGCGATACTCTTTCTCCATACGTTCTAGAGACTTGAGGGATGTATTGGAGGAGAGGGCGCACTGTCGGGAGGCTTAGAGAGTGCCGGCGTTGCGGAGGTTGAGCGCTCCAGTTCGTTGTAGCGAAGAGGTGGCGATGCCAGCTCCCAGAGTGATGGCATCTGCGCTGGTGGACAAAGAGCTGGCGAGACTTACAGCCACGCCGCTGTCTCCAGAGATTGAGAGTACACCACTCCCTGCCGGATTCCATCAGCCGAAGTTCACTTTGTACGACGGCAAGACGGATCCGTACATGCACGTGAGTCATTACTGGCAAGTAATGGCTGGCCACCGATGCAATGACGTCTTGATGTGCCTCATATTCCCAGCAAGTTTGGGAGAACTGGGCTTGAAGTGGTTCGAAAGGCTCCCGGATTGGAGTATCGAGGGGTAACAGCAACTAGCAGAAGTTTTCGTCACCAGATTCAAAACCAACACTCGAACACCGAAGGAGGTCGACCATCTCTTGGGCGTCAAAATAGAGTATGGATGTTTGTTGAAGGCATACAATGCGAAGTACTGGGAAACTTACAACGAGATCCTCGACTGCCCTACCAATCTGGCGATCACTCAGTACAAGAGGGGTCTCCTAGTCGGACATAGGCTGCAAGATTGGCTCACAATGCATCAGCCCACAACCATGAAGTCCTTGATGCAGCGGATCAATGAGCACATTCGTGTGGAAGACGATGTCGCCTCCGTGACCGAGAAGGTTAATCCGGTCGCGGCGGATAGAAGGGTGGCGGAGAAAGTTCACTCGGTTGGGCAGGAGGATAACCGCCAAAACGACCGGTCAAAAGACCAACGTCGTGGCCCAAACCGCGATGACAGAAACAAAGGTCGCAGAAATGACCGAGTTGACGTTCCCCGTGATGCAGCAGAGGATGCAAAGAGAAAGTTGAAGGTGTGGACTAGGATCACCACGGTCTTTAAAATCCTTATCTATCGCATCTTGAGCGAGATCCGAGGTGAGCCTTTTGTCCGCTGGCCGGCCAAGCTGGGGAGTGCGCAGAGAGGCTTCAATTCAAAATATCGCTGCACCTTCCATGAAGAACGGGGGCACCGAACAGAGGACTGTCTGCCACTCAAACAACATCTGGAGGAACTGGTGGCGGCTGGGCATCTTGACCAATACATAGATGGGGGTATGAAGGCCTCACCATCGGGGCAAACCGAGCCAAACGGCCTGGCTGCCCTGGACGCTGCGCTGCAAGGTGTAATCAACGTTATCCATGGCATCATTGAACCGGCAAGGGTTTGCGAGCTTAGAGGGATGATTAAGAAAGTCGAGCACATGAAGGAAGTGCTCTCTGTTCAGCCTGCTGTGAAGAAGGGGAAGACCGAGGAAAAAGACGTCCTCACCTTTTCGAGCAGGGACTTGAAGCGGATCCAGATGCCACATAATGACGCCCTAGTGGTGACTCTTCGCGTCAAAGGCTTTGAATCAAGAGAATCTTGATCGACCAAGGGAGTTCGGTCGAAATTATGTATTATGATGCGTTCAAACAGATGAAATTGGAAGACAAGGACTTGGCCCCTGCAACATCCCCTTTGGTTGGCTTCAACTCTCAACCAGAATGGCCGATCGGAAAGATCATTTTGCCGGTCAAAGCGGGTTCGGTCGTAAAGCAGGTAGAATTCTGGGTGCTCAAGGTTCCATCCACTTACAACTTAATTTTGGGTAGGGGGTGGTTACACGCCATGCAAGCAGTCGCCTCAACCTTCCATCAAGTTATGCGCTTTCCGGCGCCCACCGGGCAGATCGAAGAGGTTTGGGGAGACCAGGTGATGGCCAAACAATACTTCGTTGCAGTAAATGACAGCCGAGCAGCCAAAGGGTTTGTCCAAATGATTGAGGGGCCAGAGGGAAAGGAGGTCCTTGAAGACGTAGGAAGAAAGGCCGAGGAAAAATCGGTCGAGGATTTGGTTGAAGTGCGCATCGACGAAAATGACCCGACTAAGTTCTCCCTCTTGGGATCATCTTTGTCTAGCGTCGAGCGGTTAGATTATGTCAACTTCTTGGTTTCCAACTTAGAGGCTTTTGCGTGGACGCCTTACGATATGCCTGGCGTCGACCCGAGCTTCATTTGCCATCAGTTGAATGTCTTTCCCAATGCACGGCCAGTCATCCAGAGGACGCGCCGCTCAGCCTTGCACCATGCCGAGGTAATGGCTAAAGAAGTGAAGAACCTGTTGGAAGCTAGGGCCATAGAAGAAGTGCAATACCCTCGATGGATATCCAACACGGTGGTGGTTCCGAAGAAGAATGACAAGTGGCAAGTCTGCGTTGACTACAAGACTGTCAACCGTGCTTGCCCAAAGGATAGCTTTCCCCTCTCTCGAATTGACCAGCTGGTGGACTTAACCGCTGGCCATCAGAGGTTTAGTTTCTTGGACGCATATCGCGGCTACCACCAGATAGCCATGTACAAACCGGACCGAGAGATCACGTCATTCACCACACCCAGAGGCTTATATTGCTATAAAGTCATGTCGTTCGGACTGAAGAACGCCGGGGTGACTTTTCAAAGGATGGTGACGAAGATGTTCGCTCCACTTCTAGGTCAAACAATGGAGGCCTACATTGACGATATGGTGGTAAAGAGTAAGGAGAAGTCTCAACACCTCGCCAACCTAGCAGAGATGTTTGCTATTCTCAAATGCCACAAGCTTCGCTTGAATGCCTCCAAATGCGCCTTTGGAGTCGGCACCGGAAATTTTCTGGGTTTTCTGGTCACAAACAAAGGAATTGAAGCCGACCCATCCCAAATCAAGGCAATACAAGAGCAGGAGCACCCAAACTCCACGAAGGACGTGCAACATCTTGCCGGGATGGCAGCCGCGCTGAACATATTTATCAGCCGGTCTTCAGATCGTTGCAGGCCATTCTTCAAAACTTTGAAGACCAAGTTCTTCTGGGATGACGAGTGCGACCGCGCACTAGCGGACCTAAAAGTGTATCTCTCCTCAGCCTCTATCTTGGTCACACCTCAGCTGGGCGAAGAGTTGTACCTCTACTTGGCTGTCTCTCAACACGCGGTGAGCGCGGTATTGGTTCGTGGTGAAGGCATCCAGCACCTACCGATCTTCTATGTAAGCAAGACTCTGCTCCCGGCCGAGACGAGATATCTTCCCTTGGAAAAATTGGCGCTGGCCCTGATGATGGCGTCAAGAAAGCTGGCACACTATTTTTATGCCCATACAATAGTTGTGTTAACCGAGTTTCCGCTCAAGGTGCTTTTTGAAAAGGCAAACTTCACTGGGAGAATTTTGAAATAGGCCATGGAATTGGGGCAGTACGATATCAAGTTTCGCCCATGCACCGCAATCAAGGCTCAAGCACTTGCAGACTTTGTGGCGGAATTTGCCCCTGGAACACATCCAGTTTGCTCGGTTGATTTGATTGGTGCGGATTTAACACAACCTATGGTTCTGGCGACGGAAACAAGTGTTGGCTTGTAAGTGGAAAAAGGGCAAAGCCCGACCGAACTAGCAAAGTCGGGTGACTTATTGGAAGACGGACCGAACGAAGACAAGGAACGAGCCCTGAATGAGCTGATCAGAGACTTGGAATTGAGAAGCTCCCAAAACCCCTCCGATTGTTGGAAGCTGTTCATTGGCGAGATGTGGAAGCTCTTCGTCGATGGGGCGTCTAACAGACATAGGGCCGAGCTGGGTATCGTACTGACTTCACCGGACGGACTGATTATCGAGTAGGCAATTACGCTCGGCTTCCCAGCGTCCAACAACGAGGCTGAGTATGAAGCCCTCCTTGCCGGACTAAGAAGCGCATTGAGAATGAAAGCGACAGCCCTTATGGTATTCAGTGATTCCAAGCTGGTGGTCAATCAAGTCTCAGGGGAGTATGAGGCAGGGGATGAAAGAATGGCCAAGTATCAGGCGCTACTACGCGCAGAGATCAAGAAGTTTGCCGCCATAAGGATGGAACAAATCAACCGTGAAGAAAACAACACGGCTGATGAGTTGGCCGGGCTTGCTTCCACACAAACGGCTTTTCCTACCCCCTTGATGATAGAATTCTTACCTCGGCCAAGTATTGAGGAACCAGAAGCAATCGAGGTACTCTGCACCGATTTGGGTCCTTCCTGGATGGATCCCATCATCGCCTTCCTGAAAGATAGAGTTCTACAAGAAGAAAAGAAGGCGGCCAACAAAATCCGGGCTAAGTCAGAGCGGTTTTAGCTCTCGCCGTCCGGAGCCTTATATAAGAAGTCTTTCACCAGGCCGTATTTGAAGTGTGTCCACCCTGCCTGTCACGACCCAAACCCGCCCCTATGGGTTTAGCACCGTAACCGGCCAGTAATCCGAGATTACCGAAGGCCTGCTTAACAATAATACAGTAAAACAAAGTACAGGGGCTTGGCGGAAGCCAGTACAGTAAATAAACAATGTCCAATGAACTGTGACAGTCTATATACAAAAAGACTTTTCATTCATAGATACAGTCAGTGACAAAACAGTATGTACATTATATACAATCATTCAGAACAGGGACTTAATCCCTATTCAACAGTACAGTGCAAAACATTCAGTCTATACAGTAAACAAAACAGTACAGAAGGGGGAAAACTAAAACACCCCTAAACTATAGCTTGGCAAGCTCGGAACCTCGCAGTGAGGCACAGTAGTTGGCTTGACAAAAAAGGGAGTCTAACCCACGCTCCTAGCTCCGGTCTGGTGCCTGAACACCTACATATATATAAATAGTGAGCTAAAACCTAGTAAATAACATAATGCATAAAGAGGTTAAGAATGAAATGTCCTTACAGTAATGAAAACAGTTCATTGATTCAGTATATCAGTCATTCAGTCATATGTGGTACATCCATTAGGATAACATTACAGTAAATAGTAGGTCTTAAAAGAGCGAACAGTAAATGATGGCCATCAATCAGTAAACAGTAGTGGTTACCGAGGGAACCGACAGAGATCTCTGTAACAATAACAGTAAACAGTAGGTGCTAAGGATGCCACAATACAGTTCAGAATATAGGACATACATTCATTCAATTAACAGTATCAGTTTAGAAAACAGTTCAGTTAAACAGTCAGAAATATTCACAGTTGAACATATCTTTACACAATTGTTACTCACAGAGTTCTGGGCTATAAGCAGCTAGAGCGCATCTCCGAAAGCTAACCCTAAACAGTTAACAGATTGAACACACACTAAGTTTCACAGTTGGGAAAAATGATAACTTAATCCCTAAATTGCCTCGGTGGTGTTCTACATCTATATCCTCATTAAGATGCCTTAAATTAGGCTTAAGAATGCCTAGGATGGGATGAGGATGCAGAGATGCACTTTAAAAGTATTTTCAGAATTTTCAGAAAAACAAGGGTCTTGCTCAAGCGTGGCTTTCTTCGCTCGAGCGAGCTTGTCAAAACAGGAGGGTCGCTCGAGCGTGGACTTCATCGCTCGAGCGGTCTGTAAAAATGCAAAAAGTTACTGGATGATGGAAATCTTCGCTCGATGCTCGCTCGACGCTCTCTCGAGTGTAAGACACAGTCCTCGCTCGAGCGTAGGTTCTCTCGCTCGAGCGTGCGTCTGTGCGCACCAAGAATCTGAGAGCTTGGAATTTACGCTCGAGCGTAGCTCAGAGTAAATGATGGTCGCTCGAGCGTAGAATCCTTCGCTCGAGCAAATAAGCCAAATTCTAGAATTTTCAGATTTGCCTCCTAAGCTCAAACCAAGCATTCTACAGCTCAAAACTTGACCTCTTGGGCCCAAATTCTGGAAAACACATCTAAACTCAATATACAACAAGTTTCAAAGCTCAATTTGAAAAACCAAAGCCCAAGGGTGAGTCAATTAAATCCAATTTCAAATCAATTTTCATGAACATGATTCAAACAAGACATGCATGAGTTTAACTCAATTCAAAGCTTTAAACACTTGCTCTAAAGAGCCAATTGTTCCAAAAACAAGATGAAATCATGGTCCAATGTAAAATTATGAACATGCATGCAAAATTTCCATGAAATCAAACCTCACAATGCAAGGATAAACACATGCATGCATGAATTCTAACACAAATCAACATGTGAAGCTATTCCATGGCTTAATCCACCAAAATGACATGAATCATACAAGAACAACCTTGAATACACAATTAAAAGGATAATTTCCTCACCTAGGTTCCTCAATGACAAGTCTAGAGGTTCAATTTGCCAATTTACACTCCAAATCTTCAAGGTTTCAAGCAATTTACTCAAAAACAAGCCAATTCTCTCCCTCACTCTCTCTTGGTCGGTTGGAGGCAACAAAATGGCTGAGCAAATGTTTTGTTTCAATATATATTCAAGTCTCTAATTGTGTCAAGTAGTGGGCCACTAGGTGGCAATTATGCAATTAAGTCTAAGTTTACAATTTATCAATAATTAACCTAATTTAATCATACCTAATCGAATTTCAGATAAATACACCATAAAATCACATAAATTATGATGATCATAGAACACTAATCGATTTTCGGTTCGGCCGCCGATAAGGCCTTCAATTTGCAATTTAAACACAAAGACATGAACAGATAATTAAATGACAAACAGATAGATATACAATTAAACAGATATACTCCGTTAATTCAGTTCCAAATTGCAGCCAGTCTGTTCAGTATTTCAGTTGATTCATTACTTATCATAATCGGTCTCAGTTTAGCAGTAATCGGTAGTTAATCGGTAATCAGTGGCGAGGGTTATTACACTGCCAAGGTGGAGACATTCCTCTATGAGATCCACGAAGGCATCTGTGGAAGCCATACTGGGGGCAGGTCTCTGGTGTACCGAGTAATTTTCCAAGGTTACTGGTGGCCGTGCATGCGGGCGGACGCGCAGAAATACGTTCGCCGGTGTGAAAAGTGTCAGAAATTCGCTCACCAGATCCACCAGCCAGCGAGAGAATTGCTCCCCCTTACAAGTCCTTGGCTGTTCGCACTCTAAGGATTGGATGTAGTAGGGCCACTCCCAGCAACCCCGGGCAATCGCAAATTCTTCATCGCAGCCACTGACTACTTCACAAAGTGGGTTGACGCCGAGCCATTAGCGGCCATAAAGGAAAAGGATGTGAAGAAGTTTGTCTGGAAAAATGTCATCACTCGTTTCGATATACCCAAGGCCCTCATCTCGGATAACGGCACTCAATTCGATGGGAAACTCTTTCGCGGGTTTTGCGAAGAGTTGAAGATCGAGTTCTACAATTCAACGCCGGCCTATCCTCAGTCAAATAGTCAAGTAGAGGCCTCAAAGAAGACCATCCTGGACGGGCTGAAGAAGCGGCTTGAGAAAGCCAAGGGGAAGTGGGCTGAAGAACTCCCTAATGTGCTCTGGGCATACCGCACTACGCCAAGACGGTCGACTGGAGAGACCCCGTTTGCCTTGGCCTATGGCATGGAAGCCGTTATCCCGCTGGAAATTGGCATGCCAACCATTCGGTCTGAAAGCTTCCAGCCAGATTTGAACAATGAAGTAGTGGCATTGGAGCTAGACTTTGCCGAAGAAAGGAGGGAGCGGGCACTAATCCACATAGCGGCCTATCAACAAGAACTCTCCAGGAAATACAACAAGGCCGTGCACCCCAGGTTGTTCAAGGTCGGGGACTGGGTCTTAAGAAATGTGCTGGGCAACACGGTGGTCCCTGGCGAAGGAAAGCTCGGTGCTAATTGGGAAGGACCATACAAGGTGATTAGCCTTGCGGGCAAGGGGGCATACCATCTGGAGGACTTAGACGGTAAAGCTATCCCTAGACCGTGGAATGCAGCCAATCTTAAGGTTTTCTACTTTTAAAATGTATTTTCTTTTGTTGCTTTGCTTTCTAGAACTTTAAGCCTTTTGGCATTTGATGTAAGAGATAGCACAGCTTTTTGTAATGAAAAATAGCCCTCTTGTTGTTTTGTATTACATCTTTCTGTACAAGGATACTGGGCTGCTATGGATGCCAGGGGCAAGGAGACCGACCGGACTGACTTTCTCTCGCCAGTATGGACATAGACCGCACAAACAGTTGGTGTATTGTCCAACGAAATAACTGGTGTATTGTCCAATTCACATGAGGGCCGAGCTGGTTTTTGCTCGCCCAATTGGAATGTTGGCGTCATGACCAACTTCAATGAAATATTGATGTTTTGACCAATCCACATACCGAGCTGATTTTGCTCGGCCGAATCGAAATGTTGGTGTTTTGCCCAACTGCTAAGAGCCGAGCTGACTTTGCTCGGCCAAGCGATAAGTTGGTGAAGTGCCCAACGTAAAAGAAGCCTAGCTGACTTTGCTCGGAGAAAAGAAATGTTGGCGTTCTGTCCAACTCAAAGGTCGAGCTGATTTTGCTCGGCCACGATGGAATATTGGTGTTTTGTGAACTAGTTTTGCTCGGCCAAAATGAAAAGTCTCGAGTGTCCAACTTCTTTTAGGGCCGAGCTGATTTATGCCCGCCCAACTACAAGACTTGAAGTGTCGTCAAAGCCAGAACGGCAGAGGTAATTTTTGCTCGGCGAAACGGAAATGATTGGATGCTTTCAAAACCATAAAGGCCGAGCTGATTTATGCTCGCTATGCTCTAAATGTTCGCGTGTAGCCCAATTTATGGTTGAGTTGCCTTTGCTTGGCCGAATGAAAATTTTTGGGTTCGTTCGAAAAATCAAAGAACCGGGCTGCCGGCTACGATCCGCGAGCATTTGAGTTGAAGAAGTTCTGTTTTAGCTCGGCATACTACGCGGCATGGCCGACCTACCGGTTGTGATGCATTAAAGTTTGAATGAAAAAAATTTTGCACATGCCAACCGAACAGAAATAGAAGACGAACGAGCAAAAAGTTCAAGTTTCATTGATTAATAAAGTTGCATTACAAGATGGGGGGCCTAGCCCGGTTACATTCCAAAAAGAAAGACGGGAAACAAAAAAAAACAAAGCAAGTAAAACAGAAAGGAAAATCATCAATCCAATTCCAGGTCGACGGTTTGGTCGGCGACCTCGACCGTCTACTCGGCGATCTGAACATTCTGCTCGGGCAAGTTTTCCTCGGGCTCATCGTCAGTGCCTTCTACCACGGTAACATCCTGATCGGCCACTTGATCTTCCGCATCTTGAGATGCTTCTTGAGAAGTTTGCTCGGCTTGTTGCGCGGCGGCGGCTTCTTTTTCGGTCTCTTTTCTTGCCTCTGCGATGAGCTGGTTTTGAGTGGCATTAGCGTAGGCCTGCATGTAGACCGGGATATAGGCTGCAGGGGGATTCAGGAACATATCAGCGTCCTGACCAAGGCCAACTTTTTCCACGGTTGCTTTTCAACCGCACTGGAAAAAGATGTCCTTGGTCGCTTGGACCTGCTGCTCGTAAGTCTTCTCGCCCTGTGCGTATCCCCGGTCCTCGGCGTCATCAACAGCCTTGTCCTTCTCTTCTTTGTGGGCATCGCGCAGTTTCCTCAGCTCGACAAGGTACCGGGCCTTCGTCGACTTCACGGCCCGCTGTTTGTCCACTTCAGCTCGGTCGACTTTCAGGCTCAGGTTGTCCCGCTCGGCCACAACTGCCTCCTGCGCGGCCTTGAGCTTTGCTATCTCAGCCGCTTGGGCCTTGTTCTCGGCGATGGCATCTCGCAGGCTCTACCGCACGGCGATCATGCGCTCATGGGCGAGGTAGTTCTTTTGCGTGGCCTGCGAACAAATGAAAGATCATGAGTATTCAGAAAACTGACCAAAAACCGAGCAATAACTTGAAGAAAGGAATGGAGAACTTACCAACACGATCGACTTGGCTGCCGAGCGAAGCACTTTCAGATCGGACAGCTCGTCGTGCTTCTTCATGCCGGCAGGAAGGATTAGCCCCTTGGTCATGTTGAAACCAAGGGAGTAATCCTTGTCCGCATATACTGAATCGGCAGAAGAGACTGCCCGGCTCTTATACTTGATCTCGGGCGCCCAGACCGGGGGGGCACTTGGCGATTTAGAGGGCCCACTCAGTTGTTGTTCGGTCTGGTCGCCCAGCTCGGCGGACGCGTGCTCAGTTGAGTCTTCATCTCCCAGATGCGGCCTGGTTTGTTCTTTCCTCGGTCGCTTCTTCGACCAGCTAGCTGGTTGTTCGCTGGCAAGAGCCAACACAGCCCCTTCTTGTTGCCCGGCTGGTGTGGAGGAAGTCCCCCCAGAAGCTTCTGGTGGCTGGGAGTCGCTCGGTTCGCCTGTGATCATTGATTTGATGGCCCAGATTTTTGCCATTTCTTGCTCGGTAGTTGTAGGAATGAGTTTGATCGGCGGAAGAGTTGGGTCAGGTTCTGGAGAAGGAGCACGGAGGAAGTTGGTAACCTGGCTTTTACGCGGCGCTTTGTAGTTGTAGGTCGGCTCAAAGCCGAGCAGCTTTGGTGATTCTCTTTCCTCTTCTGGATGACGCAGTAGGGTTCTTATGGCCTCTTGGTTAACCCGGTAGTAGTCTGCTACTAAGTGCTTATCTGCAAAAAGAAGACAAGTGTTAGGTCGGCATAAAGAGAAACTAATGCATAAAGAAGATAGTGCGGTTAGCCGAGCTACTCACCAGCACTGCCAAAATCTTTCCTAATATACCAGCCCGGTATGGGCGCCTCGGTGTCCTCATAGCGACCGGACACCCACAAGAAGTCGTCGTCGTTGGTCTCCTTATCCGGGTTGCCCTTGATGAGTTTTGCTCGGCCCTTCTTTACCTTCAGGTACCAGCAAAACCCACCCTTATTTTTACTAAGGCCGTACTGGTGGAATATTTCAACAAGGCCGAGATTCAGACCAAGCCTCCTATTCAACTCGGCGACTCCGTTTATTATCTTGTATGTGTTGTTGGAGACTTGGGTTGGACAAAGCCTTGTCTACCTCAAAAATTCGCAGATCAAGGGTTGGACCGGGAAACGAAGCCCTCCCTCCACTATTGACACGACCGTGAAGGGGCACCGGTCTAGGTCGCCCCAAGGGGTATCTTCCTTCTTGGCCAGCTTTAAGTTGACGTCGTCTGGAATGTTGTACTCCCTATGAAACTCGGCCATCGCACCGGGCGAGCTCACCATGAATCGGTACTTCCCCATCTATCTCGGTTTTATTGGGTAATTTAATTTGTATCTCGGTCAAAAATGTTGGTGCATTTGCTCGGACTTTGAGCTCCAACAGTGATAGTGCTGGACTGGCCTGGTCGGTTCTAGTTTGTTCTGCATTATTAAAAAATAAGCCCAAGGGTTAGCACGACATAAATTGCATGGCTCCTATTGGAACTCCTAGCCCGGTGAAAGGATTTTTGGTGTTTGACCGGTCCGACCCATATCTCGGCTCAACTACTTGGCTGATTTTGGCCTTCCTAGTTCAATTCTAACTCTCCACTTTCGGCTCGTTCAAGGTCCAAGAAGGGGACTCGAACAAGTTATAGCTCGGTTCAGTCCTGTTTACGGATCTAATTGAGCGTTCAGCTCGGTCAAGGCCCCAAGTAAAGATCTCAGACAAGTTTTAGCCCGGTTCAGTCCTATTTACTGATCTAATTGATTATTCAGCTCGGTTGCAGCCTCAGCGAGAAGCCACAAACCAGTTTTTGCTCAGCTGAAGCTCTACCTACGGATCTAGATGAGCATTTAGCTCGGTTCTACCCAGATTCAAACTGTTCATCCCAGAAATAGGGAAAATTCGTTCGAACCCAGGAGGAATAAGGGGCACGAAGGCCCCATCCTTTCCTACTGTTTCCATTTGCCCTAGTGTGTACGAGGTCTAAGCAAAGAGAGGGAGCCCTAATGGTCCCCAGCACAGAACTCGAAGAACAAAAGCACAAAAAATGAAGATACAGGAAATGGAAACGGAAAGTGCAGTAAAAGGATAGAGGACTCACCAATGTTAGATGCCTAGCAAAGTCGACCCCTCGAACTTGTTTGCAGCTTTAGAAGGAACGGAAGTGCACGTTGGGAAGCAGATGAGATGCAGTGGCAGAGAGGGCAAAATCTCAGAGTATGGAAGCTAGGGTTTTGGGTTGATGAAGGAAATGAACAATGAAGGGGCAATAATGACCCTTCAAATGACGTTTAAAGAGGGGGGAAAACCCAAATGGCGGCAGCCGTTTGAATTCTGCGTATAGAAGACAGCTGCGTTGTACGGCCCAATGGCGTGAGGCCACGTGGCACTGAGAGCGCGGCTGTCAGTTCGGTTGTACGACCCTTGACAAGACTACTGAGGCAATGGCCGACCAAATGAGATAGCTCGGCAACGGCTTTGACCCCAATCATGCTCGGCTAGGAAATTACGCAACTCACGGACCGTTGGCTCGGTCACAAGTGGTAACCTCAATCACGATTAGCTCGGATGGATTAAGGGACATTTGAGAGGGGAGATTTGCACCGTTAGTACGGCCGATCTACGGTAGAGCGGGTCGTGACAGACCTCACGGTGCCACGCTGTTTCCTCTACTAACACGGCCGGTGGGTCTATTTTGCACGGTCAAGGAGATCGGCCGACCAGGCATGAGCTAAGGCCTGACCGAGCTGTGACATTTTGGCAGAGCGCGGTGGTGTCTGGTAACCGAGCTGAGGGTAGCTCGGGCTAGACTGAGGACGCAGCTAGGGCCGGTATGCCTCTAACCGGTCAGCCGAGATATATGGACTTCGTGTAACCGAGAGTGAAGGTAGAACGGGGGGAGGTCGGCATGCCTCGCAGCTGGTTAGCCATGATGGACCGATCAAGAACAGCTCGGCCATGAGAATCAGATATTTGCCCCTTGCCAAGTGGCAGGTCGGCGAGACACAACTCGGTTGTGCTGCTTGTGGTGTCGACTCTCCTCATGGGCTAGGCCGGTCGTGGTACTCCGGTAAGTGTGCCACCTGGGCCAATGGCGTGAGGGAGAGGACATCTGCTCCCAGCATGCGTCAATACCGTTGGGCAGTTCTGTGTGTACTGGTGGGAGGACTAGACCTTTACACGCGTAAGGTGGTGAGAGGCGAGCACTGCCACCTGTCCAGGGAAGGACAGCAGAGGTAGTGCGCGCGCAATCTTGAGGCTGCATGGCCAGCCTAGAAATGGGGGGAGGAAGATGAACGTAAGAGGTAAGTAATTCGGCAATCGGAAACACATTCTCTCTCTCTAACAGCCTTGTTCTTCCTCAAAGTGATCTGACTTGATCGTCGGAGGGTCTATCCGGCAAACCACCGCCGGGCAGTTCACCGTTTCTGTGTTGCCAGGTTAGACGCCGTCACGAGAAGCTTGGAGTCCAAAGAGTACGGAAAGCAGAGGATATTTTACCCCCGTACAGAGGACACAATTGAGCAAGTTTCACTCCAAATATTTATTCCTGAAAAACAAGCATCTGTCGGCAATCAATCGATGAAACTAACTGGGTAAATTGTTGAAGTAAGGACTTTCAAAAGTTGCAAAAAGAAGTGCATTGCAAGGGAAGGAAGGTACGCAAAGCAAAAGTAAAATGTGCTGTACTTAAAAAAATGAGGCATATATCATTGGACTGAGAGAGAGAGACAAAAGGCAGATGTGATTTTGTCCTGCTCAGCATCAACTACAGAGTGCTACTCTAGATTCATTGCTTGGACTGAAGGGTCTCGTTATAGTAGTTTTGAGATTCATTTTGGATTCCGAAACTTTCAAATTTTAATGTTTTTAAAATACGTTATTTATTAAAAAAGTTATTGGATATTCATATTCAATTGTTTGAATTATATTTATTTATTTTTTAAAAAATAATAAATTATAAATGACTTTTTAAAATTTATTTAAAATATTAATTATTTTATATAATTTTGAAATTTATATTTCTCTTGTTTAAATTTTTAATTATATAAATTTTATTAATGATTTTATTGTTAGATAATAAGAAAAGTCTGTCTACCCGTCACGAATATGAAAGCAAACGCAGCGTAGGGGTGGGCCACCCAGCTCAGTTCATATTTTTAATAGCAAGTCTAATTCCGAAAAAATAAATTATAAAGTGAAACATGAATTGGAGATAACGAGTGAGACCTCGTGTGAGTCTTATGTATGTGTGTATCTCACGCTCTTATTTCACATTTGTATTTTTTTTTTTTGATATTTTCTTTTTGTTCTTGATATAGTTATATTTTTAATGTTTTAAGATTATAATAATTGGATTGAACTGAAAGTTTAAACTCATTTATGTAATAAGTGAGGTCAACCTAATTATTCATATATAATTAGTTTTTATTTATGTTTAAAAGTAAAGAAAACATTTTTAAGAGGAAAAGTTCACCTACCAGTTTAAATTTGAATATAACAAACAAAAATGAAATGTTTTTGTTAATTTTATAAAATTATTCAGTTTGTTTATTTTTGAATTTTCAAATACAACTTTTAAATTTTTGAAATTTTCAAATTTTGTTGTCCATATAAGTTTGTAGGATAGACTTAAGATGATAATGTAATTTTATAGTAATATGTTGAATAAAATTTTGAATAAACTATCAATAAATTATAATAGTTAGATTTAATTCTCATCAAATCCTATTGAAATAAGTCCTAGCAAAATCGTCTCTAAAATTTTTTTTTTTTGACATTTTTTGCATATGTCGCTAAAAATTGACAATTAGTGACATTTTTTTGTCACGATTTTTATAAATTGTCAGTAAAATTTATAATTAGCGACATTTTTTTGTGACGAATTTTTTAAATTGTCATTGAAAGTTGAAAATTACTAATTTTTTTTGATAGTTTTTTTAAACGGTTTCTAAAACTTATAATTAGTGACATTTTTTGTGACAATTTTTAAATTGTCTCTAAAAATTAACAAATAATAACTTTTTTTAATAGTGTTTGATAAAAGCATTATTAATTCTCACAGGACCTATTGAATAATAAGTCCATCTAATAAGACATATACATAAGTCTAACCCCTCTCCGAAATAATCAAGACAAGAGTGGTGGTAAGTCTAACCTTAAGCTCTTGGAAGGACTTTTCACAAATCTCACTCCACACAAATTTGATCATTTTCCTCGACAATCTAGTCAAAGGCGAAGCTAACTTGGAGAAATCCTTCACAAATCGACCGTAATACCCAACCAACCCCAAGAAACTACGGATCTCGAAAGCATTCTTAGGCTGTGCCTAATCTTGCACTGTCTCTATTTTGGATGAATCTACAGTCACCCCTTCTCCGGATACCACATGGCCTAAGAATTTAACTTCTTTTAGCCAGAACTCACACTTCCCAAACTTAACATATAGCTTATGGGCTCTAAGCAACTCAAGTACCACTCGCAAGTATTCCTTGTGCTCCTCCTTAGAGGGTGAGTAAATTAGAATGTCGTTCACAAAGACGACCACAAAACGGTCTAAGAACTCTCGGAAGATTCGGTTCATCAAGTCCATAAACATCGCTGGAGCATCGGTCAGCCCAAAAGGCATCACAAGAAACTCGTAATGGCCATAATGCGTACGGAATGCCGTCTTCAGGATATCCTCCTCCCTTACCCTCAACTGATTGTAACCCAATCTTAGGTCTATCTTAGAGAAACAATGAGACCCTTTCAACTGATCAAACAGGTCATCTATACGTGGCATTGGATACTTGTTCTTAACAGTTATCCGGTTCAACTTCTGGTAATCGATACAAAGTCGCAAGGCTCCATCTTTCTTTTTAACAAAGATAGCCGGTGGTCCCTAAAATGAAGTACTAGGGTGATTAAAACCCTTATCTACTAATTCCGGGAGTTGAATCTTCAACTTGCTCAACTCAGCAGGCGTAACCTGATGCGGTGCCATAGAAATCGGTGTCGTGCCAAGCACTAAATCAATAGAGAACTCTATCTCTCGGTGAGGTGGTGAATTAGTAAGGTCCTCGGGAAAAACATCCGAGTACTCATAAACCACTCTTGGCAACTCAACTCGAACTTCACCACACTCACTACTTAAAAAGCTAGCAAGGAGACAACTAAGCTCACTCTGCCCACGTGGATCACATACCGGTGATAAGACTCCATCCACCCGGTCTCTCAAGAAATAAAAGCAATCACCGCTCAAGGTACATACAGTAACCCTCTGATAGTAGCAATCTATAATAACCCGGTATGACGATAACCAGTCCATACCCAAAATAACATCAAAGCTAGTCATATCAAGCAAAACAAATGCAAATGGAAGTCGACGACCGGCGACTTCTATGTCACAAACTTGACACTCCTGTTTCAGAATAACCTCACCATCAATAGGTGACTTTACACAAATAAGAGATGCTAACTGTGCCAACTCCAATCCCAAAACTGATGCAAATGCAGAAGAAATAAAGGAATGGGATGTACTCGTATCAATCAACACACTAGCAACTGAATTGCAACACAAGAAGGTACCTCTCACTACAAAAGGAGCAGGCACAAGATCTGCCGCGGTGACAGCATACACTCACCCCGTAGGTCTTTGATCTACTTGGTCACCCCTCGAAGCATAAGACTGCTGCACTGACTGAGTCGAAGAGGCTCACTTATTGGCCTCGAGGCTTGTGTTAACTGCGCTGGCTGGTGACTCTGTGTCTGCCTCGAACCAGACGCACCAAGGTGTGCCACCCAATTGTGGAAAAAATCTCTTCAGGTGCCCCGCCTGCCCACACTGATAACAAGTGAGTGACAGACCTCTCCTCTGACTCTGGCCCTAAGAATGAGCCGAAGATGAAGCTGCTCGCTGCCCTCCTCCCCTCTGTAGGCAAGCTGGAGACTTGTGGCCCAACTGACCACATTTGAAATAAGTGATGTCTCCCTGACCACCTCTTCCAGAACCCGAACTCAGCACTGGAAAGGTAGACCTCGAATGCGCTCCCTGGGATTGTTGAGGGTTAGAACCCCTCTGTCTCTTACTGTCCCCCTAGTTATCCTGATTCCTCTTGGAGCCCCTCATCCTCTCTTTCCCCGCATGCATGATAGTCTCAAGATGGGCTGCAGCCTCCATAAGGCATCCATAATCCCTAATCATGGATCCGGCCACTCTAAACATGAGCCTGGTTCGTAATTTTTTCTCAAAGTCCAAACAACGGTGCTTCTCACTCGCTACCAACTCCGGTGCAAGCCTAGACAGGCTAGTGAATGTGGCGTCAAACTCAGCCACCAGTGTATTCAATTGCTTGAGCTGAGAAAATGATCCCTCAACTTCTCTCTTACTGTAGCAGGTAGGTACTTGTCCTGGAAGGCGTCAACAAAGGCCTCCCAAGTCTCTCCAATGCGCTCCCGCGCATACTTCTACCACTGATCCGCATCTCCCTTCAACTGAAAGGACGGCAAGGTCACCTTCAAACCTCCGTCTTCGATGCCGAGCATCTCAAACGTCTTCATCATCAGTTCTAGCCGCTCATTAGCCTTCAGTGGCTCCTTGGGATCAACCAAAAACTCGTCCGGATTCGACCAGAAGAACTCTCTCTTCAAGAAAGATGGCCCTGTTTCAGCTACTTGGGCCTGAACTTGATTCTCAACCTTGAGAATGTCCATGGATTCCTGCAATGCTCCGGCCATTTCACGGGCTAAGGCGCCCATGGCTTGTTAAGTTACTAGCTCGGCCACGTTGGCTTGACCAACTCCTTCCTCTTGCGCCGGAATTTCATCCGGTATAGGCATCTCGCGCCTACCACCTCTACCACCACCACGTCCACGTCCGGACATCCTAATAAAGGTAACAAAGGACATTAGCACATTTACAAAAGTGCCGAAGCTAATCCACTCACGTCCTAATACGATGGACAACTGTAATTCACTTCACATAAGCATATAATCACGTAAACACATACGAATTTCTTTCCTAGATAGTGATTGTCCCGCGGCGTTGCTAGAGTTGTAATTAGAAACAGCAGTGATCAAGTGCTCTTCTAAAAAGACTTTCAGAAACCCGTAAACCCAATCAACATCTTAGGAACTAAATCCTATACCCATAAAATCATATAAGCATGTTATCATATAAGCATATAACATCCATACTTAAGTCTCTAACAAGTGAGACAAACCCATTGTGGTACTAACCACTTCCTATATACTCAAAGTATTCAAACCTGGTACGCTCTGATACCAAGATGTAACGCCCCAGAAATATAACACAAATAATCCATTCCATAAGATCTATGAACATAATATAAATGATATACTTTCATTCATCAGAGTTTATATTACAAAATGTATTACATGCATTATACTTTCATAAATGTTCATTATGAAACTACAGCATGTAACACTAGTTAATAACAGCAAAATAATATCCTACGAGCTTACATCTTTCCAAGGTAAAACTTGGTTAAAACAAAAGAGAGTTATATGCTCTATACATTTAAAGCCATCAGCTTGAATAAACATTTAAACACAAAAAAAAAAAAAAAAAAAAGAGAGACAAATAGAGCCTTCAGCTCCCAAGTCCTTCTAAGCTATGTCCTTGGAGGAAGCATATCATCTGTACCTGAAAATGGTTTCCCAAGTAGGGTGAACCAAAACCCAGCAGAGATAAACTAACACAATATATGAGGCTTAACTAAGATATAAGCGTCAGATAAATGTTCAATGTTCATGACCAACTTACATTCTTCCTATGGCCACCCAATATTGATATCCACATCTTATTCCATTTCCATTCATTCGTTTCAAGTTAAATTCATTTCATTTCGAGTCAATTCATAAGTTAAGTTCATTGTTATCTAAACAAACCAAATGAGACTACAACTCAGTGGTTCATAATTCAATACAACCATTATTCAAACACTTCAATTTTGCCATTTTACGGAATTTTCGTCCCAGGGAATCGACACACACACATATAAATATATATATATAAAAGGTTTCGGGACTTTCACCCTGGACACTCTGACCAACTTAATTTTAAATGGAGTCCATCCCCTATCTCCTCCCAAATAATGGAGTATATCTCATATCTTCTCCCAAACAAAGATATATATACAATGTATTTAAAGGCATTGTCATATACAATGACTATCCATAATACATATTCAATGGTTTAATCAAACTGTCATATTCAATTACATAATTCAAATGATTAGTTTCAATTCACCTAATCCTCATGCAGTTTCTACAACAATCATAGCTATCCTCCACTGATAGCTCAAAACAGATATTTCTAAACAGATATACAATCTTTATAGCAGATAAATTGTCAAAATTCCATAGGTGAGTGATTTAACAAATCCAACTACACCAGTCATTTATACATCCTTCCAATTTCATATTTCCGATATCAATTTCATTATTTATGCAAAATAATTATTTAACACATATTATGGCTAATTTTTCCCTTTTTTCAAATATCAACCAAAAGGCTAAATTTCACCGTCTTAACACAAGGGAGCTTCATATTCAAAGCCCTATATTCATTTTGCAACCCAACATGGAAAACCCCTCTTTAATTTGAGCCCAAACCCTAGTCCATTCAAAATCACTCTCAAATCCCATTATCTATACATAACAACAAATATTTAGGTTAAAAGCCATATTAAGGTGTAGAATATCCCTACCTTAAGTGTAGAGCCCAAAGAAGATGAGGAGGAACATCAAGAATGACGAAACCAAACTTTGAATGGATGAAATGGAAACCTACAAGATGCTCTATCTTTTTAACAAAGGAACTAGGGTAAAGAAGCTTAGATCTTTAGATCTTGGAGTATTTGTAGAGAAAAGTCAAGTTTTAAAAAGAGAATGAGCCGATTTAGGGTTTTGGGGTGAAAAGATATAAATTTTTTGTGTAAAAATGAGTTGTCGTGAACTGATATACGCGTGGCTCGCTCAAGCGAAGAAGTTGTCGCTCGAGTGACCAGACACAACAGATGACCTCACTTGAGCAGAAGAAGCGTCGCTGGAGTGCAGAATACATACCTTCAGGAATTTACAGACGCACACTCTCGCTCGAGCGTAAGAAGCCTCGCTCGAGCGAAGAGTTTCACCTTCTCAGAAATTCTGCGTCTGGGAAAAATACTGAGAACTCTCAAATCTCGCTCAAGCGCAAGAAGCCTCGTTGGAGCGAAGAAGCAAATTTCACAAGGCTTGCTCAAGCACAAGAAGCCTCGCTCGAGTGAAGAAGCAAATTTCTGGACAATAACAACTTGAACAACTAGCAACTAGCCTGCTACGAACATGCCCAAGACATTCTAATACTCAAATGTAAAGACAAATGAGAGAAAACAAGACATGGATAACAATATTAAACCATGAAACCCAAAGGTCGGGTCAAAACCGGGATCGCTATATTGAATGGTGACCAAGTTGCCTATAAATAGAGACTCATTTCTAGCAGTCAAAACATCCTAAAAAATCTGAAATTGTCTTGGTTTTCTTCTAGTTTTTGCTCTTGTGCATTGATATTCTTCATATTTGTGTTAGGGAAAAAATTCAAAGAGTATAGAACACAGGTTTTGTTCGTCGTACAAATTATTTGGAGTGCTGCTACAATTTGTGTAAAAATCATTGTATCCTGAGAGATAGACGCTATTTATCTATAAGCACCGAAGTGGGGCGAATTTGTCTTAAGGACAAAGTGTCACACACTCGACTTGATCTTTTAAATATTTATTCGGTTTGGTAAAATAAATTCTGTAAGTAATTTATTTTTATTTGTTTGATTTGTTTCAAGTTATTTATTTTACACAAAAGATTGTTCCAACAATCTTAAGACAGATTCGAATTATTCTATTTATACAGGAATTTTCGTTTATTTCCTTTTCTCTTTCTTCTTCTTACATAAATTATTTTATGTGGTTTTACAAAATAATATTTTGGTTGGAAAAACAAATAGTAGTAATATACTATTTATTTTCTTTGACAATTAGTAGTAATATACTGGTGTCATTAACAATTCAGAATATTTATTTGTGAAGTTGGTCAGAAATTAATTTTGATTCAGAAATAATTTATGAGTTTTCATTAATTAAAATTCTGTTTTCAGTATTTTTATTTGTGAAGTGTTATAGAAATATTTTTTCTGTATGGAATTAATTTGTTTAAATAAAATTTTATTTTACTTTCAAATTAATTGGAAATAAAAGTTACAATTCTTGTTTCTTTTATTTTTACAGAATTTAATTCTATGGTTTTGGTTTAAATTTTCTGTGTAGTATAAAATTCTAATTCTAATTTTTTTTTATAATTTAGAATTCATGGCTACTGAAATTAATGCTCAAACAAGTACTAATATGGTGACTGCAACTGCGCCAACCCCTTTTCTTGTTGTGACTGTACTAGTCAATCACGGTAAGAAGCTAGAGAAGTTCTAAAGAATTGATTTTAAAAGATGGCAGCAGAAAATACTGTTCTATCTTACTACTATCAACCTAGCATGTTTTCTCTGTGAGGATGCTCCTACTCTGAAAGAGGATGAAACCGATTGGCAAGTGGTTGCTGCAGTCGATGCCTGGAAACATGCTGATTTCCTTTGCCAAAACTACATCTTGAACGGACTTGACAACACATTATATAACGTTTACAGTCCTATCAAAAGGGTAAAGGAACTTTGGAAGTCTTTGGAGAAAATGTACAAAACAAAAGATGCTGGCACAAAGAAATTTGTGGTTGGCAAATTTTTGGATTTTGTGATGGTTGATTCTAAGACTATGATCAACCAAGTTCAGAATCTCTAACTCATTCTGCATGAAATTCATGCAGAAGGCATGTCTTTCAGTGAATCCTTCCAAGTTGCTGCCTTAATTGAGAAATTACCACAAGGCTGGAAGGAATTCAAGAACTATCTCAAACATAAGTACAAAAAAATGACTTCGGAGGAATTAATTGTGCGTTTGAGAATTGAGGAGGACAACCACAATTCTGATAAGCGGGCTGGTAAGCATCCAATGAAGTCTAAGGAAAATGTGGTGAAACATGCTTCAAAAGCAAAGAAACGAGGGTTAGAATAAGCCTAAAAACTCGTTGACTTTATAGTCAGCGGTTATGCACAATATAGCAGTGCATATTGATTTCTTGTATTTAAGTATGCTATTCTAGATATACACAAGAATACTATCATGGAATCTAGAAATGCATCTTTCTTTGAAAATATATTTCCTTCTTGTATCCAAGAAGGAGTTCCGAGTTCCAAGAAAGAGGTTGAAAGTGGCAATGATCACATAGATGATCAAATTGAGGAAGTAGATGAGCCAAGAAGAGTAAAAGGGCTAGGACCGTAAAGTCCTCTGGCCTAGACTTCTTGACTTATATGTTAGAGGGAGAACCTTGAACTTTTCATGAAGTTGTGACTTCACCTGAAAGTTCTTTATGAAAAGAAGCAATTAAAAGTGAAATTGACTCCATCTTACAGAACCATACTTGGGAGTTGGTTAATCTATCCCCAGGTAGTAAGGCCTTGGGGAGTAAATGGATCTTTAAAAGAAAGATGAAAGCAGATGGGTCAATTGATAAGTATAAATCTAGGTTAGTTATCAAAGGATACAGGCAGCGAGAAGGCCTGGATTACTTTGATACGTATTCACCTGTGACAAGGATTACATCCATTCGCATGGTGATTGTGATAGTCGCTTTACGTGGTCTGGAGATACATCAGATGGATGTAAAAGCAGTTTTCTTAAATGGAGATTTAGATGAAGAAATCTACATAGAACAACCTGAGGGGTTTTTAGCTCCAGGGAAAAGTAAGAAAGTTTGTAAGCTTGTTAAGTCATTATATGGTTTAAAGTAAGCTCCTAAGCAATGGCATGAGAAGTTTGACAATGCTATGTTATCAAATGGATTTACAATCAATGAATATGACAAATGCGTATATGTTAAATATACTGACAGAGGTTATGTCATTTTGTGTCTATACATAGATGACATGCTCATTATTGGTAGTAATGATGAAATGATTAGAACTACCAAGAGATTGTTAAACTCTAAATTTGACATGAAAGATATGGTCCTTGCAGATGTTATTCTGGGTATTAAGATTACCAGAACATGTAATGGTATTGTACTTTCTTAGTCTCACTATGTTGAGAAGATACTTGAGAAATTTAGAAAATTAAATACAAGTGTGTTTAGGAAACCGGTAGATGTATTTGACCAAGAATAATGGTAAGAGTGTCTCTCAGCTAGAATATTCTTGGGTGATTGGAAGTTTGATGTATTTGATAAATTGTACAAGGCTTAGTAGATATACGAGTAATTCGAATACCACTCATTGGAGCGGCATTATGCGGGTGTTAGGTTATCTACACTACACTTGGGATTAGGGGCTACATTATACTAGATACCTAGCGGTACTAGAAGGGTATAGTGACGCTAATTAGATATCTAATATAAAGGACTCCAAATCCACTAGTGGTTACGTGTTTACCCTCGGAAGGGCAGCTGTGTCTTGGAAATCTTCCAAGCAAACATGTATATTGAGATCAACGATGGAGTCTGAGTTTATTGCTTTGGATAAAGCAACTGAAGAAGCTGAATGACTTTGCCAGTTCGTTGAGGATATTCCACGTTGGCCAAAACATGTGCCTGTTATCTGTATTCATTGTGATAGCCAATCGGCGCTTGGACGGGCACAAAATCATATGTATTATGGAAAGTCTAGACATATCCACCGTAAATATAATTATATATGACAACTACTCTCTAATGGAGTTGTCTCTCTAAACTATGTAAAGTCTAAGGACAACATTACGGATTCGCTAACCAAAGGGTTAACTCGAGAGTTAATAGAAATGTTGTTAAGAGGAATGAGGCTAAGGCCTTTAGTAATGTCACCGAAATAGAAAACCTAACCTAATTGACTGGAGATCCCAAGATCTAGATTCAAAGGAACAACTTAATTTCGTGTAATGAGTGAGTCACTGAAGAGGTAAATCCTCTCGCCTATTCCTTTGTACAGTGATATCTTGTGGGGGTGGAAGGTTATGCTAATGCTTTTCATGACCTAAGTGATATGAATAATCGACCGTGGTATAATGAGATACCTTATATAAGTCACCTATGTGAGTACGAAGTGGGGTCGCTTCTTTAAGAATTGGTAAGGCCGAATTCTTTAAAAACACTCACTGAACCAGGCTAGTATTTTAGGGCCATACCGGACACACAAGTGAGAACATGAACAATGGTTAGACTAACTCCTGTGTGAGGTCTATTGTCTCGGTTTACACAAATGGCAGAATAGTTCAAGACATCACGTTCACTGGTCAACCAGTAAATCCGATAGGCTTTCACTATGAAAGGTTTAAAGCCAACAACTATCTTTTCTAATGTAGGGTTAGTCCGTGTGCTCTCTCTCCAAGTCTTTGTTGTAAACGTTGTCCGTTTTCTTTATTCGGTCAATTTTTATTCATGTGGGGGATTGTTGGAAATTTTTTTTGATGACTTTAATATGAAATTAAAGTAGGTCCCAATCATTGGTTGAGGTGTGATTAAATGTGTTTAGATTATTTGTAACAAGGTCTTTATACAACAAAAAGAATAACAAAAAACTATTAAGAATTGAATGAGAAATTGTCTCATAAATTTAGTCTCATGAATGAGGTATTGAGAATTGTATATAGCTACCAATCCCACATTGATTGTACATGAAAGTTTTGATGGGCATTTGAACCTCAAGATTTTGATATGGACATGAGCCCTTTGGGGCAACTAAATTTTTCGAAGGAAGGGAGTTATGGATGCTTCAAGGATGGGCTTGGGCCAAGACTATGGTCCAAGTTGGTTATGGAAAAATTACCGCGCGCGATGTTTGCCCACTCGATTCGGGTTCGTGGCCCGTGATCCGTGGGTCATGGATCGTGGATCTTGGGCTTAGGCTTGAGGTTTGAGGCTTGCTGGAATGAGTTAGGTTTGGGCTGAGCTGGATTGGTGGTCTACCAACCTAATCTTTTTAGGCCAGGGTTGCTGCAAATATGCAGATATGTATATACACATAGGTGTATAGTGTGTGTAACTCACACATTGAATCCCCGTCAATTATGTGCATTACTTCACTAGTTTTGCAGGAATAATGGGCATTGGTTGCCAACCTTCATGGCTGGAAGGTTACTCATCTCTCCCCCATTGTGTATAAAAGGAGGTCCATCGTCCTTGGGTTCAATACAGAAATTTTGCTCTTAGATTATAGTCAAGTCAGTCTCCTCCTATAATTTTCTTCCTGTGTAAGAGAGTGTTACCATTATCGGTTCGCCAAAGTTAACAGAAGGTGCTTCTGTATTAGTCGGTCTAAACCATCGTATTCTAGGAGATAGAAGTCGACGAACCTTCAACACCCATAGTGAGGCAGCTAATCTATTTTAAGAACATTATAGGATCACACAAGTTTCAATTTACTTTCTTTATCATTTATCGTGTTATGTATTTTTGTATAATATTGTTGTAATATCCAACATATTTTTTTATTTTATAAAATAGTTGATTAATTATAAATTTATTTATCTGGTTTGATTTACACAATCTGAACAACAATTTGTTGAAGTAGGGACTTTCAAAAGGCGCAAAAAGAACTGCATTGCATGGGAAGAAGGTACACAAAGCAAAAATGAAATGTGTTGGACTTCAAAAAAATGAGGCATATTTATTGGAGTGAGAGAAAGGCGAAAGGCAGATATGATATAAAAAAAAAAAAAAGCCTAAACCAGCTTCTTCTTTTTTTTTTTTTTTTTTTTTTTAGAGATAGATATAGCCATCACATTATGAGAGGGCCAGTTCATTAATATTATGTTTGGTTGAGAAATTTTGGAAGGGATTTGAAAAGGAAAAGAAAAAAAGTGTGTGAAATATAGGCATGATTTATTCACATTTCACCTATCTTTTCTATTTTTCTTTTTAAATTTCCTCTCAAATCTCTCAATCAAACACAATATAAAGCTTCCTTATAGTTCTATATTTAAATCTCTCAGACATTTTTGATATATAAGAGCAAACGCAGCGTAGGGATGGGCCACCCAGCGCAATTCATATTTTGAATGGCAAGTTTAAATTCCGAATAAATATATTATAAAGTGAAACATAACTAGGAGATAACGAGTGGAATCTCTGTGAGTCTTACTTAGAGCATCTCCAACCCATCCTCCATATCTTCAAATATGGAGGATCCTCTCCCAAAAACAACTCCAACCCATCCTTCATTTCTTCCTCCCAAATGAAGGAAGATGGATTGATCCTTCAAATTTGAAGGGAGGAGGAAAAAAATGAAGGAAGCTCCAAAACACTATTTACTCCATATTTCTTATTATATTTGAAATAACTTTTAATGTGTAAATTTAATTTTTATAAAATTGACATCAATAAAAAATATGAAATCATACCTTTAAAATGAGTATAATATTAAATATATTTTACAAAAATTTTAAAATTAAATATTTGTTAAAAAAGAAAATGAAGTTGAAGTTAGAATGAATAGTGAAGAAAATGAAGGTTATGGTTGGAGTTGGAATGAATAGTGATATACTCTATATTCACTTTTTGAATAAAAAAATTTATTTTCATCCTCTTGATGAGAGGATTGGGTTGGAGATGCTCTTATGTGTATCACGCTTGAGAGGGTAATTTATATTCATTATTGGGCCGAGCTAGATGTTGGGCCGAGCTAGGTGTTGGGCCGAGGTCAGCACAAGAATGGGAGACTCTCAGTAAGAAAGGAGAAGTATGGGGTAGTCCGGTTGCCGAAGGGGCGTGCGTACTTCGGTTGCAGCAAGTATTGAGTTAGTCCGGTTCCAGTTGGTAGATCGGTCGAAGAGTCATACCGGCTCTTGTATGCTAAGACGGTCGTGTTCTGACACCGGTTTAGACTCGTTAGTCCGGTTGGGTCACGCCCTAGTCCGGTTGAGCTCTCTTATGGTTAGCTCGGTTGAGGCATGGGAAGCCGAGGTAAGAAAAGTAAAAGCAAAGACCGGACTAGGGGGGACTTCGGTCGTAATGGAGTTCGGCCATAATGAAGCCATCTCACCTGGCTTATGCAGTGAGGGGGGTGTTGAAGATAAGCATTATCTTCCAGGAGGAGTATGATTCCTAGAAGGACTCTACGCATGGAGAAATAAGAGTCCTAGGAGGACTCTTTGCATGGAGAAGTTAGAGTCCTACTAGGATTGTGCCACTCGAAACCTATATAAGCTCACCAATATCACCTATGAAGAGGTAATGCAATTTTTGCTTCCTGAATACTCAGAGCTTTTGCCTTCTAGTCTTGCTTACTGACTTAGGCATCGGAGAGGTTTCCGGCACACCCCCGCCGGCCAGCTCACGTTTGTGTTTTCAGGTGGTGGAACGACGACGTATTGAGGAACGCAGACTTGATCAACAGGATTATACGAGAAGGTGAATCCCTTTCCCGTACAATTGGCGCCGTCTGTGGGAATAACAGACAAGAACAACCTCTTGATCAAGTGTTTTTCTCTCAAAATTCAAATGGCCAACAATGAAGAACTGCCTCAGTCCGCCATTGACGGACAAACTCCAGACGGAGGTGCAAGGCGAGAAGGCCTACCTTTGGTCCCTCCCATGGCGAACCTGGAACCACAAAGGCAAAATTCCAGAAGGGATGCAAGGGGACGAAGGAGGAATAGCAGCCCTCATCCCTCTCGTTCGCAAAGCCCAGAAAGACAAAGGCGCAGGGTTGATCCTCAAGCTTTGGAGGATCGCGTCAAAGCACAAGACGAGTTGATACGGCGGATGGCAGCAGACATGGAAGCTCTCAAACGCCGGGTGAAAGGAAAAGAAGTGGCGACAGGAGAGGGGCGCACGAACAAGACGCCCCCTCGCCACTCAGAGGGTCGTAGTAGGAATTCAACACCCTCCCAGGCAGAAGAGAGAAGCCTCAGGACAGGCGATACGCAATCAAGATCTTCCAGAACTCGTCACTCCAGGTCTGAGAGGGCGAGATCTGAAAGGTCTTACACGGAAGGAAGCACATACTGGCCTTCGCATACACACCAAACAAGGTCCAGGCAAACGGAGTTACCCAGGTCATCCGACCTACGAACCGTGCTGGAAGAAAAGGCACGACGCAGGGAGGAGGCCAAGGCGCAGGATCCACATAGAGTTTCGGCCTTACAGCGGTTGGCTCCTCGGACGCATGGAAGCGTCGAGGTTGGAATGCCACAACCGCGCCCGGCCTACGAACCAACGGACAAAGTATTGGCAAGGCTGCAGACCTCACCGTTTGTCCCAGCAATTGAGAACGCGCCTTTACCGTCAGGCTTTCTACAGCCGAAGTTCACTACATACGAGGGGAAGACGGACCCCTACTTGCACTTAAGCCACTTCCGCCAGGTTATGGCTGTATACCGGCGGAACGAGGCCTTAATGTGCATCTTGTTCCCCTCAAGCCTTGGTGACCTAGGCTTGACTTGGTTTGAGAAACTCCCAGAGGGCAGCATAGCCTCCTGGGCGCAATTGGCAGAAGCATTTGTCACTAGATTCAGAACAAACACTAAGACTCCGGTGGAGATCGACCAGCTACTCTCCATCGACATGGGTGAGAAGGAGACATTAAGGTCCTACAACAGCCGATATTGGGAGACCTTCAACCAGATTGGGGATTGCCCAACCAACCTGGCCATCGCGCAGTACAAGAGAGGCCTTCCAGTCGGAAATAGACTGAGGGACTCTATCACTATGACGCCACCTCTTACCATGGAGGCCCTGATGGAGAGAGTGCATCAGCACATCAGGGTGGAAGAGGATGGCGCTCGCGCCAAAGCAAAGACTGGCGCGACCATAACACCAGAGAAGAAGACCTCGGCAAAGGTCAATACGGTAGATCGCCGAAACAAAAACGGACGGGGCAAACGAGATAATGACGAAGACCAGGACAAGAGGTGGTTGAGAGTCCGCACCGCCATTACCACAGTGTTCAAAAAACCAATCTACCGTATACTTAGTGAGATTCGAGACGAGCCTTTCATCAAGTGGCCAGCCAAGATTGGCGAGGCCCAGAAGGACTACGATGACAGATCCAGATGCACCTACCACAAGGAAAAGGGGCACCGAACTGAGAACTGTATGCCATTGAGGCAGCATCTGGAGGAGTTGGTGGCGGCGGGCCACCTGGATAAATACATAGAAGGAGGGGCGCAGCCAGCCCCACAGGACCACAACCTCCCTAATGGAATGCCGAACGACGCCCCACCGCAAGGCACCATCAACGTAATCCATGGAGTCTTTGAACCAGAGCGTGTATGCGAGCTCAGAGGTTCGATCAAAAAAGCAGAGCACTTGAGAGAAGTGCTAAGTGCCCAACCAGTCGTCAAAAAGGGGAGGACAGAAGCCACAAATGTCATGTCCTTTTCAGATAAAGACTTGGACAGAATATATAGCCCACACAATGATGCCTTGGTCGTCACTCTCCGAGTCAAGGATTTTGACGTCAAGCGGATTCTGATTGACCAAGGTAGTTCGTGTGAAATCATGTACTATGAAACTTTCAAGCAACTCAAGCTGCAGGACAAGGACTTAGCCCCAGCCGTGTCCCCTTTGATTGGATTCAATTCTATGCCGGAGTGGCCAGTCGGCAAAATCATCCTTCCAGTCAGAGCAGGGAGTGTGACAAAGCAAGTGGAGTTCTGGGTGTTAAAGGTTCCATCCACCTACAACATCATCTTGGGCAGAACGTGGCTGCACGCCATGCGCTCGGTAGCATCCTCCTACCACCAAGTGATGAGGTTCCCCAACGACACCGGAGTGATAGAGGAGGTTTATGGGGACCAGATTATGTCCAAGCAGTGCTTCGTTGCAACGAATGGGAGCCGCGCTGCCAAAGGATATGTTCATTCGGTTGAAGAACCAGAGAGTAATGAACTATTCGCAGATGTTGGCAAAGCGGCTAGTCAGAAGGCAGTGGAGGACTTGGTGGAGGTCAGAATAGACGAGAAGAACCCGGATAAGTTCTTCTTGCTTGGCTCGTCGTTGTCTAGCACTGAGAGGCTAGAGGTCTTGGAGTTTTTGACCTCTAACATCGAAGTGTTTGCCTGGACTCCATACGACATGCCAGGCATTGATCCCAACTTCATCTGCCACCAACTCAACGTCCACCCATCTGCCAGGCCAGTCATTCAGCGCACCCGCAGATCGGCGCTCCACCACGCCGAGATAGTGGCAGAAGAAGTGGGAAACTTGTTAGAAGCAGGGGCAATCAGAGAGGTGCACTACCCCAGGTGGATCTCCAACACGGTGGTGGTGCCAAAGAAAAATGGCAAGTGGCGCGTTTGCGTCGATTACAAAACTGTCAACAGAGCATGTCCCAAAGATAGCTTCCCCCTACCAAGGATCGACCAACTGGTGGACCTAACAGCAGGTCACAACAGGCTTAGCTTCCTTGACGCATATAGAGGCTATCACCAGATCGCAATGCATGAACCAGACCAGGAGGTCACGTCCTTCACCACTCCAAGAGGACTATACTGTTATAAGGTCATGCCCTTTGGCCTGAAGAACGCAGGGGCGACATTCCAGCGAATGGTCACCAAGATGTTTGAGCCATTGTTAGGCAAAACAATGGAGGCTTACATCGATGATATGGTGGTCAAGAGCAAGAGTGAGAGTGACCATCTCAAGGACCTAAGTGAAATGTTTGAGATCCTGAAAAAGCATAAGTTACGCCTCAACGCGTCGAAGTGTGCTTTCGGAGTAGAATCAGGTAAATTCTTAGGCTTCTTGGTGACCAACCGAGGTATAGAAGCTGACCCTTCTCAAATCAAAGCAATTCAGGAGTTAGAGAGACCTAACTCAGTAAAAGAAGTGCAGCACCTTACTGGCATGGCAGCAGCACTTAACCGATTCATCAGCCGGTCTTCAGACAGATTGCGTCCATTCTTTCAGTCATTAAAAGCTAAGTTTGAGTGGGACGAAGAATGCGACCAAGCCCTGGCGAGTCTGAAGGAATACATGTCTTCTCCACCATTACTTGTTACCCCCAAACCTGGAGAAGAACTCTTCCTCTACTTGGCAGTTTCTCAGCACGCAGTAAGTGCAGTGTTAGTTCGAGCAGAAGGAATCCAACACCTACCCATCTTCTATGTCAGCAAGACATTGCTGGGAGCGGAAACAAGGTACTTGCCTCTAGAGAAGCTAGCACTAGCATTAATGATGGCATCCAGGAAATTGGCGCACTACTTCCACGCCCATACCATTGTCGTCCTCACAGCTTTTCCATTGAAAGCTCTGTTTGAGAGGGCCAACTTTTCTGGGCGAGTTTTGAAGTGGGCAGTAGAATTGGGACAATATGATGTAAAGTTCCAACCCAGAACCGCGGTAAAGGCCCAATCTTTGGCAGACTTCGTCGCAGAATTCACTCCTGGAAGCCACCAAGTCTGCCCAATCGACCTGACTGACACAACCAAACTAGGGATGGAGATTGACGCCGGAATAGCGCAACCCCTAGTACAGGCTACTCAGTCAGCGCCCAAGGCAGACCAGAGTAGAAAAGGCGAGGAGGAATCCAACCTCACTACACCAAGTCAAGATTCATTGGCGACTAATGACTTGGGCCCATCGGAAGACAAGGGGCAAACTGCAACTATGGACTCTGAAGAAGACATTAGCAATCTGGAAGACCCCAAGGCATCGTCCGATCCCTCCACCTGTTGGAAGTTGTTCGTTGGGGAGATGTGGAAACTCTTTGTGGATGGGGCATCCAATCGACATGGAGCAGGACTTGGCATAGTCCTCATCTCTCCAGACGGCCTAGTAGTGGAGCAGGCAATCAACCTTGGCTTCCCAGCATCGAACAATGAAGCGGAGTACGAGGCGCTCCTTGCAGGGCTCAAATCAGCAGCATACATGAAGGCCACCGAACTAATGGTCTACAGCGACTCACAATTGGTAGTGAATCAAATTTCGGGCGATTATGAAGCAAAGGATGAAAGAATGGCTAAGTACCAAGACTTAGTCAGGACAGAGATCAAGAAGTTTGAAGTCGTCAGAATAGAACAAATTGGCAGGGAGGAGAATAGCAGAGCAGACGAACTAGCAGGCTTCGCCTCAATGGCAGATACCTCCATCCCCCATCCACTATTGATTGACTATCTGCCCAGACCAAGTATTGAAGACCCAGAAGCTGAAGAGGTATGTTGTGCGGAGCTAGGTCCTTCTTGGATGGACCCCATCATACTGTTCCTGAAAGACGGCACTCTTCCAGAAAATAAGAAAGAAGCAAACAGAATAAGAGCCAAGTCGCAACGATTTTGGCTCTCTCCATCCTTAGCATTATACAAAAAGTCGTTTTCAGGACCTTACTTAAAGTGTGTCCACCCCAGCAAGGTAGAAGCATTCCTGTTTGAGATACACGAAGGGGTTTGTGGCAGCCATCAAGGAGGAAGGTCATTGGCATACCGAGCTATTTCACAAGGATATTGGTGGCCCTACATGCAAGCGGATTCGGAGAAGTATGTCAAGAAATGTGAAAAGTGTCAGAAGTTTGCGCATCAGATACACCAACCTGCAAGAGAACTCCTACCTCTCACTAGCCCATGGCCTTTCGCAATGTGGGGCTTGGACATAGTGGGACCGCTCCCAACAGCACCAGGCAACAGGAAGTTCTTTCTTGCGGCAACAGATTACTTCACAAAGTGGGTAGAAGCAGAAGCTTTGGCGTCAATCAAGGAAAAAGATGTGAAGAAGTTTGTCTGGCAGAACATTATTACTCGCTTCGGCATACCAAAAGCACTGATTTCAGACAACGGCACTCAGTTTGATGGCAGAATTTTCAGAGGCTTTTGCGAAGAATACAAGATAGAGTTTTACAACTCCACACCGGCATATCCCCAAGCAAATGGTCAGGCAGAGGCATCAAATAAAGTTGTCTTGGACGGATTGAAGAAAAGGTTGGAGAAAGCCAAAGGCAAGTGGGCGGAAGAACTCCCTCATGTCTTATGGGCTTATCGCACCACACCGCGGCGGTCAACAGGGGAAACACCATTCTCCTTAGCATATGGCATGGAAGCAGTCATCCCCTTAGAAGTCGGCCTCCCCACAATTCGGAGTGAAAACTTTGATCCAGACCTAAATGGCGAAGCAATAGCATTGGAACTTGACTTGGCGGAAGAAAGAAGAGAAAAGGCGCTAGTGCACATCGCCTCCTATCAGCAAGAGTTGTCCAGAAAATACAACAAAACAGTACATCCAAGGCAGTTCAAGATTGGCGATTGGGTACTTCGCAAAGTGATGGGAAACACACTGGTCCCAGGTGATGGCAAGTTAGGGCCCAATTGGGAAGGTCCTTACAAAGTGGTCGGATTAGCAGGCAAAGGGGCATACCACTTGGAAGATGAGGACGGCAAAGCAATTCCTAGGCCATGGAACACTGCCAATCTCAAGATATTTTACTTTTAGCTTTTTTCTTTTTTGAGTATGTGTAATTTTTCTACTTTCTCAATAAAACAAGTCGATTCTTTTCAGTATATTTGTTTTCCATAGAAAGTAGCTTTAGTAAGGTAGTAGCATTGTAAACATAGTTGGCCGGAATACCCAACTATCAACCTTTCCTAGGTCCAGGATAAGGATCCAGACTGCAGGACGTTTGGTCGGAATAACCAAGCATTTTATTCTAAGTTGGCCGGAAAAACCAACTTAGAGGTTGGCTGGATTAAACCAACTCTTTGTACTCTTCAGCCGAAGTAAGCTATATCGGCTGAAGAGTGGTTGGCTGGATTAAACCAACACTTTGTACTCTTCAGCCGAAGTAAGCTATATCGGCTGAAGAGTGGTTGGCTGGATTAAACCAACACTTAGCCAAAGTATGGGAATGGCTAAATTAACACTGAGCCAAAGTATGGGAATGGCTAAACGAGTAGTTGGCTGGATTAAACCAACACTTTGTACTCTTCAGCCGAAGTAAGCTATATCGGCTGAAGAGTGGTTGGCTGGATTAAACCAACTCTTTGTACTCTTCAGCCGAAGTAAGCTATATCGGCTGAAGAGTGGTCGGCTGGATTAAACCAACTCTTTGTACTCTTCAGCCGAAGTAAGCTATATCGGCTGAAGAGTGGTTGGCTGGATTAAACCAACTCTTTGTACTCTCCAGCCGAAGTAAGTTATATCGGCTGAAGAGTGGTTGGCTGGATTAAACCAACTCTTTGTACTCTCCAGCCGAAGTAAGTTATATCGGCTGAAGAGTGGTTGGCTGGATTAAACCAACTCTTGGTACTCTTTAGCCGAAGTAAGATATATCGGCTGAAGAGTGGTTGGCTGGATTAAACCAACTCTTTGTACTCTCCAGCCGAAGTAAGTTATATCGGCTGAAGAGTGGTTGGCTAGTGAGTTATATAGCTAACCGAGATCACAGTTGTAATTTAGCAGATTCAAATTTGTCACATAGGCAACCAAGCAAGTTCATAACCGTAATACAAGTTATTCAAGTTCAGAACCGGAATGCAAGTCGAAAGATTTTTTCATTCAAATCAAAAGGAAGTACAAACGAGGGGCTGTAGCCCGGTTACAGACACCCAAAACCGAAATACAAGAAAGAAAAAAGAAGCAAAAAATACAAGTCATCCTAGGAGTGCATCTAGTTCGGCATCGAACTCCGCTTCAGCAGCCGCCTGGAGATCGGTTTGAGGAGGGAGCCCGGTTTGAACCGTGGTATCCGCTGGCGGGGAAGAGTTAGCTGGTATCTCGTTGGTTAAATCCACGGGTGGCTCCAACCGAGCTTCTTGATTGTTTTGTTGATCGGTGACAACCGGAGTCAGAGATGGCTCCCCCTCATCATCTTCATCGTCGTCATCATCTTCATCGTCTTCTTCGTCATCAGACGCTTCAAGGAATGCCTTTTGAAGATCGTCCGCATATTGCTTAAGTGAGGCCGGAATAAAGTACGGTGGAGCGTTGTAAGCGTCGGTGTCAGGAGTGCAACCGAGCTTCTCCACCGCACTTCGCCAACCGCACTTGAAGAATAGGTCTTTTGCAGCGCCACATTGAAGGCCGTATGCAGTTTCAGCCTTCTTGAATCCTTCCTTTCTGGCCTTCTTTACTTCGGCGTTCAGTTGGGCTATCTCGGCGTCTTGTTTGGTCTGCATCTGGGACATCTCCCTCAGGTAGTAATCTTTTACCTCGGTCACGGCCTTTTGTTTATCACTTTCAGCCGAGGTAACCAGTCCGGTGAGACGTGATACCTCGGCCTCCAGTTCGGCCGCCTTGTTCTGGGCCTGCCTTAGTTCGGTAGCATTGGCCACGGCGTCCTTCATGGCCTGCCTCGCGGTCTTGCGAAGCTCCATCACCTGCCGGTGTGCAAGTGTGGTTTTTTGAAGAGCCTGCACAAGGTACAGTGAATTTTTTAGTTGTTGACCGAAATGGAAGTTGGACAAATTTTGAAGACAGAAAGGCCAGTGTTACTTACCACGATCATTGACTTGGAAGCAGACCGGAGTGACTTTATCTCGGTATTGAGCTTCTTGGAATGGTGCTCCATGTCTTTTGGAAGGCACACACCTCTGGCCAGGTTGAAGGCCAGAAGGTGATCCTTATCTGAGACAACGGAGTCACCCTCGTCGATAGCCCGGTTGTTGAAGACTAGGGGGGGAGCCCACTGGGGATTTTCAGATCGGTTCGATGATTCCGGCTGGGGGTCCGGTTGAATAACTGCTGGTGGGTTTGGTGGCAGGACGTTCTCCTCTTCGTCGACAAGTCGTGGCCCGGTTTGTTCAGTCCGGGCACGCTTGTTTCGGCGCGAAGCAGAAGGCTGTTGGGATGGAAGAGCCACTACGGCCTCGGTTGAATGGCCGGTCTGTGGTATCTCGGCTGGGTTTGTTTCGGTGAGCATGGCCCTCATTCTGTTTTTCTTCGCCATCTCTTGTTCAGGAGTTAATCGCACAAGGACGACTTCGGGCAAGTTTGGGTCCGGTGCTGGAGGGTCCTCGAGGAGAAAATCTGTGACTTTTGCTTTTCGACGACCGGAGTATCTGTAGGTCGGCTCGAATTCAAGAAGCTTTGCCCAACTCCTTTCTTTCACCCGGAGTGCGGCACGGAGTACGGCGAGGTTGGGGTAGTTGTAGTTGGAGATGAGATGAGCTTTATCTGCAAAGCAAAAGAAGACAAGTGTTAGCTCGGTTTACAGAGAAAGTAAAAGCTCAAAGGCAAGGCGAAATGGAAACCGAAGTACTTATACCGGGCTCTCCTTTCTTCCAGTTTATTCTTCGGCCTGGGATTCGGGCTTGGAAGTCCTCGAAGTTCCCAGAAACCCAGAAGAAATCATCATCATTAACATCTTTGTCCGGTGTGTGCTTTATTATCTTTTCTCTACCTCGGCGCACTCTCAAATAGTAGCACCAGCCTTGATTTTTGGAGCCTATGGAGTATTGATGTAGTATTTCGGCCAAACCCAGGTTTAGACCGGTTTTGTGGTTCAGGGCGGCTATGCCCATTATTATACGGTACGTATTGGTGGATAGCTGAGTGGGGCAGAGTCTGGTTTGTCTAAGGAATTCACAAATTAGTGGCTGGACTGGGAATCTGAGTCCGGTTTCTACTATGGATTGGAGGGTGAATGGGACAAAGCCTTCTTCATCCCATGGGTCGACTCCTTTTTTGGCTAGTTTTAAATTTACATCGGCTGGAATGTTGTATTGTTCTCGGAAATCGGCTAGGCCGCCTGGGGTTTCTACCAAGTGTCTGTACTTCCCCATTTATTTTATAAGTTAAAATATAATTTATCTCAGTTGGAGGAGCGTGCTCAGTAGTCCGGTTGGACGCACAGAGGGAGTGCCTGGACAGCCTAAGTCTGCAAAGTTGAAAAAGCAAGTGTCAAGCACAGATCAAAGACCGTGCTACAAAAATAAAGCAGGAAAAGGTTGGTTTTACTTCGGTTCTGCGTGGTGCTAAGCTGTCTACATCGGCTCGTGAAAGGTTCTCGTTATCACGGTTCGAAAAAGTTTGTGGTTATCTCGGTTTCACTTATGGTTTTTCTTACCACGGTTAGGCCTCAAGGGGCATCTTTCTGAGTTCGGTTTAGAAACTCAAAAGGATGGCTTAGCCCCAGGGCTTAGCTCGGTCAGAGGCCTAGCTCGGTTTGGGCCGAAATACCTATCTCAAGTCAATCTTAATTTCGGCTAAGGTGAATCGGATGCTTTCTTATTAAAACTACTGTGTTATCTACAAGTACAAGCTCGGTTCTGGTTCATCTAGACAGCGCAAACAGTTCCTAGTTCGGTTGGAGGCATTTTTATGGATCAAATGATTGTTCTACCAGCAGTCTATACAGTTCATAGTGTTTGAGTGAAGTTCTTCTCAGAAACATAGCATGCAAAGTGTTTTGTGAAAACACACAGAAACACACTACTATGAATCAAACGGAAGCAAAAACAGAAAGAAATAGGCAAGTTTGGGCAGCATACCTGGTGAAGGAGGAACTGAAAGTGGACGGAGCAGCAGCAGTGAAGAACACGAGCTCTTGGTATGCAAGATTGAAAAACACAAGAAGGAAGAGAGGGGATGAATAGTGTGAGAGTGATTCTGAAATGAAAGGTTGATTTTGGGTAAAGGCGTTTTTGGCGGGACTGTTCAAAAGTTGTGAAATACGAGGGCGGCGCTACAGCTGGCGAGGGCCAATCAGAGCTTGCCACGTGTCAAGGAAGGGCAATCGATTCAGTTGCTGCGGTCGAAAAGACGTTTGAGCCGGACAGGTATAGCTCGGTGCGGACTTAGCTCGGTTGGGAAAGCTAAAAGGTCTCAGTTCGGCTGGAGAGGCTAAGCAGTTGTTAGTTCGGTTGGAAAGGCTCGAAAGGTTTTAGCTCGGCTGGAGTAGCTAACGGATTTATTAGCTCGGCTGGAGATGTTAAGACTCTATCTCGGTTGTTACATGGGTAATCCCTATCATGCTTCGCAGATGGAATTAAGGGGCAATTGAGAGGGTAATTTATATTCATTATTGGGCCGAGCTAGGTGTTGGGCCGAGCTAGGTTCAAGAATGGAAGATACCCACTAAGAAAGGAGAAGTATGGGTAGTTCGGCTGCGTACTTCGGTTGCGGCAAGTATCTAGGTAGTCCGGTTCCAGTTGGTAGATCGGTCGTAGAATTATACCGGTTCTTATATGCTAGGTCGGTTGCATGTTAACACCGGTTCGGACTTGTTAGTTCGGCTTGGCCACGTCCTAGTCCGGTTGAGCTCTCTTATGGTTAGCTCGGTTGTGCATGCGAAACCGGGGTAAGAGAAGTAAAGCGAAGTTCGGATTATGGGTTACTTCGGTCGTAATGGAGTTCGGCCATAATGAAGCCATCTCACTTGGCTTATGCAGTGAGGGGGGTGTTGAAGATAAGCATTATCTTCCAGGAGGAGTATGATTCCTAGAAGGACTCTACGCATGGAGAAATAAGAGTCCTGGGAGGACTCTTTGCATGGAGAAGTTAGAGTCCTACTAGGATTGTGCCACTCGAAACCTATATAAGCTCACCAATATCACCTATGAAGAGGTAATGCAATTTTTGCTTCCTGAATACTCAGAGCTTTTGCCTTCTAGTCTTGCTTACTGACTTAAGCATCGGAGAGGTTTCCGGCACACCCCCGCCGGCCAGCTCACGTTTGTGTTTTCAGGTGGTGGAACGACGACGTATTGAGGAACGCAGACTTGATCAACAGGATTATACGAGAAGGTGAATCTCTTTCCCGCACATTTGCTATCTTCTTATGAAATCTGCAAATTTGTTCTATTTGGTTGCAGAAATAATGGTGGTTAGAAGTTAACATCTATTCACTTTGATCTTAAAAATTGCATGTTGACATCATAGAAACTTAAGCATACATGAGATATATCTACACAGAAGCATCGAGAATCCATATAACTTCGTGTGCCTAATTATATTCATCGAAGACCAATTCTTCCTTTCTTCAATTTTCTCATCAGTCAATAAAAGAAATACAAGGTATAAGTTTACAATTTCTGGTTTGAGCTTATTGAAAAGATGTGTAAAAATCTGTACCCATTCAACAAGAAATTTCATCGTTATTGTCCCATGTCATCATTTAAAGAGCCCAAGAGGGTTATTGATTATAGACCAATTTCTGCTTCTCCTTCCTACATAACATAGTGGAGCAATGTTTCTGCTTCTGTGTAACATATGTTTGTTCTGAAATTCATAAATGAATTCATATAGCGCCTTCGTACTCTGTATTCTGACTGGTAATGACTGTTAATGAGAAGAATGAATTGTTGTTTCTGTTCTTTTTATTGCTGAAATCTGAAATGCCTACAATTCTGAAAAATTCTGCAATCTTAACTCTTGACTGAAATGAATTCTGGCCTAAAATTTCTGAAATCTGTAATGAATTCTGGACTGCAATCTGAAATGAATTCTGGACTGAAATTATTTCTGGACTGACAAATTCTTCAATCTGAAAGGATATGGGCTGTGTGTCCGACATGTCCAGTCAAAACTGGGCCCAACAACCATGTTTAGTTATGCAAATTAATTGATATACCTCCCTTATTATGTTTCTTTGTGACATGATTGTTTTAGAGCAAGTGAAGTGCCATCTCGAAGAAAAGTCACCATTCCACCTTAGGAAATAAAACACGAATACTAACAAATTGTTTTTAATTTTTTCATTTTCTGTTGCTTTTACACTGTCTTACATAAAGTCAGTATTCTACCTTGAGAAATAACAGAAACATGCCAAGAAATTAGGGAGTTTAGATGTATAATATCCACACTTGATAGGGGAACTTATGTAACATGACTTCTGTATATAACATCACTTCAGATTTGGTGATATTTTAATTAATTTTTAGTTTTCATTACGTAATTTTAACATGTGTGTCCGACATGTGATATTTTAACATGACTTGAGCACTTTTAGTTTTCAATATGTAATTTTTCCTTTTGGATATTCTGTTTGTGTTAGGCATGTTGACTTCTCGACAGAGTAGTTTTAGTTACTCGTCATATAAATGCTGGCCTCTTCTTACATGAAACTCAGCAGGGTTGAGTGGCCTCTTCTAAAGCCAAATCTTCTGTGATGAGCCTTTTCCACCTACATATTGACTTTATTTTTTTAATTTTATTATTGGATAAGTATTTTGACTTTCTTTATATGTCTCACCAATACATCCTATATGTAATTTCTTTTGTTAAAGAAAAAAAACTTATGTGCCCCTCACTATCTGGGGGATCCATCTATTTGACACTGCTTTCCTTTGGTTCTTTTCTTTACTTCTGTTTCAACTTTGATCACTGTTTACGTTCATTGATTCCTTTGTCTACTTCTCTGTTGGAATGACTAAAACACAGTGCCGTATTAGAATCTGCTATTTTGGGATGTGCAGTTTTCTTGTATATATGTATAGAATGGGTGTTTTGGTTCACTTTCTTCTTATTTTTTGTGTTAAATGGGGGAGGGAGTGGTGTGAGAGAGAGAGAGAGAGGAGGGAAAAATTATGCAATCTGAAATCTGGACTGGAAAATTCTGCATTCTGAATTCTGGAATGAAATTTCTCATATCTGCCATCTGAATTCTGGACTGAAAATTCTGGACTGAAAAATTTCTCATATCTGAAAAATATATATCCTACGTTTTGGCTTCTCAATGACAGTACGCTAATGCTAGTTACATTGTCTTCATTTACAGATCAACAGTGTATGTTGCAAGTTCAGAACCAAATCCTTGGACCACCCGGAGTTGATGGAGCGTGTCTTCACTGGCGCTGCGGCTACGGGGAAAAATGCATGGACACCCGGCGAGACTCGTAACCCAATGGAGTTGGATGAAGAGTCGGATAGTCCAGACTTTTCAGGTGACAGCAATGACGTAGGCGCATCGGAAATGGCAGCCATGATGAACTCCGCGCACCTCAACGCCACGGGTAGTGGAAGTAAGCGGAAGCATTCCTCGGGGAACGCATTGCAAAACAAGCGCGTTTCGGGGGCTGAAGCGTTGGCAGGCAGCATGGACGAATTGCTAAATTCCGTGAAGACTCAGAGTAAGGAATTAACTGTCAACCATGTCGTCGGGGGCCACAGTGTTACTATGGGACAGGCTGTTGGACGGCTCTATGAAATACAGGGACTAGCGCCGGAAGATGAGCTTCTCCATTTTGGCGTCATGCTTATGGAGGTTCCGAACAACCGGGAGATGGTAATGAGTATTCCCACGGACCAAGGCATCATTGGGTGGCTACGAGCGAAGAAACGAGATAAAGATAGGAGTGGGGGTGTCACTCTTGCGAGTTTGTTGCGGAATGAAGGAGTTCGATTTTAAATCTGCTGAATGGACTTTAATTTCACTTGAATTCTGCACCTTCTTTTTCCCTTTGTTGTGTTTTATTTTAGTTGAATTGTTGGTTGAAGATGGTTTGGGCATGGGTCGTGCCTGTCGCGTACGGAACATTAACTGGACAATCATTGCTATGTTTGTGGACTGTAAGGATTTTTTTTTTTTTTTTTATCAGGACTTGAAGGAGTTTGTGCATGCTATAATGGCAGCAGGGATGGATTGAACTTTGGACCATAAATTTTATATTTTATATTACATATCTTATGTTGTGTTATGCTCTAATGGTCGCAGCTACTTTGTTTAATTTTGAGAATTGTTTATGCATTGCCCATGTGCCATTGGTTTATCAATTATAAAATGTTTACATAGGGTGCCGAATTGTTGATATATGCTTGCAGAATTGTTGTAGGCCGGGATATGTGTGTAGGATTGCTTAGGTGAACCACTGTTACATGCTTGCAGAATTGTTGTAGGCCGGGACATTCGATTTTAAATCTGTTGACATATGCTTGCACAAGTGTTTTTGTAGGCCGGGACATGTGTGTTGCAACACTGGAAACTAAAATGATGAACCACTGAAACTAATATTTATTGATTTGATTATGTTATTTATGCCATGCTGTCCTTTATTTATTAATTTGCTTCAGGATTGCTGAACAATATTTAAATTATTTGAAACTTTCATGATCAAACACATGTGCTTAACACTTTTTCGTTTCGGCAGTTGTTGATCTTGTTTTACGCTTCTATGTTGTAGGTATGAATGACGATGACGACCATGAACCTGCAATGGATGAAATGCTAGAAGGGGTTGCAGATCTTGCGAGACAGTGGCATCAACAGATGAATTTAAATTACGTTGAAGCATACAAAATTGCAACTGAGTACTACAAGGCCTATGTCCTCAAAGTTCCATGTCGTACTTCCATATTGTCGGGTAGGGCATGGATTACCGAATTATTTGAGGGTCACAATGGCCGCTTCCGGTATGAATTGTGCATGCCGAAACAGGTCTTCCTTCGGTTATGTACAACGTTGGTAAATGACTTCGGGTTGCGTGTACCCGAGCGGCCGCATGGATTGCACGTCGAGGAGAGTGTTGCAATATTTATTCATGTGCTTAAAAACAAGCACAACCGGGACTTACAGGAACGCTTCCAACATTCCGGTGAAACAATTTCACGGCATTTTCATACCGTCCTCAAAGCAATGAAAAAATTCACGGTCGTTCACTGCAGGCCCCCTGCTAATTTCCACACGCACAGGCATCCTACTTTGCAATCTCAACGCCAGTATCTGCCATTCAAGGTGTGGGAAAAGATTTGTAATGTTATTCAATTTTTTTTTAGAAAGCATGGTCGGTACTGTTTTCTAAGTGCAAATTTTTCGGTTCATGTATAGGATTGCTTAGGTGCGTTGGATGGGACACATGTACCGGCATGCATAAAGGAGTCCGAAGCAGCCCCATATTTTAGCCGAAAGGGGTGTCACACCCAGAATATTTTGGCGGTATGTGATTTCGATATGTGCTTTGTGTTTGTCTCGTGCGGGTGGGAGGGCAGCATGCACGACAGCCGGGTTTTAAGCAACGTAACGGAGGATCCACAATACAATTTTCCAACTGCAATGGACGGTACGAACATCTGTATCCACACTACAATTTTGCATAATTCTTTTTTGGTAAACATCTGCACGTACGTAACAAATTAAAGATAGTAGTAGGCAATGTGTGACTATATTACATCATGGAAAAGAAAATTTGCTCAAACAGACAAGTTGCTCAAACTATATTCCATAAGTATATTCCCATGATAAACTAGTATTGTTATGTTCTTTTTGTTGGTCATGTGAACATTGATAACGAGTATTATGTAATTTATATGTGCACTTTCACAGGTCGGTATTACCTTGTGGATAGTGGATACAGCAACAAAAAGGGCTTTTTGGCACCATACAAAGGCAACAGGTACCACCAACCGGAGTTTCAAAGGCATAATCCACGGAATCGTGATGAATTGTTCAACCGCGCTCACTCATCTTTGCGAAGCGTGATTGAGCGTACATTTGGCGCATGGAAGATGAGGTGGAGATTTCTAAAAGATATGCCTCGCTTTGATTTCCGTAAAGTGCAGGTGCCATTGGTTGCAGCGTCCATGGCTTTACATAATTTCATACGCAGAAACAGTGTGGACGATAAGATTATTGTTGCAGTCAGCAATGCGCCCGAGTATCGATATCCAGACATGCGTGACCGGGAAGATTTGGCTGCCCTTGATGACGCAATGATGCCTGGAGATGAGGACGTTGAGATGGCGCAGTTGCGGGCGCGTATCAGGGCAGAGTTGGTTGGAATTTGGCGCAATGCTGGTTAGGTGGGCGTCTTATGTAATGCATGGCATCACAATGTTGTGAGGAAATAAATTGCGGACTTTTATTTACGTACATAATTGGTTAGCAATTATGTATGACCATGTATGTTTTGAATTTGTTATCGAAGACTTTCGTTATGATTTAAATTCCAATTTATCATTTCAAGTTGCTTACTTTACGGTTTGATTATTACGACATTATTTGGGTAATGTGTATGTTATTAGGTCATGTTTAGAAATGGTTAGCAATCAGGTTGCTTTTTTTTTCCACGGCATTTTTTTACGTACTTTCATTATTTCTGACAATGTGATCACCCACATTATAATTGACAAAAAGTAATTTCAAAAATAATTGAATAAATAAATGGTTAGCAATCAATTATAAATAAATGGTTATCAATCCATTATAAATGGGATAAACAATCACGTTGTTTTATATTTCAAAATATTATATTTATTTTCATTATTTACGACAATGTGATCACCCACATTATAATTGACAAAAAAGTAATTTGAAAAATAACTAATTTAATTGGACAAAAATAATTGGGAAAAAAACTAATTCAGAATACTTGATAAAAAAAGGAATTGAAAAAATTAATTACAAAAACAATTTACAAAGAAATTGAAAAGATTAATTAAAAAAATAATTTAAAAAGATTAGTGCGAGAAAAAAATATTTGATAAAAAAGGTTAATTGGGAAAAAAAATATTTGTAAAAAAAATTGCAAATAAATTTATTTGAGAAAAACATTACTTGGAAAAAAAAATTGAAAATAAATTATCCACAAAACAAAATAAATGTAAGTGGCGGGTGGTGGTGGTGGTGGTGGTGGTGGTGGCAGGTGGTAATGGCGGGTGGCGGGTGGTCGTGACAGGTGGGTGGTGGGTGGCGGGTGGTCGTGGTGGTGGGTGGCGGGTGGTAATGGCGAGTGGCTGCTGGTGGTGGCAGGTGGGTGATAGGTGGTGGTGTCGGGTGGTGGGTAGTGTTGGCAGGTGGGTGGTGGTGGCGAGTGGGTGGCAAGTGGGTGGTGGTGGCGGGTGGTGGGTGGCAGGTGGGTGGTGGTGGCGGGTGGTGGGTAGTGCTGGCAGGTGGGTGGTGGTGGCGGGTGGTGGGTGGCGGGTGGGTGGTGGTGGCGGGTGGTGGGTGGCAGGTGGGTGGTGGTGGCGGGTGGCAGGTGGGTGGTGGTGGCGGGTGGTAATGACGGGTGGTGAGTGGTGGTGGCGGGTGGTAATGACGGGTGGTGAGTGGTGGTGGCAGGTGGGTGGTAGGTGGTGGTGGCGGGTGGTGGGTAGTGCTGGCATGTGGGTGGTGGTGGCGGGTGGTAATGACGGGTGGTGAGTGGTGGTGGCAGGTGGGTGGTAGGTGGTGGTGGCGGGTGGTGGGTAGTGCTGGCAGGCGGGTGGTGGTGGCGGGTGATGGGTAGTGCTGGCAGGTGGGTGGTGGTGGCGGGTGGTGGGTGGCTGGTGGGTGGTGGTGGCGGGTGGTGGGTGGCAGGTGGGTGGTGGTGGCGGGTGGTAATGGCGAATGGCGAGTGTTCGTGGTAGGCGGGTGGTGGGTGGCGGGTGGTGAGTGGTGGTGGTGGTGGTGGTGGCAGGTAGGCGGCAGTTGGGTGGTGGTGGCAGGTGGCGGGTGGTACCGAGTGGGTGGTGGTGGTGGTGGCGGTGGCGTGCGGTGGATGGTACTGGCAGATGGTGGCGGGTGGGTGGTGGTGGCGGGTGGTAATGACGGGTGGTGAGTGGTGGTGGCAGGTGGGTGGTAGGTGGTGGTGGCGGGTGGTGGGTTGTGCTGGCAGGTGGGTGGTGGTGGCAGGTGGGTGCTAAGTGGTGGTCGCAGGTGGTGGTGGGGGATGGGGGGTGGCGGCGGAAGATGGTGGTGGAAAATGGTGACTAGTGGTGGGTAGTGTTGGGTGGTAAAAAAAATAAAAACTCAAAACGGATACACATTTTTGAAGTTTACATTTTGTTTTAAAATTTATAAACAGTAACCACTGATTTATGTAATTGAAATTTACCGAACAAGTTTATATTTGAGTTGTTTAAATTTACATTTCGGTGATTGGATATGATATTTGTGACAGAAAAATTGAAAAAAGTATGAGGTTTGATGTGATATTTTGTGAGGGATTTTTTTTTGGGATTTGGTAAGACATTTGTGTTGTACTGAAAAAATAAAAACATAAAAAAACTGAAAATCCAAGTTCCAAAACACTTCCATAATTTGTTGGATTTTTAAAAAAAAATTTAAAAAAAATGATTTTTAACATCAAATGTAATGTTTCATTAAAAAAATTATTACAATACATAAACACAATCCATATCCCATATATATCAAATATTTATGTATATTAACGTAAATATTATTTACATAATATTACATGACATAAAAGAAATATAAAAAAAAGACCGTTATAGAATGAATAATTTGTAAATATATTGCATTATATGTACTACAGAACAGACGTGTGTGATTTGTATAGCTTTCTGACTAATTAATGCGTTGTCCAAGACAGCCAATTCCGTTTTTACCAACAACTTGCAGAGGCCGCTGACGTCGCTGACATCCACAGGTACGCTGACATTCTATGAGGGCATTTCGGTCATTTTACCAACTTCTCATTATTTATCATATTTTATTTCACATCTTTTCGTAAAAAGCCAAAAAGTTTATCCCAAACAACTAAGTTTTTTTTTCTTTACTTTTTAGCCAAAAAGCCAAAAAGTTACTAAAATAGCCTGTTCCCAAACAAGGCCTTATTTACTTATTAGGCATTCTAAATTA